>CM032881.1:2282956-2810456 GCA_019176425.1 Megalops atlanticus | reverse complement strand
CTGTCGGGAGAGAGAGGGTGCGTCGCCCCGGGCGGGGGCATGATTGCGAGGAGGAGAGATCGGCAGCCTGCTCCCCTGGCGGGAACGCTCGCGGTAATGAGCGGCACCTCGAACCCGTGATTGGGGCTGACAGGGGCCCTCATTTGAGTGGCGTCTCCGACACGAGCCCTCGTTCAGTGGGCGCGCGGTTCGCTCTAATTTCCTGCCACGGGCCCAGCGTGGTGCGCCTGACACCCCAGGCTGTGTTTGAGAAGGCGTGTTAAAGAAGCAATACCCACAATCCCCCGGGGCACTTTGCGTGCCCTTGCATGCCCACGTGTTCTATTTTTACCCTCTCCACTTGGGGCTGCTCCCTTTCGGAAGGTTAAATAAATATTTGATTATTATTTTGTGGGGTTTTTTTTGTTCTTGTCCAGCAGATTCCACTGCTGCAGTTTTCCAAATAGATAAGCGGAAGAGCTTTTCCTTTGTGGAAAAACGTCACTGCGTCCATGTAATTATCTCACACGGAGAGGATTTGCTCATGCTGGAACTCTGATTGTCTTGTATGGCGTCTGATAAAACAAGTATATCCATAACCTTTAGCCTACGCACACACACACATACAGACACACAATGTTAAGCTGATATATAAAATGTAAAATATTGTCTGATATTTAGTTTTAAAGAAATGCTACCATATATCAAACCAGAGTCTTAACATCTTAAAATGTTTACAATTCAGTTAAGTCCACTCATAATTCCCATCGTGTTGTGAGTTTGGTAAAGTTCACTATGACCTTTACTTAAACATCAAACAAATAAAACAGAATAATAGAACAGAATGAAATACATTATGGCACCAGAGTCAATGATGCATGTTATTATGTGTTTATTATGTGTCATTTTATGTTCATGCTTTATAAGATATAAGATCATAAAGAGTCAATTTCAACTAGATAAAGTGCTGATGACATTTACAGACTAGTTTACAGTTTTTGGATAAACTGTAACCCATCGTCAGGGTGATTACGATATAGAATGTTAACATTACGTCAGGGTGATTACGATATAGAATGTTGACATTACGTCAGGGTGATTACGATATAGAATGTCGGGAAATCTTTTCGAGAATGCAGTGATTCATGTGCAAATTACAATTCTCACACATATCATCAAAGACCTTATTGTTTCCACTAACTTCCAGCAAGTTGCTGTTGTCATTTAAGTTTGAACTTCTGGTGGAAAATGGGTTTTCTTCTGAAATGCTCATAAGTGCATAGAAATTATTGATGTAGGTAGCTGCTGTGCAAGCCTTGGTCGTTTCTGGCGAGTAGTCACACCATTAAAGCTATGCTCAGACAGCGCTTAATGGCTTCATTGTACAGTTTTACGGCCCCTTATCAGGATGAACGGAGGATGGCTTGATGTGGCTCTGATACTTTATTGACCATACAAATATAATATATCAGCTCCATCTCTGACACCTTATAAAAATTACAACAAGCAACAGAGGGGTTAATTCACCACGGAGCCCTTGAGCTAAAATGTGCTGCCTTTTACTAGCCATAAAAATAAATTGCCTTCCATCGGTTTCTGTTCGGTTTCTGAGTCACAGTGACACGTCTATTCTCCCAGGCTCCCCCTCCAGGGTTACAGCAGCTAGGTGGAAAGCCATTAAAATCCTGCAAGGAAATGCTGCAGGACAGACAACTCCCCACAGCCACAGCTGGGCACATAGTCTTCCCTCCATTGTTATTTTGTCAAGGCTGAAGATGCCAGCATATCTGACCACACATAAATAAGAAACATATTAGAAAGAGCTGTTGTCCGCTTCAAGGTAAATGACTCCTCAAAATGGCTCAGACGAAGTGAATTGAAAAAGAAAAAGAAAAAAAAAACGCAAATAATCAATACCGTCGGTAAAGATTGCCATTTCATATAAAGGATCATAAGGATGGTATTTAATCCTCTATTAGCAGTAGGCCACTTATCAATCAATTAAGTTCACAATTCAGTCCTCTTTGTGAAATAGCTCCTGTACTAGAGCAGGCTTGTATAAGACTGAGGGTGGATAGGAACAAGGTTCTATTAATGAGCTACTAACAGCATGCAAAGCTTTACCTTCATAATTAACTGTGTGATTGCACCTAAGAAAACAAAATTGTGCCTAACAAAATAATCAATATGTTATGGTAATGTATGATAAAATTAAATTTTAATGGTCATTACTTGATAGCTGACCTCTGGTTCCCATTGTCTATTCTAATTGGTTCTCACAAAAAAGTTTCAGCTAGTCCCCAATATCAATAGAGCAACAGTTCTTAGCAAACAAATGTCTCTTGCTTTGCTGTATGAATGAACAACTAAGGTGCCCATGCAGTTAATTTCCCCACTGCGTGTTTGTCGAGGGAAACCATTAGGGATGAACTGACTGTTATTGTCTGTTTTTTGGGAGGAAGAATGTTATTGCAACACAAATTGGAAACACATGAGCAAGAGTGGGATCCAATGATAGATGGCCCTGTCTGACATCTGAACATAGCTCGCATTCTCCCCAGGAGGACACTGCTAATAACTCACGTTGATTCTCAGCGGGTCATGGTGTACCCTGCCGCATTAATGCGCACACCGTGGGCGACGCTAAGCCAGACCCCACACAGACGTGTCACCCAGTGGAGCTTTGCCGTGTCACGGGAGGGTAAACAAACGCAAAGCGTTCATCGTGGTGGACGAGGAAAGGGAAACCCTTTCAGTGTCACACGCTGACATCATCTCTCCTCTCTCCTCGCGCCCCACTGTTCACCTGGAGCGGCCATCCGTCAGGCTGAATAAGGTAGATGTGAGTGGTCACCGGGAGCAGAGACTGGGGCTTTGAAAGACGACACAGGTATGCGAGACCTCGGGGTATTGAAGGAGAGACGGCAGGCCTGGCTGTGTCCTGCTATAGCCCCTCAGGCTTGGAGAGGTAGCTCTGTCGCTTCCTGTCTTCAAAGCTGGGGATGAGGAGAGCAGAGCAGGACCTGATCCACTGACCAAAACGCAAACACGATGCCCAACAATTCATACCTGTACGTAATATACAACCTTACTGAACAAAATGAGAATTAAAAATAAAAAAATTCAATTAATCCTGTGGCTGAAAGGTCTCTGGGGGAAAGGGAACTCTGGACAAGGTAACGGTGGCCCATGAGTTTCCCCTGACAGGTTTTCTGTGTAGGATGCAAGGTTCTCCCTGTGCTCAGTATTTAAGCTGTCAACATTCCTGAGAGCAGTCAGCAAGGCCATCAAGGACCGCTTTCATACCTTCAAGTGCTATGTCAAACTGTGTGTCTTTAGGACATAAGGGAAAATTGGCCCGGGTCCAAGAAAATGAATAAATGTGGGTGATAAAATGAGTGGTCAGGTGTGGCATTTTCAGTTATTTTATTGAATATTGGATAAAAAAGAGAAATGGTGAAATTTGCAGACTATTAAACGATTGGTAACTTTCAAGAGGTAAACTCACAGTCAAAAACATCATTCTCACACAACCAGCTCCCACCTTACCCTGTGCAGACAGAATGAATTCGTGAAGCATGGTGCAGCCTTGTTCTTGACACACATTGCTAACATCACACTCACGCTGGTGAGATAGAAATTAACACAGGACACATTGCTAATGTCACGCACACTTCGTTGAGATAGGGATTAATACAACACACATCAATCCCAGCACACGCACCCGCTGCGCAGACGTGACCTACAGAACCTTCCTGTCCCTGTTCTTATTAAAGTAGTATTTCATTCGAGTGTGACATAAAAATTAAAAATACAAAAATAAATACTTAAATAAATACCGAGGAGCTTACAGCAATCCTTGAGCTCTGGCGCCCAGAAGAAAAGATTGACTAAGACACAGATGGAATAAAAAAGGAAAAAAAAATTGGAGAAAGTTAAAAAACACCCTCTGTCACAATCCTAAATAGCACACTGCAAATTAAAAAAAGACTGTCTCGTCTGAATGGAGCCCTAAACACAATACATGTGTGGTGAATCCCCTGTAGGGTGGATTTCTCACAGGCTCTTCGAGACAGCAGGAGTTTAGTTGGAGCCCGAACTTCAACATGGGCGACACAAAGAACATTAAACTCGTGTTGATTTATTCTCTTGATCTTTCATTGTCCCGGCACATTGCACAATTGGCACAATCCTTCAAAATTGTCTTCACATAAAACGCCCTTTTGTGCTTTATGTAGATGGTTAGAAGGCATTATTGAATTAAAAATAAAAATAATTTAAGGAGGCCAAAGGATAATATTCTGCATTTAAAAGGCAAAAGATTTATACCATCTGAAGAGAAACCAGAGAGTACTGATATTCTGCATTTAAAATTGTACTTTGAATAGTATTTAATGCATTTTTCCAAAATAATTTTTTCCAAGACAATAATGAAAACAAGATTTTTTTTTCTTCTCTTAATGTTCTTTGTTTACCTCTGTCATACGAGCTTATGACACTTAATTCTTGTGTTGTGAAGTGGAAAAGTCACAAATGAAAAGTTCAATAATAACATCATTGTGTTGCGTGCATGTGTACATTGGGGGCTCTGTGGTCTCTTGAAGTGGTTTGAATAATGCATACCAAGAGTTTTACAAATACAGGTAAGTCCTTCTCATTTTCTTAATTTGCCAGAGGGAATTCATTGATAACCATTCCAATGTGACTTTATGACATGCTGTCAATTGGATAAGACAATCAAAAATGAAATTTCAATGACTCTTTAATGTTTCAGTGTTGTATTAGTAATACTGTATTCTGCCAGTGAAATGCATGCTGGTTAAAGCATGTCAATGAAAGGGGAAGAATTCTCTTTAAGGCTGAGTCAGGCAGTACATTCAACAGAGGCGAGGCAGATAGATATGGTATTCTCTGTGTTGCCTGCGTGTTGCCTGGGTGACTGCTTGTTGGACCTTTTCATCTGGATGGATGTTTTCTGAGAGAATATCTAAAATTTCCCATCCGGACAGAACCCCTTGTTTGAAGGCTCACTTGTTTATCAAGCCGGGTTGCAGGTCAGCTCTGGAATTTGCTGATATCTGAAAGTGGTCTTTCTCTGCTGAGCCTGGCACTCAAACTCACAGGGATGTCTCTGTGGGTGCCCTGGTGTTGTTTTGGGGTGACGCAAGGAGTCCAATTGTCGGTCTGAACGGAGACCACCATTATCACCATTAAGGTCAAGTGTCCCCTCTTAAACTCCGCCCATTGTAAAATGCTGGTTTCCTTGGAAACATGTCTCCTGGTCATGTGGTGCTTCCTGCTTCATCTCCTGCAGGTTGCAGCATTGAGTGGATTCGATTTAGTGGCAGCACAGGTACAGTCTGAGGCCTTAGAACTAAATTGAGGGTTTGACCTCATGGTACTGAGGTGGAAGTCAATGGTGATAACAGAGAGACAACATTGAGGTAGTGCATTCATGTGCAGGCATGTGTACACATCCTCCTGTATGTGTGTGTGTGTTTGTGTGTGGAGAGACAGAGACGGAGAAAAAGAGAAACAGAGGTTGGTTACCACACGCATGACATATAATTCTTTAAATATAAACAGCTCTGCCTTTCACAGACGGCGTCCCATCTCTGCCAACAGATAATAGAGGAGATATAAATCACAGCACTCAGTATGACGCAATTAAACACAAACACGTTTCTCTCATCCGCGCGGAGCAGAGGAATGCAGTCAGCACACAGAACTGTCTCTGCATTTCCAGAAAACTGCTACACCTCAGTGTTTTTAAAGCTAACAAAAACTGAGAAACGATTTAAAGAGTAACATGAACGCCTACTGTTTTTTTTTTAAGTGTAACCTTAAAGTCCTTTGTCACCCTCTTTCGTCAACTAAGATTTAACCAAGTTTTAGTTTTTAAAAATTTCTTACACGGATGTCGCATGAATGCCGAACTTGAGGAACGTGATGTATGAGGATTAGGGAATAACAAAAACTTTAGTTTTGTTTTGTATTATGTATTGTATTTTTGTGGACTGTAGATTGTTACCTATGTGGGTTGTTCTGGAAAAGATTGTCTGCTACATGATAATAATGTAAAAACATTTCAGTTCAGGTTCAGTTGAAAGTTACATTGTAGTTTTTTAAGCATAGGAGTTACTGTACTAAGTTGTTTCATACCAGTTATTACAGCAGTAATAACTGGAAACCAAAAGGTTGCTGGTTCGACTCCCGGATGGCACACTGCTCCTGTACCCTCGGGCAAGGTACTTAACCCAGTAAATATCCAGCTGTATAAATGGATAACATGTAGAAATTGTAACCTGAGTAAATCGCTCTGGATAAGAATGTTTCCTAAATGGCAATAATTTAATGTATTGTAATTTGAATTCAGAGTTTTTTGTTATAGGAGGAATGTTCTGACCAGTTAATTTGCACAGCAATAGCGAATGGTAACAGCATTAGCGTTTGCACTGTGGCAGCTCAGATTAGCCTGCGTCGCTTCGCAATGCCTGCGCGATTCTCCAGCACGCTGACCCCTCGCCGTTCTGCCCCTGGCTTCCCCCATCCTTTCCCCACACGTAAGCAATGGGACAGCAGCTTCTGGAACAATCCGCACATTCATGCTCCAGTCTGGGAAGAGTGGCTCCCAGCTCCAATACGCTTCCTTTCATATTACGGCACTCTAGTGCTCTAAGGCAACAAGGAACCAACACCCCGGACTTGTGATTTAATTATCAGGCGATATAAACAGCTTTCTGTGCACTGGCTGGCATCCATCGAGTCTCCTTACCTGAAAACGTACATTTTTACCATACAAACATATCTCTCTGCAAATCTCTCGCAGTGAAAGCAAATTCATTAAAGAGGCCTTTGTCTGCATGGAATGGGGCAATCTGTCATGTTCCTGACATGGCGGTGAGTTACACAAGAATAAACCCCATTTGCCCAGGAGAGAAGAGGCCTCTGTTGGCTGTCCCCGCTGGGTTGCCCCTAGGGCTAGCCCACACTCATGGAGTTGGAATCCATGTGGCCTGCGATTTTTGGGGGGTCCTTATTTTAAGAAAAACACGTTGACTGCATAGCTGGCTCTGGTTTGATTTAAACCCTGAAGAGAGCACGAAATCTGACACTCCACAAAAAAAAAATGACATCCCACAAAAAAGCGGTATTAGAAGCATCACATTACTTAACATGCTGTGTGCTGCCATGCTTTCAATCAACTCTTGTGTATTAACTTCACGCCGTTTCACTCGTGCACACTGGTTTAAAACCAGTATAAAGAGCTATGTTTCAAAGGACACCTCCCTTCTAGGCAAAATTTTTCAGGTTTACTGTTGAAAATGTTGTGTTGGGGTGCAGTGCAAGCACAGGCAGCCATGCGCCCCAAACATACAGGAGAATACTCAAGCGGAACAGTCACCTGTCAAACAATACCAACGGCTGCTCTCATTGGTTGGAGCTCCGCATACTTCTGAAGATGAACTGTCTTGAAAATATAAATACGAGGCCTGTAAGTTATGGCCCCTGTTGAACTGTTTTCCCATTTATAAAACATAGTGTTACAGAATATCTCCAAACAAGACAGCTGGTGAAAGATGGATGGTTCCTTTGAAAAAGGATCCATTGTTTGGCTGGATTTACACTTCCTCTGAATACCCACATGCATTTATTTCTAATGGAGGGATGACGAGAGAGAGAGACGCCTCCCTCCCTCCTCAAAGACTGCGCTGAATGGGTCCTGTGGGGTTTGTGTGTGACGTGGCGAACTGTAGCGTGGCATACAGGTACAAGCCATGGAGGGTGAGCTGTGTTTGGACCTGTTTTTGAAATGTGTGAGCTCAGGCGTGGGGAGACGTTCGCTTTCCCAGCTCAAAGCAAGCTTTTCTCTGCCGCCCTTATTCCTGCCCTGAGGTGCACCTCTGCCTGGCCAAACACAAAACAAAGATGCAGCACCTCAGAGATGCTACTTTTTAAAATCCTCAAAGGTCAGCCTCAGACAAAGATGGTACTCCTCTAAAATGTATTTCAGACAAAGATGCAACGTAGGAATCCACTAAAACCGGCTGTGTGAATCTCTGAAACCATATCACTACCCATCAGAAAAAAGGATTGTACACTCAACAGCAAGACAAAAAAACTGAATGAATCCTAACACTAGGGTGGCTGCTGACAGTAATAAGAGCCCTTTCTGTTTTTCTGTGATCTAAAGGTGCAGATACATGTCAGAGGTATGAATGCAGGAGGAGTGATTCTTTCTGCTCAATTATACCAGAAAATTGTATTTTTACCCCGTACCTCTCCAGAGCTCCACTGCCACTTGACCTCTCTACGGTAGTCTGCTCTCAGAAAAGTGGCTGTTTCCACCCTGCCAGGGTTTATCCAGGCATAAAAAACCAACAGCTTCCAGCTGCCTGCAGAAAATTTTGGGTTTGCAAGATTCTATTGCTTAGGCTCATTTGCTTCCAAACAAATCTAATTTTTAGACAGTTTGTGAAAGTGTTAACAGCTCAAAACCACCAAGTCTACTCACAAAAGCTAGATCAACATGTAAAACTTTATTTATTTCAAAACACCACCAACATGCATAAAATGAAAAACTTTGAATGAACTGACAAGAGCTCATTTACTATTCTTTTAATATTCAAAACAAGATGACATGATTGCAACAATATAACTACAACGAGTAGTATGGAAAAATAGATTTTAAGTTGCTGTACTACAGAAATCACTTAGGAATGACAATCATTACAGTAGTTTACAGTACAGTAAAATAAAGATTGTTATTGTAATCCCATGATTCCTATTGATGTTTTCTCCCATTTATGCTGGGCCATGAATTCTCCCGTGTAATACCTCTAACAAAGAAATTCTCACGTAGCAAGGCCAGGTTCCGCAGTGATGTCACTGCATGCTCACACTGCATACTGATGTTTACTCCATTTTGGCTCTGAACAAGGATTTCAGTCCTCTGATCCATCTTCGAACTTCCAGTCTGGTTGAAACCAGCTTCATCCTCGAAATGACTGTGTTGATCTACTACCAGCTCCAGGATCTTTGAGTATGATGTATGCGTATACTGTGGTAAACCTTCACTACTGCAGACATCACTACAGACATATGGTGGTTTTACCTGGATGTATTCAGCTCACAAGGGCTTAGCTTTCAAAATGCTCCTCTTAAAAAGCACCACAGAGATTTGTTTCATTGTTGCTTTGTACATTTTTAGAACCTGTGTAATCTTCACACTTGTCATGCAGTTGATCTCCTGGAATCCTTCTTTCTCGGTGATCCAATGCTTCTGTGTCACTCAGGCATTCTGTGCTCTGATGAGCTCATTAGTCAATTCTTGTTCATTTAGAGAACAGCTACAGCCACATGCTGACTCTCTCCTCAGTTCTGAAAAACTGAACACACAGGAAAATGGCAATGCATGCACTGTGACTGCTGAAATATGTGCAAACCACATACTCAGTGCAAAACATGTGCATGATAAACTAATAGGTTCTGTGTTCTGAATATCTTTAAAACAGTGCTGAGGTGGTTATCAATTCAATATCACCCAGTTCACACATGGATAAATCAATTAATAATCAGTTACTAATACCAATGAGGGGTTTTGCTGTAAGGACAATAAGATGTGACACATGCTTTCAACCCAAGAATCCTAATCTTCCAGATTGCAATGGGGAGTCTGAGTAAACTGGTCTGAGTAAACTAATAAAGCTGTATTAAGAGTATGGAAAACGTGATTTTTTCAGTCAGAGTATTGTAGTGGTTCCAGAGTTTTGAAAAGAGCTTGCATCAACAATAGAGAGAAAAAAACACTCTAAACCCACTTTTATTTAGTACTTACTTTGCTGAATGCATCAGTCAGTCAGTTCAGTGGGCAGGTCGATGACCATGTAATTAAAATATCTCTCACATTTTGAAACTTTCTTTTTTTTAAAAAATAAAATCCAAAATGCCAATGAGACCTAACATGTTTCACATTTAAAGACCTACAGAGGGTTATCAAACAGGAGCTTCATTGTTTGTTGTACTGTTTTGGGAGGGAACCAAAGCATAGCTCGTAAATACGGGCAGCAGCCAAATGTTTGCAAACACTTTGATACAGTAAATAAGCTGAAATTGACTTTCTGGAGTGCCAGTGTAGAGGTGGAGGCACGGAGGTATGTGGGTGGGGGTGGGTGTGTGTGTGTGTGTGGGGGACCTGGAGAGAGAGCTGTTGTCTGTGTGGTGTTTTCAAGCTGAGAGTAAAGTCAATACAGATAACAATGGCAGAATCATTTAAGCACACAGACACACGCACACACGCTAACATGCATCGATCTCAAACTGCAGGTCAGATGATTGAAATCCTTTTACCATTGAATACACTATTATTAAGGGCACAGTACTGCTAGTCCTCCAAGCGCTGCATGCGAGGGTATTGTGGGTAGCTGAAAACTACGTGTTGGGCTTTCTGTTTGCGGTTAGAATGTGGCCAAACCCAGAAAAATCGTACCCTGTCAAACGTCTTTGTAGCATCTGCCTGTGAGATGCACAGCAATCCTTACCCATCCTAACGCTCCACACACATCAGGAGATGGAGAAATTTATTCAGCTCTTTAAAGTGAGGGATGCTTGGATGGCCAGGGTGAGGATTCGATAGGGACACCCGGGAACATCTCCTCTCTGATGTGCACCCTCACAGTGTGATATGTGCCATGTGATCTTAAAAGGCTGGGCGATTTAACATCAGATCAAAAAGACGGTGTCTTTCACAGCAAGACATCGCCCATCAATGCACTGGGGCATTGGATTTCTGCTCAGTCCAGAGGGAACACCGCCCCCTGTTGACCCATGAAGACCAGCGGAAACTCGATATTCCCAGATTTCCCAGCTAAGCACTGACTAAGCACTGCCTTGGTTAGCTGTAGCCAGTTGGGGGTGGGGGTGGGGGGTGGCTGGAGGTGGCAAGGCATTAACAAACTGGACAGGGGGTAAGGACTCTATAATATGCTTGTGCCCTGTCCAATTGTGTCCATGTGCACAGAGCCACTTGGCACCACCAAAATTGGAGTTATCTCCAATACCATGAGCCACCAGGCTCAGACATGGTTTACTTGCACACAAAACCCTGGTTGATGGAAAAAGCAATCCTTTTTAGGCGTTAGTGACACCCAACAGACAGATCTGCGGAGAAGAGCGTTTCAATTTCAGGGCCAATTACAGTTTGCCAAAAAAAGCACAATGCTGAGGAAACAGCCTTCTGTGCGACTGCGCAGAGTGGGGGCTTTTTTAGCTGAGGCATCCTACACCGTACCTGCGGCTGATAAATTTACTTTATCCAGAATTAACTTTGGAAGCGACGTCACGTGACCCCGTCGCCCCAGACAACCCCACGCACCCCCCACTCCCGGGCCTCGCTCTCGCTCTTACCTTTCCAAACGTGCCCGAACCTGCAAGGAATGCGTGCAGTCAAAGCTGACGGAGGCCGCATCAGACCCAAAACACGTGCATCATCAAAGGAATTACCTGGGTTCTCACTGCATTGTAATCCTGGATCTCTTCTCTCTGTGGTGTAGTTTCGGGGTATAAAACCGTCATGTGACCCCCTCAGCTATGATTCACAAATAAGTCCATGTGTTTCTTTTCCAGTGTGATGAAATCATTTTTGTTCCATTGACGTTGTTATTTTCTGCACCCAATGAAATCTGGTCGCGGAGAAACACTTAAACTTGAACACTTAAACATTTCATTGTGAGTCAAAGACTATGGCAAATTTCAATTGGGTGAATGTTATTTATCTGTTGATATGATCTCAAATAAAAGTGGAAATATGATGCACCTGAACAGACTTTACTTTAAGGAATAACTGTTACCTGCATCAGGCTGTAAGGGGTCTGTCAGAAATATCCCACCTCCAAATGAAGTATTTAGTCAGCTCATCCTCCCAGGATCAGATCTGACCTGAGCTCAGAGTCCTCTCTGTCTCCCCGTGCCATACTCCTCACATGTGCCAATCTGATAGGATCTGGTTTACTCTAAACCGAAACCGCGTATCTATAATGGCATCTTCAAGGAACCAGCTGAGTGTGAATCAATCTCACACTTGGCCCCTGTGATCTGAATCTTCATTTTCAATTTCTTCTCTGTACAAAGACTGCAAATAAGAGAGGTGAAGATTTTTTTTTTTCAATCAGGTCCCTGGACAAGGTGATGACAAGCTGGACTCTGTCTCTCCTCCATTATCCTGTGCTGTCATGACCCACCTGTTCCTTGCAGACCTCTGCACAATCCAGCATTGGTGAATTTTCCCACAGCCTTGAAGACTGATTGACCCAGACTCATGTTGTATGCACATTCACAGATTACCTCACTACATAATTTCTGCTTAAACTGAATTTAGATTTCACTGTAGCTGTGACCTCATCCATGAAATAAATTATCTTTTTCATTACAGCTTAATCAGGGCTATGCTAAACCCTGTGGATATTTGGATATTAGTATGGCTTTCTGTGTGTGTTCCAAAATGAACAGTTGTTACATAGACACATGAAAGGGTTAGATAAGGGTAAAAAAATTAAAGATATTGTTCTGCCTTTGCCCATGCTGAAAGAGAATGATACTCATGATCATTTAGGCCTGTACAATGCAGAGACATTGACACCGAGAATGGGCGATGGGAATCTGAGACCTGCTGTGCTAAAAAAAAAAAAAAAAAAAAAAACGACATTCCATAAATCACTTCATTAGGATTCCATTAGCGAATTAAATTGGTAGCTGCCAGTGGCGATAAAGGCTCTCTTTTGGAGCGTCTCGGAGATAATTCGCTCTCCGCCGAAAAGCCACGCCCCCCCCCATGCTGTATGTACATGTTTGGCAAAGCTCCCAGTACACTCTGGGTTGAGCCGGGCTGGTTGCACACTGTCTCGCAGTTTCACCTTGTTTCCATGCGGCCTCCCGGCACTGCCCCTCAAAACGCTGTGCCCCAAAGGCTACGTCAGGGCCTCTGCCTGACCATGAAATCACTTCCCAAATCAGGCAGAGGCTCTCATTTTTTAGTTGTCTTTTAGTTCTAGTTTTTTACTTCTTTGTTTTCACAGTCTCAGTATCCCTGCCTTTCATTTTTCACTGTCCTCCTTTATTATAAAGGAACAGAACACTGACGAGCCTTTTTATTTTTCTTTTTTGAAAAGGTGGCTATTCAGTTCTGTTTTGTTTGCAATGTGATTTTAGTAAAAAAAATCTGCTCCCATTACTCTGTATACAGTATACAGCAGAATACCAATGACCCCCTTTATTTTTAATTGTATTTTTTGAGTCGGTTCCATTTCATTTGTAATGTGATTTCAGGAAAACCTGCTGCCTTTGTGCTGTATACAGTAGATTCATGTAATTATGATCACACTTGTATTCTCACAATATCCATAGTAATACTATCTACTCCTTGCAGCATTCTAGAGGGACAGCAATGGAATTTGGAGAAAGGTATGTCCAGCACAAATTGCATTTTGGGACCAGATTTGCCTCCATAGGATTTGGCTCCTCCGCCCCAATCACTGTTGAGACTGATCCACCCCCAAAATGCTGGCAAGGGCCTTGCCCAGCCTGATATGTGTCCCAGAATCTCACAGGCATCCCGAGCTTCATTGGCTCTCTCTCCCACCCCCGGGGCTTTCATTGTTCACCAGATTTCTGTCTGGAGTGAAAACGTTGCTTGTGAAATCCCATCACTCTCTTTGCTTCCTCTCGCACGGTTTATACGCTGAACCCCAGACTCCTGCCAGCGGTCAGAGAGCACTGCCACGCAGCCTCTCTGTGTGTTCGGCTCACATTTCTGACTGCTCCAAGCTCTGCTGTAGTTGTTGTGGTCGACGCTTGTATTTAGCTGTGCGGTAATCAGAAGGTTATTGGCAGTAGACATCTGCGTGTGCCAAATCTGATGGCATCAATATCACTCATGGTAGAGTTCCCACCATGAAGTCTTTGCTGGCAAAATTTTTTTTTCCAATTTCTATCTCTCTCTCTCTCTCTTTCTCTCTCAGCGCCCCCCCCCCCCCAAAAGCTGTTAATGCCAGATGTCACAAGTAAATAAATATGCAAAAGTTACTATTCTTGATGATAATGTAAAGCCTGTTTTGATTTCTAATAACTTCTGAGTAATGGCAGAAAGGGGCAGCGGTGTGGCGTAGTGGTAAGGAGCAGGTTGCCAGTTCAGTTCCCCGCTGGGGCACTGCTGCTGCACCCTTGGGCAAGGTACTTAACCCAGAACTGCCTCAGTAAAAATCAGCTGTATAAACGGATAACATTGTAAGTGTGGATATTAGTGTCTGGTAAATGACATTAATGTAATGCCACAGTCATTTCCTGTTCTTTTTGAAACAACATGGAACATAATAAATATCTCACAATCAGGACTTAAGCTATCAATGCTATATATATTACATATATATAACAAAGTAAGTGCATAAGTGATAACACCTAAACCTAAGCTGAACCTAAACCTTCCAGTTTTAGGAACACGTACCTATAGGTTTAGAGGGAATTGCACTTCTGTTCTCCTGAGCTGGACGTCACCCTGGATAACAGTGTCTGCTAAATGCATGCAATGAAATGTAATGTAGAGGACTTTTCCTGATATAAAAACTCATTTTTCATTGCCGCACTGATGCCAAACTAAACCCATTAGTGAATCACCACCAGGGTTCATACCGTCTGTCGAATGAGTAAAGAAATAAACATAATTCAGAAGTGAAGACATATGCACCAGATGTTTTTTTCCCTGTTGCACACTAAGTATAAGTGTTTCCATGAGCATCTCTGGCCTCCCACAATGCATTGCCCGGGTCCTCAGCTCCAGTACCCTGTAGGGTGGGAGGGGGTTTATAGTCAGGCCTAGGGCTCTGTCTGAAGTGCCACTGTGACCAACACTGACCACATTCACAGGTCACACCTGGGTCCGCCAAAAGTAGGCACAAAGGCACATGCATAGAGCTGTGCCCTGAATGGCTGCCCAACAAGTGGAGCCCTTCTGCAGGTAGGATACCAATACTGTAGCATGTTAGGTTGAGCAGTGTAATAGATAATGTGTTTTTTTTTCTAAGATGTGATCCATTGACCCTGAAGCAGAGTAGAAGCAGGAAGCTTGCAGAGTAGAAGCAGGAAGGATACATCCAGGAGTGGGACTATGCATTTCAGGGGAATTTCATGATTTCACGCGCTGTTTGCTGTTTGTTTGCGAATTGTAACCAGCTGTTTTCATGGATCAGGTCGTTCCACCAAGCTGGCGCCCATTAGGGATTATAGTGCCCTCTGCTGGCAGCGAGAACAGGTGTCTGTGGTTCGCAAGAGCAAAGCCAAGGTCTACATTTAAAAACCCTTCGCTGACATGCCCCTGGCCGCAAGCTTAAGATGCTATAATTTTGTGGTTTTCAGGGCTTGGACCGGACGCCTGTCTCAAAGGAGTTTTCTGAGCAGCTGTATGATTTTATTAAGTTGAATATTACCATAACCCTTCAAACGCCTCCCTTCACTCTCGTGCTGAAAATGTCAGTTATGAAAAACAACAACACAGAAATGACATGCGCGTGTGCATTACCGCTACAGGAACGCAAATGATACAATTTCTTATCCCTGCTGACGCCTGTAATTATACAGGTAATTGCACACGGTAGTCACACGGATCGATGGAAGCGTGCGCGACCGTGACCGTGAAAATAGACCGCGCTGCAAAGGAAGATATGATTAATATTTTAATGAGCACGTATATAAACATAAGCTACGATTCTGGCGCAGTGCTTTGCTTTCCCGTTCCTGAAAGAAAAGGCATTTAAACCCGGCCACATCTGCCGCTGGCCACGCGAGCGAGTTACCGTCTCGAGTTGGAGAAAGTTTCTTCATTTCAAAAAGGTTACAGAGAAGCCCTCCCCCCGGTAAGACATCGACTCTGGGGGAGACGTGTCGCGGCCGTGTCCCGCTGTCTAATTAAGCCGCGGCGGTTGGGTTTGTAATCTCCACCGCGCCACGAGTAAAACAGAAGGGGTGGGCTCTGTCCTTAAGAATGCCAGGCGAAGGCAGCCCTTTAACCAACACTAAATGCAGCAAATCGGGGTAATTAATCCCTGCTGCGGGGAGCAAACGATGCGGTCGAGTGGAAGCTCGCTGCCTTGTCTCGGTGAGGCATTTTAACGGCAGGCAGCAGTGTCCACATCCCTGCCCCCCAACCCCCAGAGCGCGCGGCAGCTGCCAGGATCCACAGGCAGGAAACCGCGCACTCCAGTGGGGTATATAATTGCATGTGAAGGGAGGCCGTCATACAATAGCAACTTCATAACTCAGGTAAAAAAAAAAAAAACACCCTGAGGCCAAATACCTGAGTCTGATTCACAGCTCTGAAGGTATTCACTTGCCTGCACTCTCTCCCTCTCCCTGCCTATCAGTTTCATTGGAGTGAAGTACAAATTAATGCATGGCACCAAGGCAAATTTTCAGCGTTTCTGTAGCACAGTAGTTACGGAACTTATAGTACAAATTACCTCCATTAACTGAGCTGACAATGACAGATCTGTATAAGCAAAACACATAAGCAAAAACACGTAAGGAAAAATATTTACAGTCTAGGGGATTACCATGTTAATGTATCATAATGGCTAGAGTCACTTTCTGTTCCTCTCTCCCTTTCTGTGTGTGTGTGTGTGTGTGTGATAAAGACGAGGTTGAATCCATTATCTGACCTGCCTATGTATGTAACAGAAAACAGATTCCTACTTCAGCTGTCCGTGGGCAGGAGCGATGGCCACACCCCATTCCTTGTGGTTATTCACATCAAACCCTCACCGTCAAATGGCTTTATCCACATTTAACACTACCAAAAGAGCAGTGTTACCCCTACGTTCTACAAATGGTTGTTTGCCAGCCAGACTCGGAACCCGTAATGTAAAGGCGTGATGCAGCAGTGCTACCTCAGGCATGCACACCTCATCTCTCGGAGGCCCCTCACTGGAGCCCAGGTGTGCACATTGTGCAAGTGAATGACTGATTCTACCACAAAGTGCTAATCCTGCATATAAGCAGGCAGTAGGGAGGCAGCGTAGCACAGTGGTTAAAGAGCAGGACTCATTATCGAAAGGTTGCTGGTTCAATTCCCCACGGGGGCACTGCTGCTGTACTCTTGGGCAAGGTGCTTAACCCAGCATTGCCTCAGTAAGTATCCAGCTGTATAAATGGATAACATTGTAAAACGCTGTAATTGATGTAAGTCGTTGTGGATAAAGGCGTCTACTAAAATGCCAATAATGGTGGCGTAGTGGTAAGGAGCAGGGCTCGTAACTGAAAAGTTGCTGGTTTGATTCCCTGATGGGACGCAACTGTTAACCCACAATTTGTCTTAGTAAATATCCAGATGAAATTTGAAAGTACGTAAGCCACTCTGGATAAGAGTGTCTGCTAAATGGCAATAATGTAATGTAATCCAAGCAACACTTTGAAGAAGTTTTAAATAAAAGTAAACAGACTGAAAACAGTATATGCACTCAATCAGAATGGCGATTCTTAGGATGTGTATGAATGTATTAAGACTTTGCCAGCATAGCTTGGGAATAACTTCTTCTTCTAAGTATTTAATCTCCAGTTCAAGACAAGCATGCATTAAGACCACATAATGTTAACACAACCGACACTTTGAGGGAAATATTTCTCGTGCTTCTGACGAAATCACATTTACTTATTGTGAACCATTGTAAACCCAAATTGCCCCCTGCAGTGCTGACTCTACTCCTCAGCACCTTCTAACAGGTGTTGATGACGATGAAGACGATGATCTGTAGTTACATTTACATTTATTCGATTGGCAGATGCTTTTATCCAAAGCAACTTACAAGTTAGGCAGAGTACAACACAAGTGAAAAATCAACAATCAACAATATTAGAAGCGCTGCATGACCAGGTTTCAAAGGTTGGCCAGGCGAAGTACAAACTATCAGGTAAAGATAAAAAGTGCATTAGACCATTAGATTATGTTTTTTACAAAAATTTTATTTTATCGTTTAGTAGGAGACAGTTTGAGACATGAGAAGTTCCTTTAGGGGGTAGTGTTTCAGGCGCTCAGGTGAGAGAGGAGGTGCTCGGGTGAGAGCGTGAGCTCTAGGTCTCTCTACCAGCAGGGCGGCGATGTTACGGTGTATGTTGTTATATGTGCTCCATGTGACGAAGACTGTGAGTGAGAAATATCCAAGAGCATAAGCAAAGCCCTGAAGACATGGAGTTACATATGGCGATGACTGGCTTTCAGAGATGGAGGTCTCATCCTGCCTTTCTGCCAGAGCAGGGGGACTGCAATGCTCACAGCATTGAGAGGCCACTTCCAGATGCTTTCACCGTTTTTATTTTGTTGTCGCAGCTGGTGAAAATGAGTTCCTCGCCTGAATGTTAATGGGCCTAACTTAAATTTTGTATCAATAGCAACTGTGTGAGAATTTTAGATTCATGTGGAATAATCCAGATTTATTCCACAATTAATGGTAGGGACCAATTTGAGCTGCAATTACAAGTGGTGCATCCATGTGCTAAGTGCTATGAGCTGGGACCAAAATGCACAGGGCCCAGGGCCTAAATGAACTCCATTTGCATCAAGTCTTTTGATACTCCCAGTATGACAAGGCTCTCTTTCATGCCCAGTTGCCCTTTTAAGGGGCTAAACTGGAGTAAAATAGGCAGAGAAAGGGTTAACCCTCCTATGTTATCGTCATTTTTGAAAGGGATCAGGTATCAGGTCTACTTCCCCTCCCCAGACCTGAGGGGTTGGGTTGCTAGGCGACGGTGTCTATCTCTGGAGTAAGGTGGTCTCCCCTGAGTGTAGCTGTCACTCATCCGCAGTGGCCCTCCTGCACCAATCAGCACCACTCTCTCTCAGCCACGTTGGCCAGCTGTCTCCTCCCGCAGAGCTCCGGTCTCTGGACGGGTGTCATTACTTCCTCCTCACTCCCTCCCTCTTCCAATCCTCATCTCACTCGCTCACTCCTTCTCTTCTTCCCTACTTTACTCGCTGGCTCAATCGCTCCCACCTCTCTCGCACTTCCTTCTTTATCGCCTTTCTCTGTCTCTCTTTGTCCTCTGTTCCCTCTCTCTCTGTCCTCCACTCCCTTACCCACTCCCTCCTTCATTGCTTCTCTTCCCTTCCTCCCTCCTCTCTCTCTCTCTCTCTCTCTCTCTCTCTCTCTCCTCACTTACTTCTCCCCAGTCTTCCTCACTACCTTCCTTCACAGACGGCCATGTAGCCTTCACAGACAGAGCAGTCTGCAGTACACTTTTCCGCAGTCTCTATTTCAAGCATCATTGGCAGCTCTCACTGTCCTGCCCAGTCCTGTGTTCCACCACATGACAAGAGAGTCTGGGTCGTCTTGCACGTACGGCCCAGACAGGACAAGAGGTGTGAAGTGGTGTTTAATTACACGTGAGGCCATGACAGGACCAGGGTGCCGGGTCTCTCACACATCTCCACACCAGGAAATCATTATGGGATGCTTTTCTATTACCATAGCAACAAAACAGCTCAGTAAATAACAGCCGTGTTTGCCGCATGAGGCTGATTGATTGTATACTCCAAAAAGGGAAGAGCAGGCCGCAACAAAGGAAAAACAGCCTCTTTCCCCGCGTGGATGTTTTTGATAATCAAAAGCCCGTCCTCGCCAAGGGGCCAATCAGGGCTGGAGATTTACGAGGTGACATGAACGCTGTCCTGAAGTACACAAGAGGCCCTCGCAGAGGGAGAGGCGTTTTCGCCGCCAACGTTGGAAACGAAAAAGATTTAAAAACAGAACAAAAAAAAAAAACCAGCAACGCCTCTCTCCTGTGCCGACACATGAGGGTATGCCTCTGCACCCCTCTAAAACCCTCGGCAGGGGCTCACAGAGCCTTCATTCACTCCAGCTCAGGCGATACGAAACCTCGCTCCGGGTGTGTGTACACACCGACCGCGCAGAGCCGCGCTGACAAAAACCCCCTGGTCAAAATCGCCCCGCAGAAAAGGGGCCATTCATCTGCCTCTCTGGGGGTAAAGTGCCCCTCTCTCTGCTATCTGCTGCTGGATCTAGGACAGGCTGCATCACCTGGGAGTCAAAAACATTGGTCTTAATTCCTAGCTTAACACCGGCCTCAAATAAGCCTGGACCAAGCTACACATGGATACACACATATAACGCAAATTAATGAAAATAAACATGTAACAATGACAGCTATATGGCAGCTGTTATGTACAAGCCCAGCTTTTGACCTTTTCCATTGCTGTTTCGGCCTACATCTAAAGAATAGCGCAACAAACAGACAATAACATAAACAAATTCATAAACAAAAGCTAACTGCATAAATTCATTTGAAATGAAAAGAAAATGTTGAATTGAGTTTTACCAAATAGCTAACAAATGCAGAAAACCAAATAAAATTCTGTCACAGTGTAACAGCTGGTATTCTGTGGATCTGACTACAGTGATCTGAAATGCACTATTTCTATAAAACCTAAGCGCAATTAAAGTCTACAAGGTGGGTGACATCATCTCCCCTGAGAGCTCACCTATAGGTTAATAACAGTCTCTGCTGCTGGGCTGAAACCTCTCTATCAGTCTCCACATGGGTGTTAATGATACAATGGGTTTCGCAGTGATCCTTTGCTGTCAAAATGGCTTGTCAGAGTGGATGTTTATACTACACAACGCTTCCATTGCTGTTTTTGTAATCGGCAAACTCAGTGTGCAAATAAGCATTTGCGTATCAGTTTGTGTCACCATAGAAGAAAGTAAACAGTTTTAAATTAAAATTTGACACTTTATTTGAGATATAAGTCTTGACCAGGCTGGGCAGGAAGGCCTCTGTGTAGACAGGTGGTGTGACAGGACAGGCATGGTTGTTACCTCTGACTTTCTAGCTGTGTTGTGCATCAGACATGGCATTAATTCCAGGTGTTACCCAGCTGGTGGAGCAGGCCCTTGAATGATTCGCCCTGAGGGGAGATATCTACCTCGGTCCTCTTTCCATCTGAAGCTCGGGCACACACGTCAGTGAGGTCTCTCCATCAGATAGCCTCCACCTTATCTGGACCCTGCACTTGCTGATGTTCTGCAAATTTATCGCCCCGTTATTTCATTATGAGTCTTTGGATTTACGACCTGCACTGTCAGCGTGCAATCTCCAGGGACGGGTTTATGGTACCACACAGGAACAGCCTCTCCAACTCTGTCTCTCTTTCTCTCTCTCTCCCCCCATCCTCCAGACACTTTCTCTCTCTCTCTCTCTCTCTCTCTCTGTCTTTCTCACACTCTCCCCATCTTTCTCTCGCTCTCTCTCTCTCTCTCTCTCTCTCACACACACACACACACATATACACACACACGCACACGCATGCACACGCAAACACACACACACACATGCACACACACACACAGTCACGCGTGTTTGTGTGTGTGGGGCTCCAGTAACATTTGTTAAACAGCTGCGCCGGGGCAACATCTGGAGCTGCAGGAAATTTGGCGTCTTTCTCCGTGACGCGCGGTGAGTGTTTTTCGAGCCCGTCAGCGGGTCGGCAGAACATCTTCCTCCCCACCTCCGCACATCCCTCTCGCCCTCCGCCCCCTAACCTCACCCGCCCCCCAAAGTTCACAGGAGCCCAGCAAAAGTGCTTCTCAGTATCCCTTTCACCCGCAGAACAAATTGGTACATTGTTGTCTCAGACAGTTCTGGGGAGCTGCAGAATTCATTCACTCTCTAGATTAGGTTTGACAAGGCGGACATCACAACGCCAAATTTTCCGCCTAGTTTATTTTTCCCAAGACCTCCCCACATGTCTGTAATTTTCTGTTTGTGTGTGTTTTTTTGCCGCCACAAACATAAATTTAGTAACTTATTCTTATGGGAAACGCACATTCTCTTTTACACTTAGTAAGACCAGTATTTGATTGCACTAATAAAACCAAATCTTGATTCAATCAGGTTTATGGCCAAAAAAGAGTAACATTTAACACAGAACAATGTTTATTTTACACGTGATGATGTAATGATATTTAAAATTACTGGTCATGAGAAGCCCTGGAAAATTAGGCTGTTGACCTTCCCCCGCAGAGGGTGATAGAACTAGTGTGTGTGTGTGTTTGGGAATCCTGTATAGCTTTAATACAGCGTTACCCTGTAGATTTCTAAGACATTTTGAGTGTATGCATACAGAAATTGCTATTTTACATATTATTTACATATTTACATTACATATATCTTAGATGTATGGTATTTCTTCTTCAGTTCTACAACAGTTGTGCCAGCACAGAGGTAGTTGTTTTTATAGAGTGTTTTTTTTTTTCTTTTATTTTTAGTAGCAGTATTTAGTGCCACCAATACTGTTTTACCAAAAGTAGGACATGCTGAGGTTTGTTTGTTATTGTTTGCTCACCTCCATCTTTCTGTCAAAATGCAATTTGTATCAACATACTGTTCCCTCAATAATGATCGCATTAATGCATAAAGCATGTTGCGCTTACACTAAGCCCTGGTCTGAGTAGGTAAAATTCAAGAAAGTAGACAGCCCTTGCGCAGAGAAGAAGGCTACCCAGAATGCACTGCTTTCATCTGGTTCTCATTGGCAGAAGGGAACTGGAGAATTATCCGACAGGAATTATGGTCTAAACTGTGTCTTGGGCTGGAAAAATTAACAGACTGCACCTGGCCTGACCCAGCTGTTTTCTTGAGTTTTTTATGCCAAAGATAAGCAGAGCCACTATTGTGTTTCTGGCATGTCTCTAAGTACTGTAAACTTCAGGTCCTTTAAAAAGCACAGAAAAGTGCACTTGCTGCATGCTCCTTCAAGATCAAATGCTGTTTATTATAAAAACCAATTACAAACACCCCCATCCAAATTCATTCAAATCTGCGTTCACTCCTAATACCATTGTAAATGCCTCATGCTTCATAGCAGTACTCTCAAGCTCCTTTTATGAAAGGAAAATACAACGAAATTCCATTCTGTTACCAGCCCAAAAATAGCCGATGTGCTTCAGTTCAGCTTGCACAAACCCGGGATCCTCAACCAAAAAGAACACATTTTTTTCAGCAAGGAAAACGCCAAAAGATTTCTATCTCCAGCATAGAGGCTTTACTGCTTTGCTCCCCTATAGTGGAGTCAGGCACCCAAATACTCTGCATATTTACATATTACCTAGGGTCCAACAGCTGTGCCACTTCTGGGACACTCCATATGTGTTTAGAGCGACCAGATCAGTACTGTAACCACTACACCATAGGGCAGCAGTGTGGGTTAGTGGTGTGGAGCAGGGCTTGTAACCAAAAGGTTGCTGGTTCAATTCCTTGCTGGGGCACTGCTGTTGTACCCATGGACAAAGTACTTAACCCATAATTTCCTCAGTAAATATCCAGCTGTATAAATGGATTAAATTCTCTGCATAACTTCTGCTACACATGTATAATGTAATCTGATGTCCACCCTCACAAAACAAACCCACTACAATTTTGAACTATGGCTCTCAGAACTCTGTGTGCATCTGAACACTCCAGACTGTTGCTGTCTGACCAGATGGCAGAAGCACTGCATACATTGTCTGGTGAAATCAAGTGCTGAACGGACAAATGTCTTCTCACCTCATTGATTTGCACCTTATGTCTGAGCACGCTCAGTTGCTGCCACGCCTGACCCAAGGCCCCACAGTGGAATGCTGAACAGGTGCTCTGCCATTGGTTGCGTGCCGTGGAAGAGGAGGGGAGGGGGCGTGTGGGTCCCTGCTTTCTGCAACCTCAGCGTCCTCGTGGATCTCTCAGAGAACCGACTGTCTCACGCTCGAGAGGCTGAGGGAGAGCTGCCTGCTTCAACTCATAAAAAGGATTCAGAGTTTTGAGTTTTCACACCATTGCCTCCGATTTCCTGTGACGGGTCAATCATGTGGACATCCAGATCCCATTGTGGTAAATTAGCATGCTAACGAGTGCCATTATTGTAAAAAGCGCAGGCTCTGATAACGAATAAATAAACGCAAATGAAAGGAAATTGGACTGTCTCGTTTTCCCTGGACACTCCATATGTGTCTCGAGCTAGCATTCTTTTGATCTGGCACAGCTTTGTATATGAGAATCTGGCAGGCAATACAAAGGGGTTTGGATGCTGGAGTTGAATCCACACCAAAAGCCTGAGAGATTAAAACAATTCCCTTAAAATAAAAACGCCAAATGCATGCTCACACACCCCGATAATGTGACCCAAACTAACCCTCGTCCTGGAACTGTTTTTTTTTCCACATCCAAAAACCAAAAAGCACTATACTCTAAATGTCTATTCTTACTTGTCTTAATAATAAAATAAAACAAATAAGCCAATAAACAAAATAAATAACTAGAGGTGAGGTCCACTAATTATTTCACCATTTTTGTTGCATCACGTGATGATGTAGTTATTCTGTCTTCATAAATCAAGAGTATATTTTCATCCTATGATGGGGTCAAGAGAGAGAAGTCAAAAAATTTCATTCTTTTTCTGCACACCCCAATGGAAGGATGACCTGACTAGGACGGATGAACCCACAAAGGATACCACAATGTTTCCGGGTGTGGTCTGCTTGAAGGAGCAGATTTTTTGTTTAGGTTCAGTGGCAACAAGTGGCAGCACTTGGAAGTTTTAAAGCAACCACTGGAATGAAATCTTCATCACACTGAAGGAATTAGCCATACCAAATAAATAAATACTGGTACCAACATGATGATTCACTAAGGTCTACATTTTCACTGGCTTTAAACTAAAACTTTGTAGGGGTGGGTGATTTTATATCATCAATGATAAATTTCTGTGATATGCTTTTTCGCAGAGATCATCCTTCAAACCTTTCTGAAAAGTTACTCCAGGTATGATTGCTAACTGGCTAGTATACTAACAGGAGCATGGCCATCCCTTGGTGCTTACTCCATTGTCAAAAACACAAAATAAAAATCAAAGTCAATCAAAAATCAACTCATAAAATTGACATTAATTACAATGATACATATCACAAATTGCCCAAACTGATGTGATTTTTTGGCACACTGCCCACCCCTGGGGGTGCAATTTTACATGTTCTCTGCACTTGAGATTTGTCGTCCCAAAGAGGCAGATGTCACAATAAAAATAAGGGTAACAAAATTCTCTGCACGACCAATGCAAGGACTGAGGTGCCTTTGGGGTTCCTCAGATTGACATTGTTCTTTCCATCTGGCATTCAGAAGTGCCTTAATTACAGAGACCTTGGGCAGAATTAAACAGCTCTGCATATTCCTAGGCAGGGCAGTATGGGGGAGAATGAGAATGAAACCTCTCCTTCAAAAAGCAGCAATACAATGCCTTGTGACATTTAAAATCAATCATTGTTTAAGCTGTATTTTCAAGGCACAAACTTTGTTCGTGAAAAATACTTGAGCAGATGTCTCGTTCAAGCAGAAAACTTTTTTTCTGCTTTGTAGTCCCAAAATATAATTCATATGTGAGAGTTGCTACCCTGTCTGAGCAATCTCAGTTTGACATAGAACATTGCCGTTCATCCCACTAAATGTAGCTGTGGCCTAATGTTTGTTTTCTTATAAAAGGGCTTTCATATATTACCACATGATTTGAGTATGAATTTTCTGCCATTAGACTTTTCCATTCAAACTAACTTATTTCTGGGACGCTCATTACAAATAAGTCATCTCATGATGGTAGACAGTATTTTGGTCATGACCCAAGCCAAAGCGTCACACTACCTAGGCCAGGCTGCAGAGTGGAACACGTATCTGTTCCCTGGTGCTCATCCAATGACGTCGCTGCTGCGTTTGATGTCGCCCTCGGACGAAGGATGCCCCTTTGTGTGGAGACATCTGGAGGAACTCAGAGGAAAAGACCATGTCATGGGATTGTTTTTGTTTCTTTTCATGTTCCTGGAAGAAAACAGTGACCAAGAAACATGGAATCCTTTTCACAAATAATCTCCGTCAGTCAGTCTGAGTCATGTTCAAGACAACAAACGACAGTTTGCAACCGCATAAAGCTGTCTTGTTGTCCATATTTATTTTAATGCTTTATTGCATTTTCATATTTTCATATAAAGAAAAACCATAGTAAATAACCATTGTGACATTTTCAAAATGTCTGGCCACAAGAAAATATTTCGTGCAAAGAATGACCAAATAGAGAGGTAAATTACTTGTACTTGTGTGATGTGCTACTTGTTAGTCCTTTGTAAAGCTAGATGGAGCCATTTTGACAAAACTTATTGTATTCCCATTTGTCAAAGGTGTCACCACACAGCCCCTGGCTAGTTTATGTATTGTGCCACGCCCTTTCTGTCTGCGTGAAAAGGTGTGGGACTAGACTGCACCGAAGAAAAAAATATATGCCTGAGAAAATCATATTAACTGCAATGAATTATCTGTACAATTTTGTATTTGAAATATCTAAATAATTTTAAGATAAATTTAAAAATAAAAAATATGAATGAGAAGTTTGTTGCTTTGTACCAATCACTCAGAGAAGATTCATGAACCTCAGAACATAGGATGAGGAGCTGTTACATTCAATCAATAACTCACCGATTTGAATCACCCTCAGTGTTTTCCTATGGAGAGCAAAGTTTTTTGATTGGTAAAATTGACCCAGTGATTGACAGCATGTGGTAGCTCCACCCAATTTTGGGTTCAGTGAAACCTGCCTTATCCATCACCAGCGCTAAATGATTGGTTAAAAAGAAGACACCTGCTTGCTCTCTGTTCTTGGGACCAAGCACAGGCAAACTGGGTGGCCTGTAGTCCAATAAATTTCCGTGAAATTGAACCTCAAAGCTAATAAAAGGAAAAAAATGATATGGCAAATCTGTGCAGCGCATTATGTGTGAGAACCCTCTGATCACAGTGTGAAGGCTCTGCTGGAGCTTCCCGCTGAGCAGAGAGGCTCATATTCAGACACCGCCTCCTCTGTTCCCGCTACGCCCTGCTATCCTGCCACCTGCAAGACCAACCTGTGCTAGAAATTTCACTACAAATTACCCTGCGTCTGTCACACTGCCCTGGGGGATGGGAGTGGAAACCGAACCCTGACTCCCCCACCCCTCCCCCAACGTCCCCTCACTCACTCCGTAAAATTTAACTGCCTCTTCTCTCTCCCTCACCCTCTCTCTCCCTCCCTCCCTCCCTTTCTCTCTCCCTCTCCCCTTCTCTCTCCCTCTCCCCTTCTCTCTCCCTCTCCCCATCTCAGGTTTCAGCACTGCATGTTCATCTTTAACATGGTAGAAAAAAAACAGCTGAGATTTTGTACTCTGGGCAAAATTAAAATGCGGTTTATGGTTCAGCTATACTGACTTACACCTAGACCCTGGTACTGTCATGGATTATAAAGCCTGTTATAAACTGTATTCAGATTTTAAAAACCAAGAGAAACTCAGAAATCTGTACCTTCCCAATAACAAAAATTCCATCATAGGTGGAGTTAACTATTTATGTATATTTAACTTTCCCCATTTCCCCCAAGAAATGTCTCCACAAAAGAGTAAACCAGCAAGGGTAAAAAAAAGCAGAGGAGGAACAACAGAAGCAACTTTGAAATGTAGGAGCAATGCTGCCCCCTGGTGGCGGGTCTCCATCGCCTTGGGGAGCTTGGCAGGAACGCAGCAGCTTGTGGAGTGATTCACCAGAGAATGTGCCAGAGAGCTGAGTGGTGAAAGCTCCTTGGAAAAAGGATTAGAGCTGTTTACTTGGCTTGCCAAGTGGCCAGCCGCCAGCAGGAGGAGTGAGGGCTTCTTAAAGCGATCGCTCTGTAGGACTTCCACATTGGTCCTCCTGCTTCGTTTACTCTCTCTCTCTCCCTCTCTCTCAACTCTGGTGCTGTGTGGGAGGCCCTCTTTTTTCACCAAAAGTCACTTTTAATACCTTCTTTACAGACTGGACAGTACAGTACCAGCAGAATTAAAGATGAAAAAAACTGGGCCAGTTTGGCAGGTGACTTCCACTGTTGCTGTAACCCTGGTCCTGTATGAAACTTGATTTCCTCAAGCAGAAATATTCATCCATTCACCTATCAATTCATTCATTCATCTATCAAAAGCTCTCTCAAATCATCTGTCAAAAGCAGCTTGAGTAAAGTCCCTTGAAACTTTTGGTTATTGATCATTGTCATGAATGCATGCAAAATCTTACATCCATCCAAAAGCAACCCGAAAGTGTTTTTGTTGTGGGTGGTCTCTTTCAAACATTTACTTTTACAGGAATATTGTCATTGGGGACCAAGCCTGAGGCTTTACTGGAATGACTTGAAATTGAATACATTTGTGCTACATACTGCAGGATGCACATTCATGTATACCTTGTGTTACAACTACCTATCCCTGGCTCGAGAACAAATGCTGTCAAATTGTTCTGAAGGGAATAGATAGCCAAACCGCATTGTGTGTTGTATGAGTGTTCGTTGTTATTGGTTTGCATATCCTTTTTCCCCTTCTCTGGTCAGCAGTTCAAATAGATTTACCTGAAAGGGAGGCTGCCTCAAGCTACGTGTTGACATCAGCAGCAAGTGCCAAATCAAAGAAACAAAAAGCATGTATGTGTTGCAAACCCCGCCCTTTACACTTGCTGCATAGCGCTGTCTGTCTGATGAACCCTCAGCACTTACCACAGTTACAAGTGTCCTTACACAACACTTGCATAGAACTTACATGTGTCGATACGCTGCACGGCCAAAGTAAAAATTTAACTGCTGAACGGTTTTAGCAGTTGTACATGGATTCTATGGCAATGAGGGTAAAAAAGGAATAAGATTTGTAATAAAGAATAAGCAGCATAAGTAAGCAGAGGGAGTCTGAGGCATTATTCAGCGGGCGGGAGGCAGGGAGTGTGGGAGGATGGAGCACGCATAAATTGCTGCGTCTGATCCGGGGGTAGCCGCAACAAGCTGTCCTGGGATCAGTCTGCGGGCTGGCGCGGGTTCAGAGCTCTCGGATCTGGACCGGGATCAGAGCGGAGCCCCGGCCTGGGAGCGGTGTTTGAGAGACGGAGGTCTGGTGCGCAGAGGGGAGGGGAGGTTGCGTGGCCGGGGCCGGGGGTTGGGGCTGGGGGCCAGGGCGGCTCCGTGGGGCTCTGCAGCTGGAACTCTTACGCTCGGTCACGCTTCAGATCTGATTCTCCCCTCCTCTTCCAGAGCGTGGCCTGTCTGGAGCTCTGCCGCAGCTCAGAGCTCTGACCCGCACCTCACGCCTCTGCGTTTCGTGCCATGTGGCGGAGCTGAACAGGCTAAAGCTGTGCCAAATTTGGTGGACAGGCAACTGAACAGCAAAATTACCATACTCCCATGCAAAGTATAATTTGTTGAGAACATTTTAAATAAATTAAACATATAAATAATAAATATTTATAAATGATAATTAAATTATATTACATTTTTTAGCTCAGACAATATATTGAAAATGCCATTTGAATTGGCAATATATTTCTACTTTGCAGTAATACAGAACAACGTATTCATCACTATGTTTCATTTTCATATGGGCCACTACTGTTGCTGTCACTGCTACTGTGGCAATTGTTATAATGACCCTCGAAAATGCCATCAAGGCATGTCTTGTTTACTTGACAGATATCATATTTATAAATGAAACTATTTAGCTCATGATAAACAGAATGGTTTGATGGAGTATAAAAAAACTGCAGTTTTCATCTGATATCAGCTTCACAGAGCTTCAGTTTCATCTTCCTGGCTGAGTTAAAATCAGAGGCTGTTCAAACTGGTGCATTACAGCTTTCAGCTTTCTCCATGAGTGGAGTAACTGACTTTTCAGGGCCTGTGATCATCCACAAACTTTCAGCTGCCAGACACTTTCACTACCAATATCTAGCCATGGATGTTCCCTACTGAAGACTTATTTAAGTGGTCCATCCCCAAAAACTCAGTGAAAACTTACACCTGACCTACGGTTTATGAGGTCCCCTTATGAAATCCATGCAGTCGTCTCCTTGTACTCTCATGTACTGTGAGTGCTCTGCTTTTGTTTTCCAGACGATAACAAAGGACATGGTTTCCATGGCTCCCTAAAACGAACTGTTCAGTGCAGGACACCCTTAACATCACCACACCTCCAACCAAGCAGACCGAGCCATCATAACACATGAGAAAAAGCTTTATTTCATTTCCATTTCAAAGAACATGTTTCATGAAAATACAGGAGACCTCCTATTACAGCCAGAAAGAACTTCCTGCCCAGTTCCTATGTTGTTCTTATGCGGCTCAGGGGTACTGTACATATATTACAGCACTATCAGTCCAACAAAGTGAAACATACAGTGCAGTATGATCCTGTGAGCCTTAGGACATTACCCTAAGAACATATAAAGACATAAGGCTTCTGAAACTAGGGACCTTCAGTGCTTCTTTGGCAACAAGGCATGTTCACTATACAGTTCGAAATATTCATTTTGGCACAGCACTTAAAATCAGTGAAGATCTCACAGGAGCTGAAATAAAACTCTAGCTACAACGTTTTCATCTTTTGAAATGAGAACGATGAACTGTTTTTTTTTTCGTGTGCCTTTCACATTATTTCAAAATGACCCAAGAGATAAAAATATGTCAGTCGCCTGGCCGACTCTTGACCACAAATTAAAATATGATTATATGATCAAGTAAATGTTTAATGTTGCAACACACCAGTATCAACAGAAGTAGCCGAAATTTCCTCGAAAAGTAAGTTGAACTGCAGCCCATTAAACGAAAAAGAAACCATATGAGAATACTGAAAGATATAACCACACACAAATGGAATCAGTTCACTGGTTCACCGGTTCACTTTCAGTACCTGTGAATCACTTTCAAGACAACTGTTCCTTGCACACTGCAGTTGATACAGTAATACTTCGTGACACAATTACATATATAACTTCCAGTTATATCATACCTGTTTTGAAAATACCCCACTGTGGGGGTGAGTTATGATGTCCACAACAGTAGTGTTCATTAGTATGTCCACCACAGGGCTTGCCAACGCTGTCCTGGTGAATGCGCGCTTGGCTTACCCCTCAGCCATCTCCACAACGCTCTCAACACCCGTATGAGAAACATAAATTAACATAATTGTTCTTTTAAATTAAGAAACTCGTTATGTTCAAAATTTGCAAAATTGACCCAAATGAGTCACCGCCTGCTCCAGTTTTATTAAGACTTCCTTGCAGCACTGGAAAGCAAATTGCTCTTCTGTAGGCTGCATAAGCAATGATGCCTTATTAAATGTACAATATTTCCAAGGCAACCTATACTGTCACCATGAGAAACACCCAAATTCAGCTTGTGAATTTTTCTGAATGCAAATAGTTCTTCATCATTATTCAATAACTTGAACACCATAAACAAAAACCTAACCTGTTTTGAATTTAGATGGGGAGTCAATTTTACCTGAATTCAAATCACATAGACATAAATCCCACAATGCACCATTAGTTTATTTGCTTCAAGTTATGTGATCTTTAAAAAATACCTTTATCAATTATGAATTATTTATACATTTGCTTTTAAATAGCACTGCTGCAGATTTAACATGGAGCAGCATTTTAATATAAAATGACAAGTTCTGCAGGCTAATATTGCAGTTCTTGATGCAATCAAAATGTTAGCTACAGTATATATCAATTAATCTGAAATGTAACATTCTGTGTTGCTTGTTCTGAAATTCAGCTGGTAGTATTTTAAAGTGGCAGTGCTGTATTGAATAAATTAAATTTCAAGTTAAAACACAAAACCATTGGAGTAGAAACAAAAAGATATGACATGCCTAGCTATTCCTGTCACTAGCATTTTGATCTGAACATTCAGAGTACCCAAGACAAGTACCTAATGACTAGGCTTGTCAGGATCCAATTTAGTAATTTCAAGTGAAATAAAAATCTGCATTTATTTTCATCATACATTTTTGCAGTTTGTGCAAATTTGTCATCATGACAACTTCGCTCAACTAAGAACCTAACAATCACTCAATAAATAAAAATTTAAAACTGGATATCAAAGGAAGGCAAGACAATGTCACAGATTGAACAAGTATACTAAAAAAAATTGTTACTGCACTACGTATGCTCATGTTGTGCATGTCACATCTGCATTGTGGGAGCAGATGATGATTTTAATCTTTTGAGATTACAGCGATTTAATTGATATTTTTAACACCACTGTATGACATATCTGCTTGACTCTTTCTGTGATGTCCTTAGTGTGTTGAGCATCTTCAGTAAACGTATATTGCTATATATAATCTACCCTACCTATTTCACTAACGTCCATTTATTTTTTACAACTGCATAGTATTTTTTTGTTAACAACTTTTCACATTTTGGAAACCTCTGCCTCCTTGTGGGGTTTGTAAACAGGGCCCACTTACTGATACTAAACTAATAACCCAAGTAACTCAATTTGTGTACACAGCTAATTTACATCTGGGTTTGGCATCAATAAGGGGATACACTGCTGCCCATCCACTCTAATTACAGCAGTGTTCCATGCTCTTAAGGACCCCTGTAAGGACCCATCACCTGGGAGCCTGGCCTGGTTAATGCCCGCAGGCAATTTTCATATCAAGTCAAAACAAGTATTACATGTTTTAATTGTCATTTTACAACAGCCATTCTAAATATACTTCCATTGTTATCACCAAAATTTATTTCTGTCTTTCCTTTTGTGACATTTTTCTTTACTGATAAGTAATGAATCCTGGCAAGCCTACTAGTAACTAGTTAATGTAAACAGATAAGACACAGATCAGCATTGCTGGCATTACACTGACCTTAAATCATACCTATGCTTAAAAATAAAACTGGAGTATGAACCCAATGTAAAATTAGAAAATGACAATGATCACATTACTACGCAGACTTTCTGGGCTGAAAAAAGAGAAAAAAAAAACACAAATATTAAATGAGCGGAAGAAACACTGCAAATATTATGAGTGGCATTCTGCTTTTAAAAACTGAAGAAAACTAATCCTGAAAAAGAATTCTCGAATCACTGTTATGTGATGTCACCCCAGAGTCCTGCGAAAAGACTGAAAGAAACAAAAGAAGTAATTCACTGCCCTGCTGCACAGTGCCTGCTTCCAGTCACTCCACTCTCCACCCTCCCAGCACAGCTACAGGAACTCCGGCTCTCAGTCATGATGCTCCACCCTCCAAGCACAGCTACAGGAAAGCCTGCTAACAGTCTCATCTCTCCACCCTCCCAGCACAGCTACAGGAACACCTGGGACACGCCCTCCCTGTGTGTCACGGTGCTGAGGTTGGACCCTGTGCTGTCTGAGGTAGATGACGCGTTCACCACGGGCTCGCTGGGAGTGGCCGCCCCGCTGTCCTGCGTCTTGTAGTAGACGATGTAAAATATGGGCAGGATGATGCCCACCAAGAGCATGACCACCACAGCGTTCCACCACTGGATGCCCCAGTCCGCCCCGTAGCTGCCCGCCCGCCCGCTGCCCGGGCCCCTCTGGGTGCCCTCTTGGCCCTCCTGAAACACCTCGTTCTGGGCGTCGGTGGTCTGGATCAGCATCTCAATGTCCTGGTCCACCTCTTTCAGGAAGTCAGTGTACTCCTGAAGGCAGGGTTTGATGGAGCTGGTGGAGGCAGGACCCTGGGGCTGGGCGGGGCCTGTTGGCGGAGGGGAGGCCCCGGAGGAGGGGCCCGGCTGGGGTTCCGTTGGCTCCGCCCCCGCCTCGGTCAGAAGGCTGTGATTCTTCACAGGGATTTTAATGGACTTTAGTGCATACAGGTCCTGCTCCTGCATCAGGTTGTTAACTCGCTTGATATCGGCGACCTGCATTCAGAAAAATGACACTATATTCTTATTTATATATTTTTAATGCTGAGTGAACTGACACTATGAAACAGTTGTGTATATGCGCGTGCGTGTGTGTGTGTTTGTGGAAGCAGTTAGGTTGAGAATGTAACTGAGGATCTTCCAGAGGATACGGTATTCATGTAACTGTAATTGTCATGTAATTTCCAAAAATACAATAATCCCTGTGTATGTGTGTGTGTGTGTGTGTGTGTGTGTGTGTGTGTGTGTGTGTGTGTGTGTGTGTGTGTGTATTGATGTCTTTCTGCGTGACATGCTCTGAGCTATGGTGTCCCACAGGAAACCCCAGGCCTCACCTTACAGCCATACTGCAAAGCCAGTTTGTTCAGGTTGTCTCCGTGGGCTACATCCCTCTCCAACAGCAGCAGGTCTCCCACTCTCTCGCGCTCCGGCCGGCCCGACTCCCAACTGCGGGGCCTCAGCTCGGTCATACTTAACTCCTCTTCCGAAGACCCGGTCGAGTCGTCGTGCCCGCCCCTGAACAGGTACACCTGGCCGTCCGCGCTCGCGTGAACATCCACGGGAGCCTGGAAGGCTCGCGGCAGAGCCTCGCCGCGGCGCATCGCGGTGACTGCACGCGGGAAGAAAGCCCAGGAATGAACACGCGCAAACCATCTCAAATATCCATCTAGTTCGCGGAATTCAAAGACCAAGAACTCACATAAGGCGTTTGTGGTAAAGACTGAAGACCAAAATGCAGTTCGTTTATCAGTGTTGAAATGCTTTTAGCAAGCTACCAAAGAGAGTACTGTATTATGTCAGAATGTCTGGAATGGTGGGTAGAGTTGAAATGCTTTATATCTATAGAATACATAATTGTGCAAGGGCAATAAATGTTAGTCATACAACGCCGCAAAAACAGTTAGCAAGCTACGTGACAAAAGACCTATGCTCACACTCCAGGGCTAAAAAAATCAATACCGAAAGAAACTGTAACTTATGAGTGCAAGGTTTCAAAAACTATGACAGATGTTGAAGAGTGTAATTAGCTAGCTACTTTATATTCCTGCTATCATCACCATAGCTAAACACAGGAAAGGTTGAGCTCGTGGTATTCTAGTTGCTAGCTAGGTACAGAACTACTTCTTCTGGAAACAAGGTCGAAATGTACATTTGTTTTACATTTATAAGCAGTATTCTCCGACATCTCTTTCACCAACCGAGCCTTTACTCGTGTTGAAACGTACCTAACTAGCTATCTTACTACTTAATTACACATGAGCTAAATACTGTGCATTAAATCCTGTCCTTTTTGACACTGACAGTTGGTGACAAGCACATCAAACGATAACCTTGCCTTTAAAGCCAGCTAAACAGCTACAGGTCATCGTGCCACTGATACCAAGCCAGCCTCAATAGCCAGCAAGCTAGACAGCTACCCAGCTGTCTGATACCACAGGAAGATAAAACACCGTTACACACACACCGAAAAAAGGCGTCCATACCTAGCTAGTTACCTAGAGTAGTTAGTTTCAAACAGGTTGCTGAGCCAGCAAGCTATCTACATTTAAACAGAACAAAGTACCTATGGCTACGCATAAACTATAGTAACCGCGACACTAAACGACAAAAGAGAGCTAGCTAACTACTGTGGCAAGACTAAACGGACAACTATGCGAGTAGCGAGCTTGGTCTAGCTTACGTTTTCTACATAAATAGCTAGGCTAGCTGCTGTATGCTATTTAGCCAAAACTAAGTGCGTTTGTTAGTTGACAGCTTACTAACATGCATGTCTTCCATGAATAAGCAGTTACAGACAGAGCACGTTTCGCATCTGTTATATCATACTTAATGGCCAAAATATTACTCACCTAATTAGCTAGCTAAACAGCTGATTGTTAGTCTGCTACTTAACCTCATAGTTGCAGATCTTATGTCGAGTTTGAGTATCCAACGACCTTGATTGTCGCTTCTGAGAAACAGGGTGGATTGAGAAGAAAACAGACCAATCACGTCGAAGGAAGGTATATCAATGACCAATCAGATATGGGAACGGTTTTCTTTTTTTCCGAGGTAGATAGTACAGAGGTGCGCAAACTATATACATAGTACATATATAGTTGCCTACTATAGTATATATATATGAGGATGAGTATGTTTAGCATTACGTATACATTTTTGGCAAAAACGTATTTAGTGTACAGTAAGGAAAACATACATTAGCACATAAAACCTCATAACTCTGCTACCACAGTTTGGAACTTTATAGGTAGTTATTAGGAAATTGAAATAAATATAAATACAGACATTTTAGAATACATTTGGCAACCTTTACCAAATGCAGTAATCCTATTAAATTCAGAGGTAATCCGAACTACGATCTCTGAGTTTATTAGCATTACTGCATTTGGTAAAAGTTTCCAAAACCAAAAACTGAGAGCCCCGGCAATGGAAATAGTGTGCAGTATTGGTCAAGGATTTTGAAGTAAACAGAAAAAATGATAAATGTCACAAATCTGAATTTGTGAAAAAAGTTTTCACAAGGGTTTTAACTGAGTCAAAGAAAAAAAACTGATTTCATCCAGTTAGTTCTATGAATCAAAACCCCCAAATTGAGTAACTCCCAGTGTTTTATACCCAGGAGGCATGTACCACAAACCTGTAACCTGCCATTCAAATCAGTTGTAAAATTTATTTCTACGACTAGATGGCGCTATTTATCTACTGTCATTGTAGCCACGCAAGCTAGTGATTCCCAATCGTGGTCCTGGAGACCTCCGATACTGGGTGTCATTCCAGCTGAGCTCTCAGGTTATTAGGTTTGATCAAGCAAATAAACGAGTACTATTCTCAGTTTGATTTGACTTTAATCTGCTGTCAGTTCTCTCTTGCAGATAAGAACTGTCAGAAATATGTTTACTATTATTGATACCGTCGCGCTCGCACCCTCTCTCACAACTCTCACCGACAGCGGACACTAAATAAAAATTCTAAACTGAATTAAGCATGCACTCGTCTCGGAGGAGAAGTTCTCAACCACTGTTTTTTTATCCAGTTGTATTTAGTTTCAAATTTTATTTTTAGCTCTAAAAAAATTACTGAGGTCCGGACCTCGGTGACCTCATAGCTGGTTACGGGCACGCTAACAGCTAAATCCAGCCTAAATAACTGAAAGCTGAGTTGGACTGAAAACCTGCATGCACAAGGGGTCTCCCCCTGTCTTTGGAAACAGTGAGACAGTCTGCAACCAAGTGAAGCAGACATCACTTCAGAGTCAGGGTCCATAGTTGACATGAGAATTTTCCTCTCTGTTTTTTTTTTTTTTTTTTAAATAATGGCACCTTCGGACAGAGGGGTTTACAGGCATTGTGGTTTAATAACAGGTGAATGAGTGTCCCCTGGAGACGATATGTGGGGAGAGGGATTGCAGACATGCTTCGAATTTTCCTGAGTCAGGCATAGAAGATGTCTGCAGGAGTGCATGTGTAAAAGTTCAAAGTAAGGAGTCAGTTTTGCAGTGGCCAGATCCCCTCACCCTGTCACTGGGGTTTCCACATTCTGACATGAAGTGGGCACCATTCTCTCCTCTGCGGGCAGATGCATTAAAGACGATGAGAATGCAACAGTACCGCCCGGCCCGGAGGCGTGACCCAAAAGTGTATCGTGTCCGCCCGTATGGGGCGGACAGGGCGGTAAGTCGAGCCCGCAGGTAAGATGATCCGTATGGCTGTTGCTAGGCAACCAAGTCGAAAATAGAACACGTTGTGGCACGTAAGGCCTGGTGTGAGAGGTGAGCAAGCTGCCTGAAAGTGATTTTAGCCACACTGTCCTCCAGGGTAATGTGTCCAGATGGGAACAGATTAAGGTGAGGCTGCGCTTTATGCGAGGTAGCGCCAGTGCTAGTTAGAGGATAACATGGGACCACAGATAAGCTGTGGCAGCAAGGATGTGTTACTGTACAAAATAGTCTACTAAAGTATACTAATTCAACAACATCAAATATATCAAACTAATAATGTCTCTTTTTAGATATTTTGTATCCTCTGGGCATTGTGGCCTTAGATGACTGAACACTCCCAGTTGCTTTAAAATTGTCTGTGACAAGCAGGTTCTATCTTTCATATATATATAGTGCATGTATATATTCCATGCAACCTGCAACCTTGGGGCAACTGACAGTCCCCTCCCAATGGGGTCGCTCTCTCAGCAACGATGCCTGTCTGTACTGGTTCCCCAGTGGCAAAATGAACTTCCCACAGGGGTCAGGACAGCGGAATCACTGACCATCTTCCTACACAGACTGATGACCCACCTCTTCAGACTGCATCTCGGTTCCACCTCAATCCTTGTCCCCTAACACCTGCTACTCGTCTAATATTCTACGTATTTTCTTGTAGTATCATAATGTGTTGTGGATATTGTGATCTAGTGACATTTGCAAAGAGCATAGTATGCAGAAGTTCCATTAATTTCAATTACAATATTACTTTTCTACACACCTGTGCAGAGTTTGGTCCGGTGTTTCTTCAGGACATATACAGCAATTACACGGCAATACTCACAGGGCAACACCAGTCAAACACCATCAGAGAAACATATAAATCATGCTTGTGATATTAAACAAATTCCTAGTAGTTCGTTTGAATTTTTGTTTATGCCTGTGGGCTTAAAAGTTGTCAAGAGACATGTGATCAACACACCCCTCTCTTGAGTAGAAATTTCAAAAGATGATCATTGTTTTCACATCACAGAGAAAGCTCCACGCATGCCAAGAGCATAGAGACACAAATTGCGCATGGGTACAGTCCCCTCAGTGCTCCTTGAAGCCGCAGCCAGCAATGTCACGGTACAAAGATCAATTTGATCGGCAGCCATGGATTATATACTGGATCGGATGGCTCTAAAGAGCTTGAATGACTAAAATGAGCGTGGTGAATTTCTAGGGACCAGTTATGCTGGAGTGTCCAAAGCTCAAGTGGTTTTCACAGTAGCGACAGAAATTAACTTTGCGTGTGATATGAAGAAACTTTCAGAACTGTCTCAGGAGCTGGACTGAGATAAACACAGAGAGCTGGTGTAGCAGAGCTGAAGTAGTAGCTCATGTGAGCCCTGCGTAAAAGCCTTAGGTAGGTATAGGTCATTAGTTGGCCATTACTGTACATGACTGAACAGGGAAATTGATCAGGTGTCTTTCAACTCAGTTTTCGAGTTTTAGAGTCTGTAGACTTTTAAGGCCCAGGAGGTACCAAATGGTCTTTCCATCTCTATCCACAAACCTTCCTCTCAATACATAACTAAAAAACTTTTTTTCTTTAGAAATCCATTAGTTTGACATTGAACACAAGCGTTGTAGTACCCTGCGGAACCAAAGGGACATATTCATCTGGGAATTACCATGCTAGAGCCGTGTGTGTGTGTGTGTGTGTGTGTGTGTGTGTGTACATGTGTCAACTTGACAGCCACTCAGCATTAAAACATATAGTTTGTGTAAACCTGTAAGTGGTGGCCTGATCTGTGAAAACAAGCACACAGAGTTATTTCAGCTGAACAAAAAAAGACGCTTGATCTGTGATGTGCATTGTATAGGCTAACAGAGGTCCAGCTATGTATCTGCATAGCATGGGTGTGTTTGGCAGATCTGATCTGATGGAGCATCCATGTTGGAAAAGAAGAGCTTTATTCTATTATTTTGGACCCTGGTTTTAATATATTACATAAATTTATTTCTGTGATTGATTGATTTATTGATTGATTGTCATGTTCAATACATCTATTTTTTGACTTTAAGTGCAATTACATTTTAATAAAATACTATTCAAAATTAAAGATCAGATGTCAAGTTAATTCGAGAACCATCTCATTTGTTTCAACTGTAGTGTTTTTATTTTCTCTCTTTTTTTTCTTCTCCGGGACCAATCTGTCATATCCATTCCAGAGATATGACACGTGTGCATCCACTGACGCCGGCTTCCAGTCCACAAACTATGTGATCTGATGAGTGCGCGCGCTGTCATCCGGGTCACTGGAAGTCCCCGATTTCACGCTCTGAAAGATCTGCCGCACTGACATCTTTCTCTCCCCCCAAGAGGATCGTTGACCTCGGCTTGTACCAATCCAGAGATACCTCCCCCTCCCCTCTGCCGTTCTCACACGTCTTCGCCCACGCGAACAGGCCCCTGGCTCTCCATTGTCTATCTTGCATACTACAAGCGCGAGTTAATTGGCTGTTTCCCAGGCATGCTACATCGCTTAGCGGCATTAACTATTTACCGAATTCGCCTCCTCCTTGCGAGACTCAAGCACTCATTTTGCGTTGCGCGCAGGTGCTCATTGGCTAGCCTAGCAAAACTCGCTTTTTTGCATCTGCTCCTCTTCAGCAACCTTTCTGTGTGACAGTTCCATGTAACATCACTCAGTTTGCAAGGGACTCCCTGTAACTCTCTCTCCGTCACTCTCTTCAGCTGTTCTTCTCTGACAACTGTAACGTAACAGTCGGTTGGTAAATCACGCATTTTATTATGAGAGGAGGAGAAACCAGGTCTGCGGCGCGAAGCCCTCTTATTAGTGGCGCGCTTCCATTGACCCCCTGTCATATAAACTGAAAATCCCGCAAGGGGGTGGACGTCGGCTAACACACAATCGCGTCGTTTACGTCATTCTCAGCTGTGAGCGACGTTCGATGGAGCGGCACAACACACAGTACTTCAGGGCCAACAAACATCCCATTGCAGAGACAGAAAAGGACGGCGGAGTGGTGGGGGAAGAGACAAGATCAGAAAAAAGATAGAAAGGATCAGAAAATTTAAATTATTGTATACTAAATAAAATACACAGTGACGCGACGAGAAACACATGGTTATTTCACGAGTTAATTTACCTTCAGAGACGTGCTCTGATGCTTATGTCCTCGCCTCATTTGCTTTTCATACATATGTAGGAAAGTGTGTTGTGCAGTGAATCTTATCGGATATTTACCATTAAATTACGGTCACACTTGAGAATGACTGTAGAAACAGAGTTTTATCTTACTGGTTCGTGTCCACTTGTAAATAGATAATATCATACGAGAAGGCATTTACAATAATGATGGAGATAGGTACAAATTGCTGTCATTGGCCGTTTGCCGTTTCGGTTTTGGTTATGACACTTTAGCGGCCAGAAGATGGCAGTGTTGGATCTTGTTAATAGTGTGGTTACAATGAGCGTCACCCGACGCCACCTCACTCATTGCCTTACATTCACCTGCGAAGCAAGACACGTGCAAGTGCACGTCAACATTAAATTTTAATTAATGAATCAACCTTTGAAGAAGCGGGCTGATTTAATGCGCAAGTAATTTGGAAGATTACCGCAGTCTTTCAATGACACTCTGCATGCTGATGATCAAACCAGCAAAAAAGTGCAACCTCAAAAATATGTGTTGCACTTGGATCCAGAGTGTTGCACGCTGATATCCTTCGTGAGACCCTGCAACTGTATCCTTAATAAAACACTAAATCAGAGTACTTCAGTACATATCCAGCTGTATAAAAGGAAATATGTTCCAGTTATTATATGAAGTAGGGTGTTCTGGACTAAAGCATCCACTTAGCAGATGAACACCTTAAGAATCTGTCCTTACTGGAGGACAACAGACTTTCAGTCTTATCATGAAATCAGACTGCCTTTTTGTGAACAGGTAAATTCATGATAGACATTCAGGTAAGAACAGCTTTATCTAGGGTGACACAATTGATTTGATGATAGACAGGCTAGTAGGAACAGGGGTAACCATGGTGATGTGGGTGATTTGATCATAGACATTCAGGAAAGAACAGTGGCAACCAAGGTGAGGCAGGTTAGTTGATGATAGACACCCTGGTGAAATAAGCGATAGCCCTGGGGCAGAGTCAGAGGAGGAAAACAAGGGTTGTCCTCAAAGCGGTGGGTCACAGCAAGAGGTCAGAAGTTCATCGGTTAAGACGTCAGCCTCCTGAGCCCGGCTCCTACCCACCCCCGAGGGCGAGGTGAATCATCACCCAGATGAGGTGACCGTGAAGCACTCATCACGCAACATCATGATGGCACAGTGATGTCATACACTGCCGGGTCACGCTACACTCTGTTAACAAATCAACATTGTGTCGGCAGGGCGAGGCCCTTCCTGAAGACTGGACTGGGTGAAGCCACCAGGTGCTGTCTGCTTATGTCAATCAACGCTAATGTTTTGTCATTCACTGCCCAACCTTTTCCCATCCACTCTAATTACATTTTATGAAATATGTAATGAGTTAGGAAACATTTGGCACACGTAAGAAACACTTTTCCGCATCATCTTTGATATCGCAGCCCAGAGTCGCACACAGAGGACAGGTAGCCAGATGCACAGTGAGAAAGTGATGGGTTTGAAAGGTGTGCGATCTTAGATAAGGCGTGGATATGGCGTGAGCTGCCCATCTGGCAGGGCCCGCATGGTGTGATGTGACTGTATTTATCATGCTGGCAAATGGACACAAGGTTAACAGTGTTATATCCTACCACTCCAGCACTTACAGTGATCCTATTGCTGGCTGAGGACACTGGAAGCCCCCTTTCCAGTCTTTTGAAACTCCATGCCCTCTGACCATGGAGACTGGGGTGACACAGATATTAGGCTGGTGTGAGAGAGTGCACTTGCATCAAATGTCACTGGGGGGGGGCAGAAACTAATCCACTGGCAAGGCAAAGAGGTCACTGCAAGCCACTCTGAACCCAAATCCCTACGACCCCGGAATGACCCTCAGAGGGCACGTGGAGCACCCTTCACCCAGGGCAAAGAGAGCACCGGGGGGGGGGTAGGGGCTGTCCACCCCCCTGCGAGACGAGCTGGCGGTTACTTATAACCCGGCCTTGTTGCTGCCCTTTGCGTCGGTTGGAATTACGTTGACGGAGGTGGACTGGGGCCCATGTGACATCGCTGTCGGGGGGCCTGGACCATGCCGGGGGGGGGGGTCCGTGGTTGGGGACAGCATGACGGGTGCCACAAAGGACATGCCATTCAGCTTGTCTGTGTGAAGACCCAACTCAAGGGCCTGACTCATACGTCCGGGGCTTTTGCAGTTCAGCACTTTTTTTAAAAAAAAAACGTTCTCTCTTACCAACTGCACCCCCCCAGTGGTGACCTAAGACTGTGCAAGACAAGACTCTACTACTACTACTACTGTTGTCTTGCAAATCCATATGGGTGCAAACAGCATTCTTAGTGCTTTGCAGTCTGTTTCCTCACACTTTACAAAACCTCTGACCACTTCTCAAGAGCAAAAAAACAACATAATGTATTAGCTAATTATGAACCAGAGTCAAAGTGAAACCTAATGCGACATTTCAATGTTTATTACCAAAACAAATGAGCCCTTTGCATTGACAGCTATTGAATGTAGATTCTCTATGTTTCTTTAGATCCCAGTGTTCCTGCTGTAAATTACTGAATCCCTGAATTACATACATTATGTTAATTGTATAATTGTAATTCCATAATTGTATTCCATCCCACAGTTTGCTTCATCACCAAATGTGGCACTACATTTACTTCATAATTCATTTTTCATTCCTCAGAATTCTTCATTACTTCATAATTTCACACTACGTCTAATAGGAGCATGAAATTAATTGGGAAATTATTTTTAAAATTCAAATTAATTGAAGTCGAACATACAGTAAACCCCAGGGACAGTGTTTAACTGGACAAACACAGGCCAAGCCAAACACTGTAGAAGGCAAATTTATGAATACAAGGTGCCAAATACGACCTCAATCTTACATTTCCTTATTTGCTGTAGAACAACCCTGGAATTGTCCTCGGGAGCCAAAGCTTATTTTTTTCCTGATATTGCTAGCTGTACATGCACATAAACTACAACAAACAAAAACAATTTGATCAGATGTCATGCCTGGAGATTGCCTGGAGAAATGTCGTTTATGGCTTGTTGCCTGTGTTTTTCTTGTTCACTTCAAATATGTCTGAGTGTGTCAGCATGAAACAAACGATAACATGCTCCATCTCTTCAGCGTCACATCCTTAAATATACATCACGGCCCTCGACGTCATTCCAGCGCTCAGTTTTGCCTGCTCCGCTGTGTCTATTCCTGGAAAATCCTCTGCAGAACTGACACAACACGGGTAGCCTTGCCTGGGTTTCCTGTGACAGATTTTGCATTAAATATGAAACGCACCAGAGAGGGGAGAGCTTCTCCTTGACTTCCTTGCAATCTGTTATTAAAATGCAATGACACCACACTTCGTACAGAAATCATGTCACGACCGTTGTGTCCAGGGTTAATACATAGCATATTGTGTTATGCCAATGTTATCTTTTCTATTATTATTTTCCAGGAGTCTCTCGACCACCTTTTCCCGTGGTCAAGGAATAATCCCAACCGTCTTGGGTTTTTGGGCCTTCTGCGCTATGTGATATGTACAGAGCTTTCTGACAATCTAGACTATAAAATGCACTACAAATAAAATTTGATTGATTGATTTTGATATATTGTATATTTTGTAGTATATCACACTTCTTAACATGCTCTCCAGTGTCTTTGATGTGATGAATCAGACTTTGTCAGCTTCTGGTCTTCACTGAATGTATATGTGTGGTTTACCACAGACTTCAAACAATAACTTTTAAATATTCAATTTTAATGCTCAAACAGGATTCTGGATTCAGGACATGGGCTCACATGTCATTTTCAGGAGAATGAATTTGGAGGAAGAGCTCTTTGACTGAGAGGTAATACAGAGAAATGAGCTGTTTGTGTTTTGAAGTTTCCAGCCTTTCGAGCAGGCTATTAGGATTGTCATCGGGCAAAGCAGTTGTCATGGAAGAGCTTTTTATTTTGCCTGTTGTGGTTATTGTTTGCTCAACCATGTATCATTATTCATGCATTTATGAGTCCTTTATGATAATAAGCTCTGAGATGACTAGACTGCAATATGTATTTATGGTATGCAGAACAATCCACCGTTCTTTGTATTTTTTGCTTTTGCCCAAATGCTATTTTACACACACACACACACACACACATACATATGCATGCACACAAATGCACACACACACACACACACACACACACACACACACACACACACACACACTTGCACACACACAAACATACACACTCACATACATACGTGCTCTAACACACATACACAGAAGCTCACACACATGCACAAGTGCAGATATATACATACATCCACATGCTCAAAGACACGTACACTTACATATGCATGCACACACATGCACACACACACACGGACATACACACATGTATACATACATATGTTCATGCACATGCACACACACACACACACACACACACACAGACTCATGCAGCAGAAAGGGATGTGGGATGTGTCACCTTTGCTCATTTCCAGCCTGTTTTTCAGGTCGTGGTGCATCTGCAGTGTAGTGCGTGCTAATCTGTGACTCTTCTTACCCAGGGCTGCTTCCTCCTCCCAGATGAAAAGATACAATTGGATGACATTTGTTCTGGCCCCAATTAACCCTCAGTTTGACTCCCTGTAAATTCTGCCTTTTTGCATCATTTCCCTGAAATGGGAGATGGGCAGACGCAATGTAGCTTCTCCAAAGGTCATCCGCTTCCAGGGCCTCTGTGATTGTTCTCGAGAAGCAGAAAAAGGTTATCTTCACTGAAAGCCATGGCAAACTTCAGCTTGGTGTCCAGTGCTGGAGATGGTATCTCTACATTTGGGAAGATGCTGGACTGTGTTCCTTGTGCAGGGTGCATTACCGTGCATTATTACATTAGCAGAGGAGTTACAGCTAGATATTTACAGAGGCAATTCTGGATTAAGTAACTTGCCCAACGGTACAGCAGCAGTGCCCTAGTGAGGAATTGAACCAGAAACCTTTTGGTCATGAGTACTGCTCCTTACCACTATGCTACACTGCTGCCCAACCTCTATTGCAACTTCTTATTTGGTGGCTCCTTATTTGACATATCCAGAGTCTTACTAATGTTGGTGCTTGTGCATTATGAATTCTCATTGACTAAGCGATAGTTAACTGGTTATTAATGACATGACAGCCTTCATGCCACAAAATATGTGTCTTCACAGCATCACACGGTCCCGTGAAATTACTGAGTGTCATATGATGAAAGTGGAAAACAGTGTGTTCTGTATTGTAGCTTGGGTACGTGGTGTGATATCTGACATGGGCATGACTGGATTCTCTCGACAGAGGGGTGGGTTGTTGCTGTTGCTTCCTGTTGCAGTGGTTAGTGTTGTCTTCTTTGAGCTATAGAGCAGATTAGATAAGATGGTATAGGTGGATATCTGTGTGAACTTTGAGGATGTGGTCACCTGGTGAAATTACACACACACACACACACACACACACACACACACACACACACACTCTCTCTCTCTCTGTCTCTCTCTCACATACACACACTCTCTCTCTCTCTCACACACACACATATACACCCCCCTTCTCATCCTCTCTCTGTTTCATCTCTTTCTTCAGTTCACGTAAAGGACAACCACAGCAAGTGTCCTCATGCGGGAATTTTCCACATTTCATTTCAACTGAATCCGACAGTCTTTAGCCACCGGCGCTACGTGCTTTCCGAAACCTTCCCTCCCCGTGTCCACTTTGAGCCGCCTCTAATCTCTCTCCATGGCTGAGGATGGGCAGGCATGAGAACTTTTCCAAATGGCTTTGCGCATATGCATGTATGTTTAATTTCATTTTCTGGGGAGTGGCGAACCCCGCTCATGTGACACGCTAACATGCGCACGGGTCAATGCTTGGATGGGCGTCATCCCTGCAGGGCGTCGGTTTAAACATGAGTCATGACACAGCAGGTCTCCTCCACCCGGCGGTGACATCACTTTTTTTTTCCCCGAGCTTCCCTCATTGGTCTGTCAGCCCCAAACCTGACCCCATCTCTTATTTAACCCTGTCTGGGTTGACTGCTCTTTTCTTCCTGTTAGAGGAGCTCCAAAACATGGCATCTCATTAACAGAGGGCTGCACTGGGGGGGTTAACCAATGAAAACCTGGAAAGGCAGGTCCCCACTGTGATACTAAAAGGCTGCATTGGAAGGGGTTTAAACATTAAAATGATTCAAATGAGTGCCAAAAATACTTTATCTTCTGCACTTTACATAAGAGAGAGTTAGATGTGGTGTAACTAAGGAGGTATGAAAAAATATGCTCCAGAGACTGTGGAAGTTGGACTCTTACACTGTTATAGACGTGTGTAATGGTGCATGTGTCAAAGACAGAACTGGTTGAATGCTGGTTGCCCTGGTTGTGTGGCATATTAAGTTGACAGTCTTGTTTTTTTTTTTTTTTTTGCCCTACCTGCCTGGTTCTTTCTCCTTCCTGGCCATCATGTAATGCTGCCCAAATTGTAAGCACACAAACTCAGCATTGAAGGTGAGTGTGCACATAGCTCCACTGAAATTAGACATCTATTCTGACCCTAAGAGTCACGCTGCACCCCAAGATGTGTTGCTGTTGGCAGAGCTTCTTGCAGCTCAAGCATGACCCGGTTGGCCTGCTCTGGAGTTTGTGAGGTCCCACAGCAGGCCTACCTGCTCTGGGTCTCAACACAGGGGCCCTGACAGAACACAGAACCCAAACGGTACTGGAGCTGGAGTACTGGACCGTTGTCGAATAGCCCTCTTGGAGCTAGCATAGAGAATGAGCTATCGTGGCTCCTCACAGGAGATGTGAACCTCCTTGCAGCGTACTGCAGAGCTGGCTGAATGCAGGGTAATATTAATTATTAAAATTTCTTGGGCCGATGGAAGCAGTCCCTATCAAAAGTATGAGTGAGCCAGTGATGCCTCTGACTTTAGTTTGAACTCGCTCTGCAGGCACTTGTGTGGCTATCTGCAACTCCGCGATACAGGCTACCTTTCACTTTGCGGGCCTCAAACAGAACCCCTCATGAATTAGTCCAGTCCAAATGAAAGGGGGTCAGTCAGCTGGTGGTGGTGGTGGGGGGGGGCTTGGGTCACCTCTGCATGCATAACTCTCGGCATTGCATAATTCATCTCTCTAACAAACACAGAGAGTTGAAACTGAGCACATTACCCCTGCACTTAAGGGATGGCATGTCTTATTTATGGGCTTTCCTCAGAGGTATTCTGCCCCTCATCTCTGTCAGAACCACAAGACGACACAGCCCCTGTGATTCGGTTTTTAATCTGATATTCCAGAGTATGAAAACCTGGGTGGAGATGCCTTTTATTAAAATTCCTTTTGTTTTATATCATCATCTCGAGGTCATTTAACAGACACCCAAACCTACTGAGACATATTAAATTTTACATGGTAATACATTTCTGAGCTTGAGTGTACACAGATAAATGCCAGCACAGTGACAGTATTAGTAGCCTTTAAGTTAATAGAGAGCAATTCCAGCACAGTAATGCAAGATTGTAATCTCAAAATGAGACCCATGGTGTAGCATTCATTACACTCTTATCCACAATCACTGACATGGTTTACATTTAATAAAGTCACAAAGCCGTACATTTACCAAGTGATTCATGTGAAGTAGGTTGCCAGGCTTGCGGGACCTGTTCCTCACCTGGATATTGAACAGGCAAATTTTGGGTTGCTAGCCCTGCTCCTTATTTAAATCTGAATCCTCCTTATTAGAGGATTAAACAGATTCAATGGTGGCCACTTTAAATCCCATATAGTCCAATCGCAGCAGTGACACTTAGTGGTAAGGAGGAGGGCTCATAACTAAAAGGCCGCTGGTCTGATTCCTTGCTGTTGCCCTGCTGTTATACCCTTAAGTAGAGTACATAACCAGCAATTTCCTCAGTAAATATCCAGCTGAATAAATTGATAAAATTGTATCCTATGTAAGCTGCTCTGGGTAAGAGCATCTGATAAATAACAGTAATGTAATGTAAATTACACGTATGTGCACTGCAAAACAGCACACAATATGCGATAGTGGTTCATGACAAACACAGAAGGGGAAGGCCAGTAACAACCATGTCAAATATAACCAGTGTTCTGAGAGGATTCACTCTTAGCTCTCAGTTGCTTAATTGGAGTAATACTATAGATTGCAAGGGAGTGTGACTCACCTGTTGGTCCAGGTGTTAGTCTGGTTGATTGACAGGAGCTGGCTGAACTGCTGTTTGGAAGGCACTGACCAAATCCTCAGGGTCAGCCACCACTGAGCTACAGTACACGAGGTAGCAAGGCTGCCATGACACTGTCATGACCTGGCCACTAGAGGGAGCCTACACATGAGCAAAATCCACCAAAGTACTGAAGACATTGTGAGCAATCCACCGCTATCCCTATGTGGATAGCTCTCTGACATCACAGAGAGAACCAACAACCACCTGTATGAGGCTGTCAGGCAGCTAGATATTCCATTCTAGCTTTCACACCTGCAGTACAGAGCTGTTCACATCAGAAAGAGTCATCTGAAGTCTTTCATGCGTATCTTCAGCATGTGTCTTCGCTGCCACTTTGCCGAGCTGTGTCAGTTTAAATGGCTTTGCCAGAAGGGGCTGGCACCGGTCCAAGTACTTTGTAGTGTCTGGAAGAGAGAGGGGACCGAAAATGCCTTAATTCCTTTATTTGCTCTCCCGGGGCTTGCAGGGACTGATGGGAAGGGGGATGATGGCCTCTACCTTAAAGCACCAATCATACTGGGACAAGCCTAATTAGCCTGCTACCTTACTCAAACGGGTCTAATTGGCTTGCTCGATCCTCACACAGTGAATCAAGGGATAGTGCTACTGTTGAACTGGTCAATCAGTCTTTTGCCTCATAACGAGGCAGAGGATGTCCCCAGGCTAAGGCTAACTGCAAAGGCACTCTGGGAACCCAGAGGAGGTGGTGGTCCAGTGTTGAGTGATGCCCCCATCCGCCATCCCTGATTAAAAATGTACACCCCTCTCCCAGCCTGTCTGAATGGTTTGACCCAATCTCTGAAAAGGAGAGGACCTAAGTTTGGCTTTAAATGATCATTGCAGGTTTAATAGGGTGCTTGTTGAATGGACTCTGCTGTGTGGCATGGAGCTTCCCTCAGAGTAGATATGTGTCTGTCCACTCTGCTTCAGAAACAAGACTACTACAACTGAAAGAGTGGGGAGATGAATGTTGGTTAAAGAACTGGCATGTGACTGCTGTAGCAGGTAACCATAGAGGTGTGTCAGATAGACACAGCCCTCCAGCAGGAATAAGGCAGGAACCTGCCTTCTTTCAGCTCATTCCTCTCAGTTCCACATCAGCAGTGCCCATCTGTGGACAACCACAGGCAGGGTACATTATATTACATTATTGGCATTTAGCAGACGCTCTTATCCAGAGCGACTTACATCAGATACAGCTTTTTACAGTGTTATCCAGTGTTATCCAGTGTTTTACTGAGGGATGTGTAAGTACCTTGCCCTAGGGTACAGCAGCAGTAGCCCAGCGGGGAATCAAACCGGCAACCTTTTCAGTGCGAGCCCTGCTCCTTAACCACTACACTAGACTGTTGCCCGGATGCCAAACCAAAGTTGTTTTGGAGGTTCCCCCTGCTGGGAGTCCTCTCTGTGACACCTTGCCACAGAGGAACAGCGAAGTACAACCATGTACAACAGCTTGGAAGCATGATACAACAAACCTACCTTCACTGGGACATCTCCAGGGAACATGGGGGGAGATATAAAGACTCCAACAAACACTGAATTTGTGTTACAAGATGTCCACCTGAGGCCCCTTCTGAGATGAATATTCCCTAAACCACAAATGTGAGGGCTTAAAAAAACCTTTAAGACAGGGAGGTGGTTGGGGGGGGGTTGTGAGAGTTTGTGATTCCCACCAGTAGGTGGTAGTCACATTACATCAACCCAGAGTGCTTGTTCAAACTGTCACTTTGAAATGTGCAACTCCCAGAATAGAGTCAGTTACACCAGGCACTCTATATGTGCCTTACGTTCTCTGGTAATGATTTTTGCTGAGGTGAAACACAGACTATTTCTACCACAAATGCTGAACTTTAATTCCAAACATTTCTGCTTTAAACTAGAGCATGGCTTTCAGACACCTTTGGTGGGTTACATTGTGCTCTATTTGTATTGCCTCAGTAAATATCCAGCTGTGTAAGTGGATAAACTTATAACCTAATAATTGCTTTGGATAAGAGTGTCTGCTAAATGACGATAATGTAATGTAATATTCAGTTATATTCATCAGACATTGCAAATTGACATTCATGGAAGAGGAACAGGCTATTAGCATTGTCAATTTTTTTCTTGAATAGTATCTGGTATTTAAACATCATAGCTGTTGAGACATTAAGAATTGGTTGGACTTCCCTTAAACTGATTTTACAGTCAATGCACAACACATTGATATTAATCTTCATGAATCCTGGGATGCATGTTTGTGGTTCATTATCTCAGGATCACGCACTAATTATCTGTGGATTGAAAACTGATTACATTTAGTAAATTTTATTGGAGAAAGTCAGTGATTAGTCATTTATATCAGGGGTTGAGACAACGAGTGAGGGGCTATAGCGATCTATTCACTGATGAGTTTGTATCTGACAGTCGGGGTCAAAGACAAAGATTTAACCCTTCGTGCTTCTTGTCCCACTCCTCTGACTCTGGCTCTCGATTGGTTTTTCTGTGTCGTTGTCACCTCTTCCTTGTTGTGAGCCAATCAGCTTTTGACACACCGTGCAGGTCCAGTGAGGAGCTGTGTTGGCAGTAAATCTAACAGCACATCATGTCATGTTAACGTTTTGCGTTGATAAGGGTCACATTGCATGTTGAAGCTCAGGATCTGTGGGGCGCAGAATCCACAGCGAGTGGTTATTTACGCTGGGACGAGGACCCCCCTAGGGCTTGGCAGGGGGTGGGGGATGCTTGGGGCGGAGGAGCGCGGTCGAGTTGGGGGTTTGATGCTCAGTGATTGTGAAAGGTCGCGCCACGTTTGCCCAGCAATTGACTCGATGGGTTCGGAATCAGTGGCACGTGGCCCGACCCTCTGTTACCCTCGGCGCGTATGGGGGGGCACAATGCGCCCCCTGGCAGTTCGTGCATTGACCTTATTACCCCGCCTGACGAACAGCAGATTTTCCCAGCATGCTCTGCCCCACGATGTGACTCCTGTGTTGGGCTCACGCTGAGATCCTCCCTGCTGAAGCTCCTGTACCTGCTGCATCCCTTCCAGGGCTGTATTACATGTAATGATACCACATTATGCGATGTGTGGGCTGGCCAGGTGCCCTGAGCATTGGGGGAAATTTTCAGGATGTTTATCCCTTTGTAAATAAACTCATCTCCTTACACACACACACACACACACACACACACACACACACCACACACACACACACACACACACGTATAAACACACACACCTGCATAAATACAAGTTCATATGCATACACAAACACACATACACACACACACACAAATGAACACATATACACTCATGCCCAATCACGCATGTATGTCTGTATAAACACACATGCACACACTGACGCACTATAAACATGCATGCATGCACATACACACTCATGCATGCATACACACACACACCCACGCATAAGCACGCAGACACACAAACACTTCTCCCATTGTATTTGATGTATTACTTGTCTTGGCGGGCACACTAGTGCAGGCAAGTTACAAAGCCCTTAACATGTTGCCCAGTACAGGTGAACCACTTTTCTCAAAAATGTAGCAGCAATGCAAGAAAATGTAACTCTCATGACTCCACGTTCAGTTCCTCAGCTCAGATTTGGATCATGCTTAGAGAGAGTAATGAAAAATAATAATGATATGGTGTTTTGCCTTTAAAACAATTATACCCTTTTTACATTTTATATATAATAATTGGCATGTCACACCATATGATGGTTTTAGAATCTTGCACAGAAGTCAAGATGTGCAATGCAACTCAATCCTTTTAAATGCTTAGGTTTGAAAAATATTTTTTCAGGCTTAGACATCAACCACCCGTATGGATGCTGGTGTAGGTCTCTCCTTCTCTTTGGCCTTCACAAAGACAGAGGGTGGGTAATGCACCTCAAGTCTTTACCTCTCACTAAGGGGGGAATAGAACCCCTACCATTCTGGTGAACAGACTCCCCAAAGCACTTGCAGAGAAAGGCAGAACCAGCATTTTTATACATGTTCTATACATGTTTGCTGTTTTGATTCCCTGCTGGGGCACTGTTTCTGCACCCTTGGGCAAGGTACTTAACCCAGATTTACCTCAGTAAATACCTAGCTGTATAACTGGATAAAATTGTAACCTAAGCCGCTGTTCATGAGAGTGTCTGCTAAATGACAGTAATGTAATGTATTTTTGGCTGGATAAAAAGACAAAATACAGGTGTTTTTACTCTAAGCTGAACGGACTCTTCGGGTCCAATAGCAGCCGTATCTGCAACCTGCCTCAAATGCATACATCAGCTAGGAGTTCTACCCAGCCAGTTCTGAAAAGGCTGAACCCAACCTGATCCTTTCTGAAAGGCCAATGGACTCCTACTGCCTCATAAGGCCTTTCTGCCTGCTTTCCTGCTCACAGCCTTAGTATCCTTAGAGCTTTCGCTTCATTTTCACCACAGACATAGCTATCAACTGACCTCAGTCATGTTTTATTGTATGATGAGAAATGTACATCTTCAGATGCTATGTGGTCGTATTGCACCATTTCATATTGTTACTCCATGCAGCAGTAAGTAGCAGTGCAGTGTAGTGGTAAGGAGCAGGGCTTGTAACTAAAAGGTTGCTGGTTTGATTCCCACTGGGACACTGCTGCTGTACCCTTGGTCAAAGTACTTACCACAATTGCCTCAGTAAACATCTAGCTTTAATGAACGGATAACACTGTAACTAGTGTAAATGGCTCTGGATATTTTTTTTTTTTTTATGCCTTATTATTTGTGAAGCTCTATAGGTTGCCCTGTGTAGGACGGATAGATAATAATGACAAATGTATTAGTGTTTTTCCCTTCAGATGTGAATAGAACATGACCGCACTGTAGCACAGGCTACAGAGGACACGCCCACCCTGTGACCCCGCCCCTCCTCAGCCTGTTACCGAGGCTGTAACTGAGGCCACTCCCCCTCTCCTGACTCCCCCCGCGATGCGGATGGGTGGCGGAGCTCCAGGACCGCTTAGATCACTTTCCCGGGTGCATGCAGGGGGCAGAGGGGGGGGAGGCACCGGCGACCCCTCCGGTCGTGGGGCACAGCTTCACGCTTGATCTGCTTTCGTGGTGTGACATCTTGCCTCTGGTTATCCACCCCCCCGCCTCCAACCTCCAACTCCACCGTAATCGTCAGTGACATACAAAAAAAAAACGCGATCGTTGTCAGCTGAGCTATCAATCCAATGAGGCACAGTGGGGGGTGGGAGGTGGGGGGTCAATCTTCTGTCACAGCTTTCCACTTGCTCACCCCAGCCTTCCTGCATGACCACCGCGATTACGCAGCCTCAAAAATAACAGTATTTCAGTCACATTGCATTAAACTCCACGTTTACTTGCAGCTGCATTTGTGTTTGCATTGCGTTTTTTTGTTTTTCTGCTGTGCTTCCATCTGATTTGTGAAATTATTCCCCCCGCAACAGCTCGCCACCCCTCTCACCTCCGGTTGAGTTTACTGTGACCTACAAGCCCCTCCCACCACCCTACCCCCCCGCATGGATAAACTCAGTCGCTGCCGAGGGTCATGGGATGGTCATGATATTATTAATAGATCAATGATGCCCTAAAACGCTAACCCTGCCACTCTGGGGTACAGCATGGTCCGGACAGAGGAGGCTTACAGAGGGCCGTGCTAATACCCATCTAAAGATCTAAAGATGTCTGCTGACAGCTAATGACACACGTGTGCCCTGTTCAATCATTGACTAAACTAGTGGTAGAATTACCTCCTACATTCGCTTGCAGAGAGGACAGAGTTCATAAAACTGTAAAAAACTCTTTATTCATCAGGACAGTGAGAAGATATGACCTTTTCACCCCTTTTAAACAGAGAGTAAAAATAAGGGTTTAACATCTGATATGACTCTTAAATACTGTCACTCTCTGTATTGTTCACATTAAATGTGAAACAACTTAATTATTTTTAGTCAAAGAGCTTCTGATATGGATAAATCCATTGCTCTCTCGTGTGTTCAAACTTTTAACGGTGAGCAACAATCTCCTCTCTGAAGGCACCTATCTTATGTATAAAGAAACACTTTGTGTCAATTCCTTTAAGCGCTTTGGATAAAAGCGTCTGCCAAATGAATAAATGTAATGTAAATGTAAATGTAAATAAAGTTTGACTTTGATTGAACGCAGCTGTTCCCTAAGGCCTTCACCGTTGTGGCATTAGCTACAGTGGGTGCAGCAAGCAGAATGCTGAGTATTCCCTGCAGTCAGAGCTCCCAGGATGGGGGTGGTGAAGTGCATGATGGGAAGGCACACTGGTCAGAGCTGAGGGCTAAGCTTTGCTTCATATTCCATAAAGCTGCGGTTTGGAGATCAGAAAGCAAAGGCACACCCCAGGATCCACACACGGCCGCAGAGCCCAAATCTGTTCCAGTGTGCTCCATTCCCCTCTACCTGAGACTCTGTGCACTCCAGCTGAAACTGGCAGGGTTCAGGCAGCCGGCAGCTGGCACAGAGGTGGAGATAAAGGTGGAGACAGAGATTGAGACTGCTCCATGCTCTAGCCCATTCTCAGACATCCTCATCCACACGAGCCTCACTATGGTTTGGCGTGCCTAAAAAACGACACTTCCAATTGGGGTCAATTGGGCTTGTGCCTTTCATTTTCAGAAGGCAGTTTACCCTACCGCCTTGGGGGCGGTAGCGTAAACTGTGGGAATAATTGGCTGCCATGAGGGTGCTGAAACACCAGGGGTCACTGCTGTTCCATCAAAGCAAATCTTGCGCACACGCAAAGGTTCACATGTAATAGATAGACATCAGTGTTATGTCAGGAAAAGCAGAGGCAAAGGACAATGCATTTAAAAGGCTGAGTTTTCCACATCAATTTTATTTGGGCTTTTTTTTCCCGTACATGTCCTTGTCAGTCAAATCAGCTGGACATTAGCATGTACAGTAGATGTAAACAGACACTGAACAGAGGTTTAGTCATTCAGAAACATTCAGGAACCTAGAAGAAAGCATCTTATCTTCTAAAAGCAATCAGACCAAAATCAAGAGATCTTCACATTCCTTATTCCTTATTCCTTGCAGTATTCAGAAGGAGAGAATTCTGTGAATCCCTCATTCTGTCTGGTTCACAGACTTCTTTGCCACAAATATGCTTTGATTCCTACAAGGCTGCTGATGTTGATCGGAGCGATATATTTTTCTGCGGTCATGAGCTTTAACATTTGCACAGGTTTATTTAAGCATACTATATTCGTCACTGACAGCCAGCTTTTGATGCTGAGTGGATTCTGTATGGAAAATAACAGTGCTTCCCTACTGGTAAATAACACATACAGTAAATATGCTTTGATGTTTCTTTTTTCCACATGCAGAACAGCTGTGCACTGTAAATAACAATGCATAACAGAAAGAAGAAAATTTAAATTTAATTCAAGGTTTCAAAAGTGTCCCTGCCATTGGGCTAGTCAATTTGGCTTCACAATTGGTGGTTTACCCCCAGTTACCCCATTAATTGCTCCCCCTTCTCCTCACTTAGGCTCCATTTGGAACCAGACAAATTATCACAGTTCAGGACATCTTTGTAGCATCCGTCAGTTCCATAGTGAACCAGCAAAAATCTTGGTGTTATTGGGGTCTGGTAATTAGCTGATTGAGTTGCTCTTTTATGTGATTGATGGTGTTGTACTAGTAGCTGACCTAATATATAATCAGCCCCCACTTGAGAAAAACCATACCTACATCGGGGGGCTCCAATTATGTCTCAGTGAGTCTCCAAGCTCTCGTTAAAACATGAGAATGCATTGCATAGTAGCTACCCCCAGCTCCTGTCTAATTTTAAAAACATGATCCATCATACCACTTGTCAACAGAGAGGTTGGATAACATTTCAGCAGAGCTAAATTTGCAACATTACTAGCATGTTGAACATGCTAAGGTGTTGCTAAATGTTACAAACATGTGCCTGAAGAGAATTTTTCTGGGAAGATGTTTGTTGGGCTTTTGACCCCACTCTAAGTCCATGCAGAGTGTTTCCACTGTGATCCACAGATAAGACCCCATTTGCATTCACATGCTTCTGCAGTGAGCTCTAATTTCCTTCTAGTGGTGTTATTTTGAGTGAAATTACTGTTAAACTACCCAATTTTGCACACGTTTAGGTTGAAGGCAATGTCTGTACCATGTCTGTATCTAAACAATGTTACATGGTTAGCTTGGTAGGACTACAGAATCATAGGTGTGAAATACACTTCCTCTCTAAACACTCCCCCCGCTCCAATGCTCCCGTTCCTTCCTGCACCTACTTCCTGCTTACACATCAATCTGACACTGGCCAAACTCAGGTCACAACACCGAAGAGCCAGAGTGCATCGTCCGGCCCGAGGACTAGATTGACACAGGGCAGAAGGATTCTGCCCACGTCCTGGGTGATGTCACACCTTTGAAGGGTGGGGCAGGTGGAAACGCATCCCCTATCCAGACAGGGTTCCTCAAATTGGTGCTGAGCGGGACGGCCGCAGCGGTGCCGACCGGCAGAGCGACGTGCACCTGCCATTATTCCGGCTGCTGGGGCATTCATCAAATTAATTACTGGTGTGTTGGGCCCCTGACACCTCTTCACTTAAGGTCCTGTCCAGCGCTTCTCTCCACATAATTAATCGAAAAAACTCCACTGGCTTGACAAATTGGAATGATGAATCTATCGTCTAGGAATAGCTTAAGGAAAAAAAAGAGAGAGAAAAGAATGCATAATAAGTCAAAATTTTCTCCACAACACAGAGCTCCAGCAGGCTTGAGGAAATGCGGATCCCTTCCTAACATTTGGCTGCTGATTTAAAAAGTGCGGTCAAGATGGTTCTGGTCCTCTGTATGGTTCTGATAAAATAAAACACAGGAAGTCCATAAATCAGGCTCCTTTGTACTCTGATACCTTAAGCACACTGTGGTGTCTAATTATGGTTTAATAGTTCACCAAATCTTCAAACACCTTCCTTAATATTACCTATTAAACATTTGTCATATTCTGTTGGTGACATGTTTGATGGTTGACACTAGATAAAAAACTGAGCAGATTCAGGAACAATGCTGCTACTACTAGGCAGTGGAAAAAACAGCATCAGTTCTGGTATGATGTCAAATGGAGCATGGACTGGACATAACAGACCATGAGTTGCTATTTTAAGGGAGACAAACATGCATCAGCTCCTTGCCCAAGGTTAACTTGCCCAAGCATACAACAGCAACAGACCAAACCAGTTACCTTTTGGTGACAGGCCCTGCTGTTTACCACTATGCTACACTGCTTCATACGGTGAACCATATTTATCTATACCCCTGATTGAAGAGAAACAAAAATATAGCAGAAAAAATTTGTATGATTTTGAGTTTAAGCTATTCGCTGTTAGTAGAGACATTATTATCTCATTTTATGACCACTAAAGCGGCTCTCCTGAGAAAGTTTAAACCTGTATGTGAAAAAAGCATGTTCCAGACTGATGTCCTGCACTGCTGTATCTACGGTCATCCCTAAGGAAGGCTGTCAGGCTAATCTTAGTTCAGCAAGAAGAGCAGCCAGACAAGGGGGCCGACTGAAGTGTCAGCTGGACCAAACAGGTTTCCAACCATAAAGCAGGCCAGACAGTGAAACTCACTGTGCCTTCTGCGAAATGCTAGCATGCTAATGCTAATGGCATTTGGAACATTCAGAAATAGACTGGTGCTGAACAAGGCTTCTGATTCATTTCAACAGACGGGGAGAGAAAGAATTCCACCCTATTAAGGAACATCTCTGGTAATCAATTTTCATGAAATGAGAGTCGTAAAGATGGCAAAGAATGCCTTTGTGTTCTTTGAAACGACAGTAAACAGTGGTTACACTATGCTATAGAGAGTTCTGAATTGCTGAACAGCATGTCTCTACAGTCATTGATAATTTATAACCACATTTTAATATTGTTCTCACTGCATGGCTTTAAAAAGGGTGTCTTAATATAGGCCAGTGCTATGTTAAGTGTAACACATAGAGCTGAGAGGCATTTTACATGTTATAAATGTTAATAATGCAACTTACTGAATACTATACAACAACCTGTGCACCAATCAAGAGCTTCGACACACACTTCCTGGTTGGTGAGTCATACAGGTGAGAGAGTTGGAGTCAGGGAGTGAACCATCACCTTTCACAGACACATCACACCACAGCATCTAATATTTTTATTGCTAATGCTAATGCTAATCACTCACTTAGCAAACAACACTATACAACCAACTCTCAACCGGTATTTCATATGGTCAACATTTTACCTGTCATCCATTTATATAGCCTTGGTAGGTTGAAGAAAGTTGGGTTGTGTCCCCTTATTAAAGAGTACACCAGCTGTCCCATGCTTCATTTGAAACAGGGACCACCTGTTTAGCATACAGTAATGCTGACATTAGTGAGGTCAAGTGTGGGGTCGATGCTTCTTTGACAGTTGCTGTGCATTGTTAAGATGATGGTTGCTAAAGCGTCAGACGCCTTTTGTTCTATTGGGTTCAGAGTTGGTCTCGGGCTCATCATCTTCTCTCTTCCCTGCCTGGCCCTCTCCTCTGCCCAGCTAAGCCTCTCTCTCCAAACCCGTTTGTCTCCTTATAAATCTCTCCAACATTAGATAGAGCCGTCCCCAGGAAACCCTCCGAAACACACTGTGGATGAAACACGGATACGTGCGTCCTGCTTTTTGCTAAAAGTGGCTAACCGTCAGCTGAAAGTGCGCTTTTTGTTGGTCCCCTCAAGCTTTCAGGCCTGTCGATGTGTGCAGTACCTTTCTGCGCACCTGGCTGTGTAATAGCCCGTGCAAATGAAAGCTTCTGCGTATGGTTCGCTGCAGGCACTGTGTGAGAGAGGGCTTCTGGAGTTCATAAATGAATAAGACTCTCCAAATGAGTTTGGTGACCTCTTAAACTCCATGAAATTAATATAAGCAGAAATCCTGCACGCTGCGGGCGACGGCAAAGCCGGAGAATCTCACTTAAGCTCCTGGAGTTTCCTGAAACTTTTATGAGAGGACTTTTAAGGTACGTTGCTGCTGCCTTTCTCCTGGAGACAACGGCAGGACTAAACAGCACACATAAACCCCATCTGACCTCACTTAGACAGTAATATGACACAGGCAAGGGTGATGCTGATGCAAGGCATTGTGACATCACAGTAACCTGAACACCAGAAACACATCCCCTAAGTTCCCCTTCTTCTATTATAATCACTGGGGATTTTTTTTACATCTGCTCTGAAACAAAAGATATTGGGACTTTTTAATATGAAAGCATCATGACATGATTACCCAGCTCCTTACCACTACACCAGACTACACCAGACTATACCAGACTGCCACCAGTTTGATAGTCCAGCTCCTTACCACTACACAAAACTACACCTGACAGCCACCTGTTAGTCCAGTTCCTTACCAATGCACCAGACGACAACATCAGACTTCCTCCTGTTACATAGTCCAACATTACAGTCTCTACCAATTTTACAAATTTATGATAACCAAAGGGTTTTGGTTAGACATTATATGTTTACCTATCTTTCTCAATGCCATAGTTCACTAGTAGCATTGTAGCTTATTTCAATTAGCCAGTTGTCACACGCCCGTGTTAGCTAGCTTGCTGGCTAACAGGCAGTCTTAATACATGCCATGTTAACGTGGTAAAATGTGAGAATCCTATATATGCTGGATGTATGCGTTTCTGAGTTGGTTATAATTATCAGCATATTCCTTATAGTTTATTGCATTCTCCATTTTATGTCAGTAGGCTAAGTGAATTGCATACAGGGGTATTTCCTTTCCCTGCATCTTGCTGTTTTACAGAAGAAAAAATACAAAAACAAAATTTACAAAGTAAAGATTCACTGTTTAGAGAGGCTTTGAATCTTTGCTGAAAACTTAGTGTGAATGTCAGTTGCCTGTCTAGGTTTGCATAGACCCATTGTGAGGCCACATTTTTGGCCATATTTGTTGACTTGCAGCCAAGCCCATAAAAAATCCTCTCATATGTGAATCCCTCTATTGTTCACACCGAGTGCGGCTGATCTGTCAGAAGCTGAAGTCTGAAGTAACCACTGTTATGAAAATCAGCAAATTCAGAGATTAACACTGAGGGCCTCTTTACCTGCAGTCTTAGAGAATATTTAATAATCTTCTAAAGGTTTTGTATTAAACCTGAGGTGTCTCAGCATGCAGGTTTTCAAAGGTGTAGGTGGGTACTAATATGTGGAGGCTCCGGGCGTTAAAGAATAGGAAATTAACATTTTGAGGGCCACACAGCAGAGCCTGGTGCTCCAGGTTTGACTCGCGGGGGCGGACCGTTGAGCGGGGAGCCGTCTCCCGCGTGAGAAGCCCCACCCGCGTGATAAGAAAAACCGCCGCTTTGATAAAGGAGCGTAGAAGCAGGTGTATAATGAGGATGAAAAAACTTCCCAAACACCGGCTAACTTGTGCTAATTAGTTTCCGTTTCAAAGCCGAGGGGAGATTTGCGGAATAATCCCGCGGAGTTTCAACTTTGAGGAAAAGAGATTAAGCACAAACATATAGGTTTTCTTTTTCTTTTTTTTTTTTTTTTACCTTTCCAGGAGAGCAAGTCTGCCTCGGGGCGATGAGGTCCGTCTCCTCTGTCGAGCTCAGGTTTATCACTCAATTAAAGCAGGTATTGGGAGACTGACAAGCGGGAACGGGAGGGAAATCAAGAGTCGCGTTTCTTGAAGTTCACCTGAGAGGCGAACTGAAGAAACAAAGCGCAGACTGGCCACCTTAATTTAGCAGCAGCCGATTGCCGGCTTGTGTCAGCGCACTGCGACAGAAAAGGTGTCCTGGTATCGTGTATATTTAGCGTAAATGACATTCTGGAGAACGTCACTACATAAAGCTGCACTATTTCATTTTAGAGGTTGATTTAAAAACTGTCTGTTATATGTGTTTAAATACGACTTACTTCTGAACCTAATTCTGGACATATGGCGTTTGCTAAACATAATATAACATGTGTTTTCACTGCAATTGCACTCCATTGTAATTACAGTGTCATGTGTTGGACAATGGCAGGGATGGTCACGTTGAGTGAACCACGGCTTTAACATAAGGGAGAAAACACGTTCCAGTACGTACTTCTCACCAGTAGATGGCAGACTTGTCTACTGTTTTATTTTCTTTGCATTCAATTCGAAATATATTAAACTAGCGGAGATCAGGAACCTAGGCGAAAGACAGTCAGTGAAAGAATTAAAAACAGACGCGTCTTGGACAGCGTCCAGAGCGGTGGCGGGGTGGTGACGAAATCACCGGAGGAGCGGGACGAGCGGGAACACGTCTCGAAAACGTGACAAGTCACTGTCATTTCGGAGCAAAGGCAAAGAGCATGCGAAGGAAACTGCGGGAAAGTCTCCTCATCCTGCAATCACGCAGGCAAGCAGGCACACACACGCGCACGCGATCCACATGTCCTCCTCCTTTCACAAAGGCTCGTGGCAAACCCCCTCCGTCTGATGTCTTGTCTTTACGCATCTAATGTTGGCGATTCTCCGGGAGAGTAATCGAGAAAAGCTTTCCATAGATTAGTTAACAGATGTACAGGTTCCCTCATAAACCCAGTTTGGCTACCATGCCACTGTCACACCCAGACTGGAGTTTTACCAGGCAGTAGCCTATAGCGTTAAGGTCAGAGGGGGAATTAGTCATTTCCGTCAATATTATTATGAGTGAGAAAAAACACGCAGCTCAACAGTACAATGCTAGAACAATGTCTGAGGACAAATTTATCAAGTGTTTACCCTTAAAGGGATGATAAAAATCGCAGAGTGATGGCTTTTGAATGTCAGACCGGCTGACTCCAGAGTAAATACCCACATCCTCCCCATAACTCTACTGCCAGCAAAGAGGATGTTATGAGTGCGGAGAAGAGGTCTCTGGCTGCTGGCAGCCTGGTTCTGTCCTCCGTGGTCTAATCTCGCATTTTCTGCTATTGTCGTGACGCGTTTCCCAGAGCAACAGCTGCCGGAAAGTGGCCACGTCTCGAATAAGGCAAAACCGCGATAAATGTTGCACGTCCGTAGCTTCTTTAAAGAGAAATCGCATAAACAATAGCTGTGGTTTTTAAATATTCACACGTGAAGGCACACGCATTTGTCTGTCGCGGTTCTCTGTGGTTCTCCTCTTACAACTTCTTCCCTGTTTCTGTTGGTTCATAAAAGACTAGAATAACTATCTTCTTTCTATAAGAATCCTTTAAAGTACTTATGCCTGAATGCAAGACGCGTTGTGGGAAACCGTGCACAGAAAGTGTCTTCAAAAGTTCAAATTTGCTTAGTAGACACTATCATATAATACATCTTATGTTTTTACACAACATCAAATAGGATTAGTTGGATTGTTTGATTAGATATGTCACTGAAACAATTCATGTTACATGCCTACATTTGAACATTACCTGGAATTTGAACCTGCAGCCTTATGGCAACCAGTGGCAGCAGTGTGGCATAGTGGTAAGGCGCAGGACCCATAACCGAAAGGTTGCCGATCCAGTTCCCAGCTGGGGCGAGGTACTCAACGCCCAGTTGCCTCAGGCTAGCTGTACAAAGGGATATAATTGTAACCTATCTGGCCAAGAGCATTTGCTGAATGACAAATACGTTTTGAAAATGCGTCTTTTTTTGATGAAGGCATGAGGCCTCTGCATTTCAAAAAGCATCCTTCAGTTCCAAAATGAATGTAGTTTCTGGAATACAATTGCAGAGTCAATCAATGCTAACCTCACCAAGCCCTGTCATACTGTGTGCTAGTTGACCCTTATTAACTTTTACCAAATCTGTTCTGGAAATCTGAACAAAGCCCCTTTGTCTCAAAGGTGTATCAGGGAAAGGGAGCTTTGTGGGGTCCATGCCTCCTAATTAACCCCTAAGACCCTCTATGTGAAATTTTGGCATGGAAAGAGGTCTCTGGCCACACACCGTATGCCTTCTCTTTATATCTGGGTGATAGACGGATGCTTCATTGTTAAAGACGAATGTGTACAATGTGTGAAGACTGCCATACAATCTACAGAGCTGTTTATCAAGGTGATACAATGGCATTGCTCTGAATGGATTCCTGGATGTGGTCTGTGAAAAACATAATCTGGTGACTCTGTCAGTGCATCACACTGACGGCTGAGCTGATCTTGTTTTTAGGTGACCCTCTATTTCCAGGGTAGAACCTGCGGGGTGATTCTTTTGAGGGGGTCTCAGGTAACCGCAATTACCAGTTCCAGAGGAAGATTACATGATTTAGAAGGCCAGATTAGGAATGTGGGCAAGACGCCAAGGAAAAGCCTCTTTTTAGTAAGTACTCAGGATCCTTAATGACCACGGTGTGTAGAACCGTCAGTGTAACGTCCCATCCAAGATATCTTAGCAGAAAGCAAGTGCATTTCGGATAACAGCGAACAGGTGGAAGACTTCTGAAAACAAACAGCCTTTCGGGAAAAACAGACATCTGCGTGGCTCTGTGTTGATATACTTTAATAAACGATAGCAGATTTCCCAGTTTGAAGAATGTTATGAGTGGCCAGACCCCTGGATCTGTTTAAAATTTGACCTTAAAATGCCAAGCTCTCGCAAGGTTACACCACCGCACAAATACTGCACTCTGTGTGAAGTTCCGTCTATACAGTGAACTCTGTCCCGGGTGTGATCTTTCCCACAGAACATCTCCTGTGGCTTTTTAAATTCTGTAACATGTTGTGGCCGCTACAGGGCAAACAAACAGGCAAAGGAGGGGAAAGTTTACACGCAGCTTTGTAAACAGCAAGATTTTCCACAGGGGTTGCCAGTTTCCGGCCGGGAAAGAAGACGACCCCCTCCCACCACGGATGGAGTGCCAGGACAGAGTGGGGGGGGTGGGGGTGTCGATGCAGTATCGTCCTGCTGCTTGACATGCGGTCAGGCACGTCCAGCAAGCTGAGAGCCGCTCGGCTCAAAGTACACGCAAAGAGAGCCAGAGGCAGATAAAGGGGAGAGGAAGACAGGAAGTGACCCTCTTTAGACAGGGCTGAAGTTTTTGAAGTTTTTGTGATTGTACCAGTAATATGCATTCGACATAAACTAAACTGTTTTTTTTTTTAAAGAAGGCCAAAGCCCCTTTATTTGATTGATACTGTTGTCTCTCGTGTATATATTTATTTTTAAAAAATGTGTTTTATTTATAGGACTGCATTAGGTATCTCAGTCTTGTGTTTGACACTGGTGTTTGTTTGAGTGTGGATAATGGCTTCCTTGTCTGTGTAACTTTTTGCTGAACTGTCGTTTTGCTGATTGCCCTTTGTGCTTTGCGTCTGGAATCGCTCTGGATATAAGAGTCTACTGGATATCAGCAATGTAAATGTATTGTTAGGGAACGTTTTTTTATTGAAAGGGTCTAAACGACAAAATGTAAAAAAAAAACAGGTTTATTACGATGTACCTGCATAGCAAGCTATTTACTGAAACAATTTAGGTTAAGCACGTCCTTCAAGCCCAGCACTTGAACTGTGAGCCATGCTGCTCTTTCCAGCATGCATCAAAAATACTTTAACAGAGCTTATTTTGCTGAGCCTTCTTCACCTGTACCTCCAATGTCACCTCTACCTGACATTGAAGGTAGAGGTGAAGATGGCCAAGTGAAACAAACTCCACTAAAGTATAAAATTGTTATTAATTATATAATTATATTATTATATAATCTTATAAATCCTGATTTTCTGAATTTCCTGATCCTGAATTTCCCCAAGGGGATGAATAAATTATCTATCTATCTATCTATCTATCTATCTATCTATCTATCTATCTATCTATCTATCTATCTATCTAAAGTTTTTATGTGTAGGTTTATGTGCTTTACTGTAAGGGGGACTGTACCTGTACCCTTTAACTGGATGTCACCTTTGCAATATGTTTACAGACAGGAAGTTGATGTGATCTGATTTGCCCTGCTCTTCCTCCCAGGGGGCTGTATTATGTCACATTTAGTACTGTGCTGGAGGGAAAGGGGGGCCACACTTCCTCCTGCTAATCATCCCTCTAGAACAAGATATGTCACACACGCGTCCCAGAGCATGTCTGTGCCAGGTCTCACGTGACAGCATAACCACCTTAGCTCCCTCTCGACGCCGCTAATTGCAAGCCTGGCTGCCGGGAGCAGGGCAGATCTCCCCTCCCCCTCGAACACCCGCGGTGCCAGACCTCATCCCCCGAGTGACGTCGTCCGACTCGATGCCCCTTCTCCCGCCCGGGCCTGACCTGACAGCTGCGTGCGGTGACGTGCCTGTTGTCACGGTAATGAAATTTGCCCGACGAAAGCCTGTGCTGTTTGGAAGGATCTGAGCGCCCGCTGTATAGCAGGCCCTTTCGGCACTCTTCTCTGAGTCTGAGCAGACGGCGATCAGGTGTGTGGATCCACGAGGGCCAGCCTGATCTACACGGAGTGACATCATTGTTGTCTGTGACTGCCACTCTGCATCATCGCTCAGCGCAAAAGCGAAGCTGGAACCTGTATGATCCATGATGGAGGTGGGCGTGTGGTCAGAGGGGTTTTGCTGACAGGTTAGCGCCTATTCGCCCTGCCTCCAGTCCATCAAGCACCAGCTGTGAACAGGCCTTATCTCAGATCACACCTTCCTATCTTTTGCCTGTCTCTGGTCCATCCATTCCTGGCCCCTAATAGCCAGAAATGAGCCCCTACTACTGTTATATGTAACAAAGTTCCACACAAAGATGCGGGAGAACTTTTAGACATTCCCTACGTGACTTAAAAACACATCCCATCCTCAAGTATAAAAACCCCACTGACCACTTCCTTTTCATGTCAGCAGTTCACAACATCCCTCCTCCTCCCCATCTCCTCCTTATTTCTATTCCCATGTATGATGTCCAATGTGGGGGGGTCGACAACCTCAGCCCATGGCAAGATGTGACCGCTTCCTCACACTCCAAACCAAATAACTGTACCACTCTACATTACCTTATTGTCATTTTAGCAGACGTTTTTATCCTGAGATACTTACATAGGACACATTTTTTTACGTGTTATCCACTTATACAGCCAGATATTTACTGAGGCAGTTCTGGGTTGCCCAAGGGTACAACAACCTTTTGGGCCCAACAACCTTTGCATTACAAGCCCTTCTCCTTATCACTATGCTGCACTACTGCCCCGGCATCCTATATATCCTCAGCAACAGCAATGCCTCTTATTGTATTAAAATATATATCTGCTGAATATATAGTCTTGTACATTTCTGGCAGTTTATCTTGGCACAAAAACTTGTGATTTTCCCCCGTTTTCTGTTTGTATCTCCCCTCTGACGTACTCTAAAGCACCCTATGATGATATGATTGTAACCACTGCTACACCAAATAAAAACTAATTGACTTCATTGAAGGACCCCTAATTATCCATGATTTATGAGCTCATAAGGAATTTCTGCCACAAAGGACTGGATTTTGATTCAAGTTATTTGTTGATTTTGGAGCAAAGGTTTGAAAGAGTTCCAGCGTGGCAACTGACTTCCAACCACTTAGGAATCTCTCCAACTATAAACTACAGACTTAAAAAAAAACTAAAACCAAAACATGAATGAGGGGCTGTCCCAACCAGTGTGAGCTGATATTCATTTATTTACATTCCACCACTACCTCAAATCTCCTTAAATTATTTTAAGGTAGTTCTTAATGACTTCCATCATCCTTAAGCAGTCAATTTAGTTCATCCTACATCTTTCTGTTTCTTTGCATTGTTTTTACGTACATTTTGAGCTGATTATTATTATTATTATTAGTGTTGTTGTTATTGATGTTGTTATTATATTTTGGTCCCTTTCACTTCTTAACGTGCAATGTCATGGCAAAGGGTGCTGAGCTGTATTAAGCTATATCCCCTTCCCTAAACCATAATCTGACCTGGACCATGACCTAAACCACGCCAGCTGAAAATACCCTCTGCATTCATATGAAACCGGTGGAGTGGAGTGCAGCATGACCATTTCTCCTCCAGCAAGATCCTGCAGCATAACCTTTTACCTACAGCCCCGGCAGCCTCTCCTGCAGGGTCAGTGCGGTGTGGCTGTCCGCTCTTTGCATTCCTCACGTCTCTGACAGTGATTTATGTGGCTGTTTACGTCCAGGGCTGAGACCAGGGTCCCACGGCAGGGCAGGTAGCCGATCACAGAGCCGGCAGAAAGAACCTTCCGGAACTTTCCGAAATGTGACAGGGCCTCTGGAGATGATGCAGTGTAAGTGTGTGGTGTACAGTACGTCAGCCCCCACAAAGTTCCCAAGAACTAAATGTGCGTAGTCCAGTCTACAGGACACATCACATTACATAAATGGCAGTTAAATCCATCACACTAAGCCAAGTGTTGTCATGCTCTGTACGTGATACATGTTTATCCTTTTTTGTCATTTCAATTGTGGCACCCCCTGGGCTGATGTCAAAGTCATCTTAATACTTCATGCAAATACAGTGCTAATAAAGTCATCTTTCATGTTCTGATATAATCCCAAAGCTTCATAACAGATCTAAGCACTCATGTAACTTTTATTGTGAATTACTGATCCGTAGAACTGAAAGGAAAAATCTTTGCTCTCCCAGACTTCCCTTTCAAGCTTGTAGGGATTAACGTATAACTAGGCAGTTCATACTCATTTCATCTCAGCTTGATCGTCCTTTCTTTTCTTTTCTTTTGAACATTTTTGTCAATTTCAGTTGAATGAAAACTACATTCTTATTTCTTTCATTTGTTTTTAGGAGATCAGGTGAAAGTGCACCATGTTTGAATTAAATCTGGACCAACGCCTTAATTTGACTTTAAAACCCTTGGCAGTACCAAACTACGTATCAGAGCGAATCGCAGGTTCTGTTTTGCTCACTGAAAGATATACCTTTGCATGGTACTCTTCACATTAATGCAGATACTGCTTATGGGACTGAAACATTTCATGCTGACATCCTTCACCTGGCACTAGCATGCCACCAATTTTAGCCACCAGACTAATGCACTCACTAAACAGACCCAAATCTCATTTAGCTAACGACAAACAGTCCACATTGTGTAATATGTCACATTCAGTCTTAGTTTGCAACAATGCTAGGTCAAAATCACATATTGCTAAAGTAGGCTAGCACAGTTATGAGGCAGTGGAAAAGGACAATGCAGTTAGATAGAGGGAACTTTAAGGTAAAATTAGCAATAGTTGCTGGCAAATTGCTAACTAACATGACCGTATCCTGTCATTTCACAATGAGGATGCAGCGTACAGTAGTCAAAATATTTATTCAAATTTTTATTTACAAAACAAACACAAACATAAAAAAGTGTACAAATAACAATATGCTATCTGAGTACATTTCAACACCGCTAGAAATTGAATGGATTATCACTGAAAATGTCTTATTTTTAACCTTAATTTGATGACATTTCAGAACACCTGGAAGTTAACTCGACGGCACTAATGTTAAAATACCTGGGAAAGATATCAATTAACACCACTTAAGGCACGCCTTGTACTTAGCAGGCACATTTCCTTTTAATATTCTGTGCACGTTGCAACAGATAAGCAGCATTCATTCAAACTCATCCAAGCTCCCATATCTCATGAGTTGGCGATGCATACGTTGGCGCATGCAGATCACAGAGACACATTTCATTCCACAGTCTAAACACTGCATTGGCGCTTCTAACCGGCAGTAAATATCATTAAGCTTAAGACAGATATGGGCAAATATTTTCCAAAAGTGTTGTTCTGAACATATTAAACACCCAATTCATTAGGCACTTCAGCACTATTGACATACATTGCTATATACATGTCAGGCTAAAATTCAGGTTTACTAGCTTTTTCAGACTTGCTTTTGTGGTCACACAGCTACATGTAAGGCTAAACTGAATGCTAATGAAACAGCTACTGAGTGAAACATTGTTTCATGGCAGCTTGGACCCCAGAGATTGATCTTCACATCCAATGTGTAAACTTTTTTCTTTTGACACTACTGTCAACAGCAGTTGACATGAAAAGGGAATGATTTTGATACAGAAAAACAACAAGAAAATCTGTGCAAAGTGTGATGTGATTAATATTTCAGCAGTCACAGATTGTACAGTATTAGAAAATACTTTCTTTAAACTACCAGACACTGAAATTCTGAGCAAAGACATCCCTCAGCCTCTACATCACCCTGATTTCTTGTGTCCTGAGTATGCAAGTTGACTGCCTCATGTCATTTCAAATTCTTTTGGTTTCAGAAGGCACGTGGCTGTTTTTGCAAGATTCATCCCTTAAACATTCCAAGTGAAGAGGTGCCATAAATATCACTGGATTTCAACTCAACACTGAAAAAAGAAATAAAAACAAAAATCCAACTTCTCTACTGAATAGAAACATTTTTGAGGCACTTCAATTGTGCAAACCAATGAACCACCATATCATTGTATCAAAAAAGTGTTTGGGCAATTACCTTGCAAATACAATTTTTATGATAGCATGATTTTTGAGCACATGATTGTTGAGCACGAAGCACTTAGATCATGCTATTCATATTCTGCCTTTAGCCAGTGCAGTTTCACATACAATGTGAATATTCAAAGTGCTTAGACTGCCACGTGTGCTCTCTGTTGCAATTTGGCCGTCCTCCTCCACGCGAGATATACTGACCAATGCTTTAAAGCCCATCAATGAAACCTGACGTCTGCACTGGCTTTTCCACAGTCACGGTCCTGTTTGCGGCCTTCATTGCAATTACCCACAATCCCGAGGGTGATGAATCACCGAAAAGCAGTTTTGGCTTGACCTCGCTGGGTTAATGGGCCTGCTGAAATGTCTTCTCAGAGAAGCAGAACAGTTGACAGGGAGGCGGAAAGGCGCGCCTGTTACAGTAATTTGGGACACTAGACGGGGTACGGATCGACCTGAGGGTAAAATGACACAATGAGCTCAACACCAGAATGAAAGGCAGTCAGAAAAATTGTTTGAATCTAGGCAGACAATTTGCAACAGCTTTCCCCCCCTTATTTTCCTCATAAGGAACCCATATGGAAATTAAATATATTGTAATATTCTGAGAAATATATTCCAAATATATTCTTGGGCTGGAAAACATATATTAACACATCAGAAATATATTGCAATATACCAAGACAGCAATAATTTATATATTTTAATATATTTACTGAGCTAAAACAACATATTCTTCAAAATATAGTTTTTGCATTCATATTTATAATTTCTAATTTACCTCAGAGTACAGGGGGGGAGGTTGGAATCGGAATTCCTGGATGTAGGCGAAGATCGGCCCCCCGAGCTGCCTCTCCAGCTCATCTGATTGGACGGCCGAGGGCGTGTGTTGCTCAAACTCCTCCTCTGACACCACGTCCGCGTAGTTCGGGGGGGCTGCGGGGGGAAGGAGGGGAGACATCACATGAACCGGACGAAGACAGAGGATTTGCACCAGCTCTGTCCTGCATCCTTCTCACAGATGGTGTTCGGTCAGAAAAGAACCCAGCCCTGTTTTCCAAGGAACAGAACGATCCCTGCAACCATCACTTCAAAGGCCATCTTGAAAATTACAGGAAAATACTCAAACTACTGCTTCCCTCTGGAGAATATGTAATATTCACAAAATACAGCCTACGTGTACACACACACATGCACACACACGAACACACACACACACACACACACACACACACAAACACATTCCATGGTCTTTTCTCCGCTTCCACTGAAGCAGTACTGTTCTAAAGTGTGTCAGTGGGTCAGGACTCAGAGCCATGACGTCCCCCACAGACGGACGTGACCGATGTGGATTAAGCGCCCCGCCCTGGAACCCGGGACCGGACCGCAGCGTACCTTCGGGCTGCTCGGGCAGAGCCAGTGTGAGCCAGCTGACGTCCTGGCTGAAGTGTCCGCTCATGCTGCGGCCGCGGCCCCCGAAGCTGGCACAGGGGATGGTGCCAATCACGATGGGCAGCTCCGTGCTCAGCTTCTTGGCGCCGGGAATCTGCACCGTCACCTTGGCAGGAAGGAAAAAGGGAGAGAAAAAAAGCTCAAGCCTGAGAAAACAGGAAGCAGGAGTGTGTCAGTGCTTTCACAATTCATTCAGCTGTGCCATCCTGCCTGATGGCTGAAGCTCAGCACAGCTGGGCTTGGTTAGGACTTGGATAGGAGATCTCCAACTTACACCGCATTACTGTCCTTTAGCAGACACTCTTATCCAGAGCAACTTACACAGGTTACACTTTTATCCATTTATATAGCTGTGAATTTACTGAGGGAACTCTGGGTTGAGTACCCTGCCCAAGGGTACAGCAGCAGTGCCCCTGCGGGGAACCGAACTAAGTTATGAGCCCTTCTCCTTACCACTACACTATACTGCTGACAGAGGTCATATAAAGTAATTTCTAAGCTTCTTGAATAACAGGCACAATCCATATGTTATATTATTGTTATTTGCCAGACACTGTATCCAGAGCAACTTACGTAGGTTATAATTTTATCCATTTATACAACTGGATATTAACTGGAACTTGCTCAATTGTATAACTGCAGTACCCCAGCAAGGAACCAAAGTAGGTTATGAGCCCAGCTCCTTACCACTACATCATACTGCTGCCAGAGGGAGTTACTACTGGAAGCGGTTAAGTCAAGTTTATTAGTGATACAGCTTTATTACAATTAAGACTGTCATAAAGTGGTTTTCAAACAGCATAGAGGATTTTCTAGAGGGAATAAAAAAAGGCAAAAAAATCCCAGGCCAGTTGGGAGTAACTGGAAAATTATTCCCTGTGGGAAACTGTGAGAAAAGGTGGTCCAGCAGTGTAGCATAGAGGTTAAGGAGCAGGGTTTGTAACCGAAAGGTTGCTGGCTTGATTCCCCACTGGGGCACTGCTGCTGTACCCTTGGGCAAGGTACTTAGCCCACAATTGCCTCAGTAAATATCCAGCTGTATAAATGGATAACATTGTACAAAAAAACTGTAACCTATGTAAGTCGCTCTGGATAAGAGCATCTGCTAAATGCAAATACTGTAATGTAGTGTAAAAGGCTGCTGGAAAATAGTGAAAATCATAACCTAATATAGGGATACACAAAAAAATTGGTATGGGCGGGCGAGGGACACTGTGTTGTAGGAGTCACGTTTCACATGAGATGTTAACCAGAGGCCCTGGCTCACAATGGTCACTAAAGATCCCAGGCCACTTCCCTGGAATCCTGTCAGGCCATTTAATAACCTCCTACTTTACCCAGGCCACTTACTGCAAAGAGTACAAGGATTCCCTGGTGCCCTGTTAGGCCATTTACTAATCCCCCATTTTAATGCATTAAATGTGAGTCACCTCTCCTTCACTGTAAAGCGCTGTGAGATCTTTGACAGCTGTCCACTATTATTATTATTATTATTATTATTACTATTATTTACATTTTTACATTAAGTTGTTTGGCAGATGCTATCATCCAGAGCCATTTATGAACTCATACATGTTATCCATTACTAAAGCTGGATGAAGTAATTTTCCCAAGGGTGCGACAGCAGTGCCCAGCAGGGAATTGAACTGGCAACCCTTGGGTTATGAACCCTGCTCCTTGCCACTCCAGCACACTGCTGCCCTTTGTAATTTAAGGCCTCCATTTGCATGGTGGTTAAGTGCTTGTATTTACACAGCGTAAATACAAAGCGGTCTAAAAGACACCAATCTACGGGCAATGAGATTTAGGTTCCAAGCTTACTAGAAGTCCTCCCTGAAGAAATGGCATTTATAACTAGCCTGTACTGCTGTTGAAAATGACTAATACAATGACCAGGCCGACGCTGTCAAAGTAAGAACTGCGGCACTGTCAGTGAAATCAGTTCTATAGTCAACAGCATTTTTCAGCTTCTCTAGCACCTCTGACCCAATCATTTTCCACGTCGAGCAGCCTGTCAGATGTTTACGAGGCAGTATCTGCTCACATGCTGAGAGCAGCACAGAGGCAGGAAGGGCCCTGCTGATTCCAGAGCCATCTGCATGTTGGAACGAAGCGCTGGCTGAACTATCCAGTCATTCAGCTGTTCGTTGAGACTAAAACCTTGCTAAATGGTATAACAGCAAACCCCACGGTGTTCTGCGCACAAGCAAAGTTACGTTCTTATTTTACATTTAGCTGCTTAGCAGACAACTCCTCCATAAGCTACAATTTCATCCATGCTATCCGTTTATACAGCTGGATATTTACTGGGGAAATGGTGGGTTAAGTACTCTCATACAGGTGGATATTACCTGGGGCAACTGTGGTTAAAGTACCTTTCCCAGTGGTACAACAGCAGTGCCCCAGCGGGGAATCGAACCAGCAACCTGCCGTTTATGAGCCCTACTAAAAGACAGCGCAGCCAAGCAATTAAATACTGTACGCTGAGGTGTGAATTGAGCAGATGAAGAAGAAATTTTGCCGATGCTTACTGCTAAAGAGTACTCCACCCTGATGAGCGCCGAGTTGAGGATGGAAGGGGAGAGGGGCGGGACCTTCAGCGTTTTTCCGTTCCACCTGTCGGAGCAGCCCGAGGGGATGTGGGTGCCTCTCACACTCGCCACCGCTTGCCTGTAGGTTTTGGTTTTGCCTTTGGCCAGGCAGGTCTGCGTCTGATAAATGGTCGCCTTAGGCACGACGAGGCGCGACGAACAGTTCTCAATCTCGGCGAAGATGGGGATCTCCTCTCCTGGTGGGAGAATGAGTGATGGGAATAAAGGCGCACGTCATACAGACGTCAGAATGAAAGGAACACCAAAATGCTAACATACTAGTTATTCATTTAGCTGAATTAAAACAGTGTTTGTTCACATAGGAGCGGGCCACTTTCACAGTGACTCACAGGGCTTAGCTATACTAAAGTGCATTAAGTCAATTTAAATTTAGCTACATTCGTTTGTGCAGCTCTTTTATGCAATTTTACTGAGGCAGCGTAGTTCTAAACCGCATCACCAATCTGGGATTCAAACCTATGACATCTGGCCACGAACCACAGTTTTGCACATTTCCAACTAACTGTGTGACGTTAACAGCATCTTCTCTATAGCATATCTCACCATTGCAGTAACCCTTCCTCTCAATGTTGACGCTCAAAGAGATGGGGCCCGAGGTAAAAATCCAGCAGCCAATCATCTTCTCCTTGTTGGTCGAAACGGGACACTGGAAATGAGTGACAGGGGGAGTGAGGGTGCTGTGAAACCCGGGTGAGACACACACACTCTGCTGGCTTTCATGCACCTGTGTTTTGGCCTGGCCCAGCGTGGCCTTGAAGAGGACTGACATCCAAACACAAACACTCAGCCCTCAGCCCAGATAAAAACACAGCTGGACGGCAAGAAGTGCTACAGGCAGACAAAGCCCCACGTCTGCACAGAGCCGAGAGGGTGAAAGTTCTGTGTGCCGCATGCGACATGCAACCTTCCACTGTTGAGAAAAGTCTGTGACACGGAGAGACTACAACGCTGACACCACAATGCAGAGTCGCTCTGTAATGTGTTGCATTTATTTTGTATGGCCTCTCACCAGCAGAGACGGGGAGTTGAGATCTATGTGGCTGATGACAGGGAATTCCCTGCGAACACTTTGGTCTGGGGCGGACGGCCTCCGCACCTCCGCCTTCACCCAGTACTGAACTCTCCCGTACTTTCCAGTGAAAGAGGAGACCAAGGGCCTGAAACAGACAGACAGAGATTTACCAAAATTTCGGATGATCTGTATGCTTTTAAGCATATATCCAGCAATGGCAAGTCCTCACAAACAGAATGCATTCAGCTGAAGGTGGATTGTGTCAGCCGTGTGACTGTTAGGAAGCTACATGGTGCCCCATAAGCTTGGTCTCATGTGTAGATCTACTGTCACTGTTAAATTGAATGAAATCTACAAAGCAATAGATCAGAACCATAAAGAAATGTTCAAACTGATAACCTAGTTATCCTTTGAAATTCTTCGTCTGACACGCTAACGTTTAACATTACACGTGCCGAAGTCTTTGATTTGCACACATAGAGAATTTTCCATGAGGATTTTCAGTGCAAAAAAAACCTTTGGTGAGTAAGTCCACCTAAATGTGTCATTTCTCAATATTAGCAATAGTGTTTTTCTGCCTGAATCAGAAAAAAGATTTCACATACATCTCAAGGTAAGAGAAGACATTAAAAAATCTAAATGAATCACTGCAAAAACAATGCCATGCACTAAGAACACGAATGGAAAGTTTTCAATCCTAAGGAACTTCTCTTTATACCTTCTGTTGTGGTGTGGTGGTGTTTGACCTGAGGCAATGCAGACAGACACCGATGCCAAGATCGCAAACTCCACCTGAACACTCATGAAGTTGCTTCTAAAGTGACCTACCTGCGTGGGAGCTCAAACTGGAAGGCGAATTCATGTCTGCCCACGTTAAGACTCAGGCACTGTCCAACACCCCCATCTACATCAAGACAAGCAGAAAAATTTACTTTGTTTTGCTTGTATCCATTACACAGTTAAACAGGACCCTAGCAGGTGACAGATTCAAATTACAAATATGGCACTGCTGCTACACCCTTGAACAAGGAGCTTTACCTAATTCGCACCAGTAAATATCCAGCTGTACAAATGGACAGCATGTTAGACATGAGCTGTGTCGGCCACGCTGGACAAGGGCATCTGCTAAGATAAAGCTACTTGTTCGTACCTTGTACTGAGGATGTCGGGAGTGACTTTTTGAACACCGAAAAGCAGAGATCGTATCAGTGAGCTGGAAAGAGGGGGGCCAACCCTCACTCTCTTCCCTGGCCTTGCAATAATTTTCTCGCATTCCACCAAGTCATGCTGTGGCCCTCCCCACTAACATACACACTGCAAGCCTGCCCAGGGTCCCTGTAAAATTCCACGTTTGTCACGTCTGCCCTCGTCAATAAAAAGCAGTCTTGCAACATCACTCTCAGACAGACATGTTTTGTCATGTTTTTTTTTTTGCCAGGAAGGGAAATATCAAACGCGTGGTGCGGTGTTGTGCAACCCCCCCCCCTTTCCCCCAATCCATACACTCACACACACATACCCTATCAGGACATCCTAATTCATTTCTCCCCCACACAACTACAATGAGTAGGAGTAAGGGCAAAGTTAACATATAAAATACACATATAAATACACAGAAAGACTCACACTTTCATTTTCATCCCCCCACACACACACACACACACACACACATTCAGAGAAATACAAACACATCAAACGCATATATCTCAACAAATGCAATTCAGTTTTCCCCCAGTTTACGCCACACAACAGACATTTATTTTCAAATCCCTGTCCTAATTAAAACACTGATTGTCATCTGTTAGGTTATGAAAGCAGTGTATTAAGCGAATGCACCTGTTGCTTCCAGGACGGCTTGAGAGGCAGTTAAGTATTCCACCTCCTCCTCGACGCCGCGCGACAGGGATGGCGTTGCTATGGAGACATTGATGGGCGACGGTGCTCCGCGTGGTCGCTCGTTCCAGCTCACCTGCGCAGACCCTCCGGCCGACACGTTTATCGCCTTAATTTGAGTGACTGCCGACACCTCAAGCAAAACGTATCCGGATAAGACTTCACCGCTGCAATATCCATTCTTCTGTTCGTCGTCAAACACAATGCCCAGTGTAGTTATTCTGTCAACCATTTTGAGGTATGTTGCGTAACCTGAAAAGTGCACATTGATAACCATCAGAACTGCATAGGTTCAATACGTTTAAGGTAGCTAGCTAGACAGGTAGCTAATCTGCATTTTACATACTATATTGGCATAACATGTAAGATAAATTACAAATACATTATTTTAACTTAGCTGAATGCCTTAGTCATGCATTTCTATTTATAAAATCGTTTCTTGACGTACTTAGATATGCTTCTTACATCAGATTTAACACTTTATTCACCTGGCTAATATAGGCTACGTTGCATCTGTTCTGCAAGATTCATTAATGACAACAGATACATGCTTGACAGCTAGATTAGCGAGTTCTAACAATGCTACTAGTTACTGCAGCGATGCTGATAATATCCGGATAGTAATAAATTTTCTTACCTTTGACAGATGAATATCCTTTTCGTGTCTTGAACAACCCAGTCAGACAAGTAGTAGCAAGTAGCTAGTCAGTTCAACCTGCTCTAAACTATTTGCTAGCTGAATACGTAGCTAGCTAGCTCACTCTAAACAGGGTCGGTTTTGGGTTTCACATTGATTGATAGGCGATTAGTCACATAGACTAACGACTAGCTAACACGCTAGCTACCAATCCAAAACACTAGTTCTTCTACTTTCTTCTTGAAAACGAATGCCCGTCTTTTGTATACTTTATATGTAATCTCACTGTGGTGAAACATTGAATATTTGTGTCAAAAATTAGCTATGGTTAGCCAGAGAGTTAGTCTGGGGGCAAAGTCCAAAGCGTTAGTGTAACTCTACCATTTACTTGTTGACCTATAACACGTTGTATCAATTTCAGGCTTTGAAGCACAGCTAGTTCTTGAAAACAATGTGGCAACACCCAGAAACTTCGAGCTGCCAACTGATTGGCCGGATTTGCTTGTGACGCAGTCGAGGCGGGACTCGAGAACCTGATGACAGTGCGATTCGATAAAGCCAAAAGTCTCGCAATGACAGAACGGCAGGTGCACGCAGGGGAAGCGTGGTGTTTATTAACCAACGTGATCTGTGACCTTGAACCAATGAGAAGCGAGAAATAGCACGTGAACGAGTTGACGATTGGTCCGCCTAAAACCAGTGGCCAATGCAGCATTGCTGGTTTCCACGTGCGCAGTGAATGGCAAAATACAAGCTCGCATCAGAAGCTGCTCGTAAACGCTGAACTAGGACCAGAGTTTCCAACAGGAATTCTTACCTTAACCATTATAAAAAAAACAGCAAACTGGCCATTGATTAGCACTTACGGTTAATATCTGTCTGGAGCTAGACACAGCTGGCCCCAAAATAACGCGTCGCTATAGAAACGGATATTGCGAGCCAGCGGGGACAGACTGTTAAGAAGATTCCCACACAATCAAATATGCTGCGAGAAAATGGTTATGATAAGACGCGGTGTTTACTGACGCGTAAATATCAAAATTGTGTTATATTCCAAAGTGTGGCTCGGATTGTACGGGTGGCTCAAGGATTATGTTTATGCACGTGTTTATTTAGTTTTTGACCGATTTTACTCGGGAGAGCGTCATGTTTGAGCTCGCATGTTCGCTCTATTCAAGTTAAATGCATCGGCCACACTGCCTGAAGAAAAAACCAAACGGCACAGTTGTACAAATTACAGTTTATTTTGTGTTTGCTTTTACTGTAATTTCCAGCATTATTAAATACAAAATGAAGGCGGGGATTGTGTTAAAACGTCCACTACAGACTCGTGTAGTGTTACAAAACATAAAGGAACATCTTAATTATGTTTACTAATAACCGTAATCCAGTTGTCATTATGCTGAATGTGATGGATGTGATCTAATCGTTATCCAACGACATCATCCTGGGGACATGGATTATCCAATACAAATGAGAACTCGTAGGAGGAGACATGCGTGATCTTTTCTGGCTTGGAATTCCATCTTAAATAACTACTCTTGTGTTCGCTTTGATGCTGGCTCTGCATATTACCACATGTCATTAGCTGGGGCAGAGCTTCTCTCTGGCGCCACCTTATGACGATAATATATGATACATTAATATTCAAGGATTTAACGAAGGTAGACCTATGGGTTTTCAAAACTAGCTTGACTGAAAAAAATAGTGCAATTTAATAATTTCATTTTATGTTCACTAATTGACTGGGATTGTGTGATCAGTGTATCAACGAATTGAATCGTTTCATAAAACATTATTGCAATAATAGAAAAAAAGAGATTCTGTCAAAGATCTCATGCGGAGTACTTCATATAATGTCTTTGTGTAATAAAAGTTAATAGTTAAATTAATGTTTCGTTTTATCTTTATTCGTTTTATCGTGATAGCACGATGGTAGTCCTATAAATGTAAACAACGTCCACTGCGTACGAGTTTGTATTTATTTCTAATAACTGAAAATTAAGAAACGTTTCTTAAATGTATTATTTTTAAGGTTAAAACCTTTAATCTGATATAAAATAACGTTAAAATAAATGTCATTCTTTAAAATCCGCAGGATTGCTTTGATGAAAAGGACATTAAAATAGTGTGGGACACAGCAGGCGGAATGATGCGATTCTCGGCTGCATGAGCGCAAAAACAGAGGGTCAGAATCAGGTCGTTACAAGCAATGAACTCGGTTACAAGCGCCGTAGGTGCTGAAAGCACCGGGGATTCACACTCGCCAGCGCGCTGTGTGCATGCGAGCGCAAGCGCGGGGACCGAGGGATGCTGCTCGCTGCCGTGCGCTGACTGATGCGAGATGACACGCTGTCCTCTCCCCCCTGCTGCGCGGTCACTGCACTCTCGCGCACTCACGCAGCCTCCAAAGTGGGTTCAGCCGGAGGTTAATGTAAACAAACAGCCAAAAAACGGAGGGCCGGCAATTATTAAATGGTGGGCTGACTGACAAATCACTCATTGCCATTACCCCCTGGCCTCCACCTGTGGCCTTCCCCATCCAAAAATGTTTTAGCGCTTTGCAGTTTATGTATTTGACAAGATAAATTAAAGCTGCGCGCATTATAGGCTAATGTGAAAGGATGTTCCCTGTGCATAACTTTGGAGTCTCTTCCCTGGACTCTTTAATTGGGGGAATGGGGGAGATCAACGACACTCTTGTCCTTCTTCATAATTTTATTTCACATTTTTCATTACTGATTTAATTCACTCACACATATTGTTCTCTTATAACTTAAGCTATTTTAGCCTGCCCATCAGACAGTTAGGTAGTGTAGGATTCATAGTGGCATTAGTGGGGCAGGCTACTGTTATTGAGTTTTGAGTCCCTGTCAATCATCCACCATGGGAGGCAGCAACCTGACTCCTCACCTCCCAGAGCTGTTCACACCATGAGAAAAAATGGCCCTGAGTACCATAGCTCTTTGGGGTGGATTACGCAACTGAGAACCTCTCCCTTATACAAATATACAAATTTACTCCTAGCTCTTTGCCTGGGTGTTTATATTTTATTTTTCATGTTAGCAAGTGTCTGTCAAAATACAAAGCACACCCACTTTTTTACGGCTAAACCATTTGAGGCATATTGTGTTTGACAGTAAGATGGCAAAATGGTACCTGGTCTACTGATACTGTAGCCAGCACTGGGGCAGGCAGTGAATGATCTGGTTTCATAGTTGAAGTCATGTATTTGACACATGGATACTATTTTATAACTATAATGCATGTACTTTTGCTGTGAAATCATAATATAACATATAGCGATAGCGACTGTGTGCCAGAACATGTTGTTAAAAAACTAGACCTATGGATTATTCTCCAAGAGCCACTGCCATCCTTCCCACAGTCCGTCAGCACTGTCTCTGGGCAGAGCTGTGATCAGATGGATGTTCTCATTCACTGGTCCTCATGTGGTTCTGCTCTTCTGTTTTCTTCCATTTATACAACTTTCTAGCAGCCTCATGTCTGCATCTCCTGGGTCCTGGAAAACATTTCTCCAGGAGTTTTTTTTTTCTTTTTTTTCTGGGCTTTTGGTTCCCAAACAGCTCTCACTCTCATACTTTGTCCTAATTGACTTGTGGAAATATATATCACTGTAACGAATACATTGATAACAAACACAACAGTTTCAGGAATATTTGATTTGCCCAAAGTCCAGTTTTATAGAATGTTATACTGAATATGAGAGACATGAAATAGACATGAAAAGCCATCAATGTTTGGGGGAAATACATTTTATCCTCAAAGAAGGAAAAAAATCAACCTCAGCTGATATATAGTTTGGAATCCAGAATCATTATTTCTCTTTTTTGTTGTTGCCATTTATTTATTATCATTATTTTTTGTGATAATATTCTTGTCCATCCGGTTCTCAAATAAGCGCTGCTCCTGCTTCTGTTTGAAAGGGGCCGCAATGATTGATTCAGATCATTTCAACAATCTGCTCAGCTGCTCAGATGGTTGGAACTAATTGTTTATACTGCCCTCTGGTGGATATGCACGCATGCGACATGGAAATTCCTTGAAAGGGCTCCACACCTTATCCAGTAGTGTGTCCAAATCATTTTCCATCAAACCATCCAAATCTTACACACGAAAAAGGCTCATCAGAACAGATTGAACAGATTATTATTATTAACATTATTATTACAATTATTATTACCAAATATATTCTTGCATGATAAGTATGTGTCCCTGAGGAGCTAGCACAAAATAAGATTATTGTAAAAAAAAATCACAGTTGTTTTATGATGTTAACAACCTTCAGGTAAGTAAATTTATACCCTGTATGTTTTTGTCTTTGTGAGCTAGAACACAGCGTGGAATGCTTTATGTTTCCACAGTTTGCAGCAACAACAATAGAAGAATCCTATCTACACTGCTGTGTGCACACTCCAGTAGCATGGAAAAACAATGTTAAATAACTGCCCTTCCAACCAAGAGTTAAAGCAGGGAAGTAAAAAAAAACCCTGCTAGGCGATTAGATTCATCACTGCCAGCCCTGATGTGCAAATTTTGTGACGTTGTCTGTGCATTGTTAACAGTGATTGTCATCTAATTAAGTCGCGGGGCTCATGTTTTTTTTTTTTTAACACTAAGATAAGCATCGGGAGTCTGCCTCAGCGGTCCTAAGATCAATAAGGACGTTCCCTTTTGGATTACCAATCGTCTAACGGTCACGCAGGCCAGTGGAATTAATTAGGAAGCACTCCTTATATCCTTATAAGGACCCCCCAACTCTCCCCCCACAATTTAACTTTCTAACTGGGAGGGAGAAAGTGTTTAAGTGATATCAGCTTTTCGTTCTCTTTCATGTTAATTGTTTTGGAGGCTCTGCCGGTTTTAAAGCAAATTAAAATGTCACATGTCCAAGGCGTTTAAAGGGTGGTTATGCTTCACAGCTAGTATTGTGTTAAGGGGAAATTTCAGACAGTCTGGGTTATTAGTCTTCAAAGTAGGTACTTAAAGACACCTCATACTGTACAAAAACAAAACGAAACACTGAAATCCTCCCTTTGCATCTCATATAGAGGTCAAACATGATTCAGGTTACTTTGTCACTAAACAATGAACCTGTTCAAAGAGGCCACACAAACAGTTAACCTGTTGTTAATTAGCAGAGGTTAAGGGCTAGGAAGCCTGAATGATCCAGCTATACACCTGCACCTGCGCATATGAACAACAACAAAACACACCATGTCTATCCAGTCATGCAGAATTATAATAACGAGCGTAAGCGGGTAATGAGTGCACATCCCACTGCTAAACCGAACGTGGACGGTTAGGGGACTCCCAGCTTGAAATTCATTTTGATACCCTCCCCAACACCGCCCCCAAACCAAAGTTTTCCACACAGTACATTTCAGAATTTACATTTTCTAATGATGTATAATGTAATGATGTCCGGTTTGGTCCCCTTGTCTTGTATACATGAAGTAACCTAATGGAAAAAAACAGGTCAGCATGCAGGGAGAACCAAGTGGTGTACTGCGGAGAGCCGGGCCACACGCGCGGCGCCCAGCGCATCTGTCACCAGCTCTCGCGCCGAACGCGCGCTGCAGCAGGGTGCGGGGGAAGCGGGGTCTTGCGCAGCCAAATAAGTCCCGGAAAAACCTATTACGGAACGGTCTGTCTGAGACGCGCACCCGAACACAGGTGCGAGATCGATGTGCGCGAGAGGTTAAATCTATTTTCGCTCCGTGTTCCTATTTCACACTTAAATGGCGTTTTAATGCGACTGTCACCCGGTCTCCTGGTTCACGACAGGCGGGGAGTCTTTTAAAAGAAGCAGAGAGCCGCAGCCTGGCCCGGGCGCCCTGCCCAGCTGACAATTTGTTCTTCACCTGAAAGATTTCGAGTTCGTGCGAATTTAGTCGAATTTGGTTAAGTCACCTTATTTCAGTCCATCGCAGGTCAGCGCTCTTAAGGGCAACTGCAAGACACACGCCGCAGATCAGACACACAAATATACAATCAATCATTCATATGGATGTTTTTAAATTTCGTATTAACACAAAATGGATGAAAAATAAACAATTTATTGTTTCTGATCAATATTCATATTCAAGGGGAGCGAAGGAACTCAGCGTCAAATAGCCTGATATTTTGATATTACAAATTGTCCTGCTTGAAAGTATGAATACAGAGTGAATGCAGATTTCCTCGGAGTCATTATTGACTGAGAAAGAACTAGAGGTCCGGGCTGAAATTAAAGCGCGGTTTGGTTATTCCAATATTTGATTTTGGAAGCCACAGAATATTTGCAACGCACGTTAAGCGCATATTAAAATGTGGTGCTAAAAATACCTGTATAATCATATAATTTAACAGTAATTCACATACATTAAAGTCGCTCACTGTGTATCTGAATATAACACAAAGTTAGTTAATACAATTTATATCAAACTTGTTACAGAAATATTCTACATATACATCAGTTTAATAAGCAGATATCATTTGCAGGTATCAAGAACGCAACCGAAATGAGTCTTCTCGCGCGTTACTTTGTTCATGTTAATGATTACCACATTTCTTCAGAGCAAAAAAAGTATCTCCTGTGTCGTGCGCACAATCCAGAATTTCTCTCTTTGCCCCGCTGCTCGGCAGCGAATCTAGAGTTATTTTTACATTAGTTTTGCGGCCTTACTGTTGCTACAGCTGTTATGAAATTCTGACAAAAGGACGCATTCCTCTCCTTTTTCCAATAATTGCTTTGTGACTGCCGCTCCGCTGTATCCATGGAAACGTTAAAACGCCAGACAGAGGAACCGTTGTAATAGCTTTTGCAGGCCCTTCTTACCCGTCCCATAAAAAACATTCCGAAATAAAAGCAATTTCATTTTAACAGGCGAAGAGGAAGCCCTCTATGTATAGACACAGTCCCTTTTGCTATGCGGGTAAAAGAAAGACCCTGTCCTTCTGGAAACTGTCTTGAAAAATGAAGACATTTTTTGATTGACCCAGTTGTCTAGTGTCCTAAAAGCCAAATGATCTCCATCTTGTGGGCAGGAAATCCTGCAGACCAATTGTCTCACATTTAGAGTAATTTCATTAAAAACCTGAAATGTAAAACACTCTTCCTTACATCTTCAAGGGCACAGCAATCGCAAGGGAGAACCACTTCATTTGTTTCAATAACTAAGAGCACACACTCATTTGAACGTCATTCATTCTTTAAATACATTCATTCAATCTAATGTTAAGCCATCAAAAATAATTCCAAACATTTAGGTAGGGTTTACATGCAGTTCACTCTTACTGCGGTACAGCATGTCAGTACAGTATATTGACTCTGAAGGTCAAATAAATCCAGTTGTTTAAAATAATTGTTGGAGAGACACAGAACTGCTGGAGGTCAAAGTTTCAGTGAAAAACACAGACTGTTTCCACAGATACTGCATATTCCTTCATTGGAAAGTATTATTCTCCAGGCAACAGATTTTGCAGAACTATGTTGTAACTCAAACAGAATTTCTGTTAAAAATTAATTCAGAACTGAACAGTAGAGTGTGCTGTTACCAAGGCAAACGTGTTTACCCGACTATGCAGAATCCTGGCGTACTGATTGAGAAACTAGATTTGTAACAAGAATGATGTGGGTCCTGGATTGAGCAGTTGTGTAATCATCCCACTGTACAAATGGATATGGTTTGAAATGTAGGCACTGTGACTTTCTCTGGACAAGTGTGTGTGCTGGGCATACAAATAATGAAACAACCTCACACCAAGTGTGTGTGTCTATGTGTGTGTGTGTGTGTGTGTGTGTGTGTGTGTGTGTGTGTGTGTGTGTGTGTGTAAGGTAGAGATGTAAATAGAGGTGAATTTATTTGAAATGTTTTAATATCTTACACAGGCTCCTCATTTTACCAACTTCTAGTGCATGTATTTGTATGTCCAGATCCTCCGAATGACGCAGCTTCTGGTAACTGACTGCGGGTAATTGACTTTGCTCACCTTTGAATGCTGTCAAACATTGGGGGTCACTCCCCTTCTCTGTGTAACAGCAATCACTGTTAATTCTGCATCGGAGGTGTGATTTTTGGTCTGTTTTTTTTTTTTTCTCTCCTTACTGGGTGTAGATGGGGAGAGGCGTGCATAACACATCTGCCTACGGTGTGCACACTTGAAATGAATTCCACTGAACTCCTTGTACTCAGCTGCTGGTATCTGCACAGCCTCTGCACTGAATTACAGTGCCCAGTTAATTGAATAGAGAGCTCAGTAATTAAACGTGTGTTCGTAAGAGCTACAGGCTGTCTGCAGTCTAAAAGACAGAGGACTGAGAGGTTAAAACAATTTTACAATAAATTTACACTTATAGAACACAAGCACACACACATACACACACACACACACACACACACACACACACACACACACTCAGATCATACCCAAGAGAGGGAAATGCATCTAATCTCTTGCTTCTGTAAGTGTAACTGTGTATCTTTCCCACAATGCACTCCTCTTCTTCCTCGACACAATAAAAATGAGGCAGCTGGCGACAGCTCAGGGACTCGCTCCCTGGCGACTGCACTGGGGGGGGAAAAATCGGGGTCACCGCACGCCCGGCTGGTGCCTGATCTCTAGGGTCAGGCTGCCGTCTGGGTCGTGCTTGGTCCTGTGACCCAGTTGCAAGAGACAGGAGTCTGACGGCAGTGTCTCAAATATTCCAGAAAGGGGACTGCAGCAGGAATGTGCCCAAAAGAGTATATGACCTTTTGCTATTAGTTGATCAAAAAAAATGGTTGATTAATTTTTTACAATTAGTCGTTTATTGGTAGATGATCTCTCGTTTGAGTTATTTAATGTTATATAGGTGAACTTCACAACATTTTAGTTTTTATTTAACACCTGGTATGGATGGATTTAAGCAGCACATCCCAAGGTGAATTGTCATTAAATATGGAACTTTCGTGGTTCGAATTTTCACAGTTCACCACTCAGAACTACATTGTTGTTTTTTTACTAGACAAAACATGAACCAGTAATGCACTATACAAGTTTTGTGGGTGAAATCATTAACATCAAGCCACCAATAGCTAGCTAGCTACTTCAAAGCTTGTGGTCATGGTGGTAGTTAGTTAGCTAGCTAAAAAGCAACAGTACCTAGAAGAACCATTTCATGCGAGAAGTCTTTGGCCTGGTTCTGTGCAATGTTAGCAAATATCGATTTAGCCCACATTAAGTCACCCATACTAAAGAGGCACTATTCCAAAAGTATTCTGCTAAATGCTTCCTCTATGCTGTTACATAGCTTGGTCCTGTGATTTCTCCTTTTACCATCTGAAGAGAATGAGGTCGGAAAACCTTTCATATTGTAACTAATGGTAGAAAAATGGTGTTAGCGCATTTATGGAATTCATCCATTATATTGATCTCACAGATCAGTCAGTTCTTCCTGAGGACAACAGTCATACTCTGAAGTTCTTTTAGCATGACAGGAGTATTAAATGTGAAGCAACTCTGTATGCAGGTGTTAACAAAAAAAAAAAAAAAAACTTATGTTGGCAGGTATTTTACCAAAATTTTGGTGAAGTGTGGATTTTGAATGTAGCATACGTTAATGTACGTAAATTCTAGCTAACATTAGCTTTGAGAAAACAGTGATTTAACGTTAGAAAGTATAGCAAATGTGGCAGTGACAACTATGAGAAACTTAATAACGCTAATGAAAAAACATAAAGAAAAAACATAACGAACCGTGTAACACATGCACTACATAGCATAAAATAAGTCACGTATGAAAGGCTTAAACACCTGGGAAGGAAAACAAAATTAGATTCCCACCATGGCAGCATATTGCTTACGATCAAGGCAAATACCTGTGAGCAACAGTTAATCATGTGAAGGAGACACCGGCGTACTGCAAATCTCAGGCCTCCCCAAAAAAGTTTGGGAGGATGCCCTTTGCAGGTCAAACTTTTAATTTTTCTAACCCCATCAATTGGCCCTTAGTGAGCTGCACACAGTTACATTACAGTTCATTTTGATTTCAATGGGTACACTAAAGCCAGTTCTATTTTTTTTTTCTCCAAAGCCAGCTGCATCAGAGCACCTCATAGATTGGGACATCTCTGGCTGCATTAAGAGTGCTTCCCCTGCACTTTGGGGTTCACCTCCCTTGAGGGCTTGTCCCATATGCTATTGGAAGGAAAATAAATTCTAAAATGTAATATTAACATGACAGGTAAAAACAGCCATACACAGAAATGGAAAAAAAAATGATCAAAACAAGACAAAAAGTGCAAATAAAGGAGTCAACCACAGGCACCCCTATACAGGAAAATATGTACCAACACAGAATATATGATAATATTGGAAACTGTATTATTCCTATGTATGGACACTGAAACATGTTTTATCTACATTTAACCAAACCCATTATCCTACTCTTTTCCCCAGTGCCTTTCCAGTGCACGGAGCCAAGTGTCCATGAAATTTGTCTCGCTGACTGCCCCAAAAGTACTGCATACAGTTATTTGATCCTAATTTCTCTCTTCCCTAGAGTTCCCACTGTACTTCCAGGGGTGAACTTTAGCTGTGATGTAACGGGTTAAGAACAGCTCGGCAAGAGGGTTCGGGCGCGTTTAAAAATGCAAGTGTTTCCTTGGAGAGCGTGCCCTACATTCGGCGAGTGTGCGCGCGACCGCAGTGGTCCGGCCCCGGTGGTTCTATTTTCGTGTCCCGCTCGGTGGGTTGACGCCGCTGCGGTGTGATTGGTTCGTCCTCTCGTGCTGTGAGGTGTGTGTGTGTGTGTGTGTGTGTGTGTGTGTGTGTGTGTGCAGAGTCATAGTAACACAGCAAATAAAACGACCCACTTTATCCAACAACGCAGGCTGATATTCCTTTGTGCATTTCGGCGGCTTAGATAGAGTTTCCAGTGGTGCGTGATTCTTGTTTATGGCCTGATTTTGACACTGTAAACACAGTGGCAGTGATGGGGTTGCAGTGTTCTGGAAATGTCTTCAACGTAGCATAGACTGTGGTGTCCTGTTCCGTAGTGTTAATGACACACCAGGTCCTCTTGCCAGTCCAATGTAGCCTACGTATAGACAATACCAGGAAATAAAGAGGATGATGTAATGGTTGATATACTGTACACCTGTTACTGTCCTGCTACAGAAAAATAAAATCATTATGGCCCATCACCCAGTGTCATCCTTGACCATCTGTAGACATTACATAGACTACAGCAGACTAAGTGGCTATTGAGCTGGGGAAAGGATTGAATGAGTTTGAGATGTTGAATTTGTACTAAGTAGATGCAAGTCACATATTATAACCTGAGGACAGTTTGTAATGTATTGTAGTAAGACAGACACTGTACTCCTTTTCTTCCTTGCCACTTCCCTTCCTCCTTGTTACTTCACATTTTCTATCATTACTGCCACCTACTGGCGTAATTAACATTGCAATACACCACAGGGATGTCACCATGTCAGTGGGATGTGGTATGTAAGGTGTGTTTTGCCTAGCAATATGATGCATGGGCATTTTCTCAACCATGGACTACAGGATGAATGAACTGCAAGAGGAATTGACCATGACCTCAGTGGAAGATTAAGAGAACCGCATATAAAAGACAATAAAGAATTGTCTTATTTTAGTAAAAATAAATAAATAAATAAATAAATAAATAAATAAATTAATTAATTAATTAATTAATTAATTAATAAAGTGTGAGTTATTTTATTATACCTGAGAAATGACCCCACATACCTGTCATAAACGTTTATTAGCAAGCTACCATTTAAGATGTCTAACCTTAATGCTAAATTAGAGCTATGGTAATTCTGTTAACAAATACGACTGTCATTAAACCATTTAAATTCAATGACAACATAATAATTTGAATGATATTCAATGAAAATGAATGAAATCCTATTTTCACAGTGCCTCTTGACATTAGCTCTCTGTTCCAAAGTCTTCTCAAAGGCACCCTTTAGCCTTTTAGGCAGAAACAGACACACAGATGCACAGACACACAGACACACACACACACACACACACACACACACACACACACACACACACACACACACACACACACACACACACAAATTCCAGACTTAAATGACCAAAACCCAGTGATTATGAGAGGGTATAAAAGTGAAGTTCAGAATTTAAATGCATAAATGTCTTTGCAGAAAAATAAACTGGAATGCCAAGCATTCAGTACACCCCAAAGGAAAGAATGTGGTCTCTATTTTATGACCTTTGAGTTTCAAAGATCAATTATGCATGCAGACAGCTCTCCTTCTGTGCCAGTGTGATCCAAACAAATGTGATACAAACAATGCATGCATGGATTTAATTCATAATTCACACATTCTGACAGGTACAGTTTGTATGTGTCCAATCATAACTATGACTGAATGAATGCCATTCACAGATGTGAATAACGATTTTGATTCTGATGAGAGCATTGATGTGCACATTGTCTGCTTTTCCTACAAGAAATTGGAAAAGTTGGTCTGTGTTGGCATGGTTGACACTGAAAAGCTAACCTTTGCTTCTTTTTTCTTTTTTTCCAGATATTTTAAAATAAAACTCTAGCAATATGTTTTGTTGCACAAACTGAGATAAAAAAATTTTTCTGTGGGTTTGTACTCAGATAGACTTCAAGATTTCATTAGACATCCATGCTAACCAATAACTATGTAGTAAATTATTATGATTACATTACATAATAGTTGTTCAGCACATGTTCTTATCCAGAGTGACTTCCACAGGTTACAATGTTACCCATTTATACAGCTGGATATTTACTGAGGAAATTGTGGGTTAAGTACATTGCCCAAGGGTACAACAGTCGGAACAAGCAAGGAATCGGACCAGCAACCTTTGGTTATGAGCACTTCTCCTTACAGCTACGCCACACTGCTGCCTTATTCTATATGGCTTGTGAGATAATTCAACAAAATTCATTGAAAATAATATCTTCATGTGATGATAAAATGTTTCAGCAGTCACTCTCTGATGCATTTATATTAATGAAAAAATAACTGGAAAACCGACATGTAGAGGGGGACCTCTGAACTGATCCTAGGAGCGAGGATTAATGTCAGAAATGTAAAAAAGGTGAAGCTTTGACCAAGGTGTGGTGTGTCAGTTGGTGCTGAAATCATTTTCAGACACAGATCTTTATGTAACATACATCTGTCACCTGCTATTCTGGGGGGATGGTCTGCAATAGAATCTGTTTTCTGGGGGATATATGTGGTTAAAAGCTTTGACTCCATGCCATAGCTGCTCAGCTACTATAGTTTTCTCTCATGCACGATGGAAGTGATTCTTCAGAGTATATGCTCCTTCTTCCCTGACTTCCTGTGTAATACTAATTAAACTGTTCCAGGGAAATAAATGAATAATAATAATTTCCAGCTGCTATAGGTTGAAAAGCATTGTGGTAAGGAAAGCGCTTGTAACAACAAGGTTGCTGGTTCAATTCCACGCTGAACCATTGTTGCTGTACACTGGAGCAAAGTACATAACCCACAACTGCCTCAGTAAATATCCAGCTAGATAAATGGATACAATTGTGACCTATGTAAATCACTGTGGATAAACACATCTGCTGTAATAAAATGTAATCTCACTTGTAAGTCGCTTTGTCTGCCAAATGAATAAATGTCATGTAAAATGTAATGGGTACTGTACTAGCCCTCAAAAAATAGAAAAATAATTGCACTGTAATTTTATTTGAGTTTATATACATCACACACCATGGTTGTGTCCCGATGGTGCTAAAATGTGTCCTTTCCTCAATTATTACCTTTCCTCTATTACATCCTCGCATCCTCTGTAACCTGGAAATTGATGACTGGTTTCTTCCTTAAAGAGGATTCCAGTTCTGTAGGAGACACATGAGGGAAACACCTGTAAATTTAAGCAAGCCCATTTGCCAGCAAAATTGTCAAAGTATCCATACATTCCATGTTAAAAACACACACCTGCCCTGAAGAGGGAATGGATTCCTACTACATGCGATATGGAATTGATGCAGTTTAATCTAGCAAGGACTTTTTCCTCAGTGTTAGGTACTTCCTTACTTTTTCCTCTCTTCTCTTCCTTGTCTCCTCAACAGGCGTTGCCACCGAATCGAGGAGGAGAGTTTTTTTGTTGGAGAAGGTAGGCTGTGTACTGTGTGTGTACGATCAGCCAAGGCTGGCTCTTTCATCTGTTGTTTTCCTTTAAATTAATTATTCAGGATTTTTTTTAACGTTTTACTCCTTCTGTTTTTTTTTTTTTTTCCCTGGTGAAAAGCACTGGCCAGCTTCCCCACAGCACGTGCTGGATTTACGTGTTCACTGCTGGGCTGACATTTACAACCTGTCTGCTTTTTAATACTCGAGTCCGGTGAGCTGGGGTACCTGGTGACACGATGCAGTGAAAGACACGTGGAACCTGCTCCCCCTCCCGCCGTGATCCTCTTTTTCCTGGAAACCGCGAGCACCTCGGAGTTGAAACATGCCTCTCGGCCCTCATCCCCGCTTTGGGCTCCCAGCGGCCCCTGCAATGGGTGGTTTGTCGTTAACATCAGCTGAATTATTTAAGCCAGTGTTGCAGTGCATCGCCAGAGTTTTCCTACAGCCAGCTCAGCTGATTGCTTGAATTAATAATATTTAAGAACTGAAAAAGAAACACAACACTTTCCTTCATACAAGACACTAGATACAAGTGCACTGCAGTTACAGAGCTTTGAAAATGTTGAAGCGCTGCATCTGTGAGTCTTGCGTACAGCCAGCCACCCCAAAACCCTTTACCACAATAACCCCATGATTGACAGGACAAACGCCATGATTATGCTAAATGTTGAGGGCACATCAGCCTAACCTCACATAGAGATCATTCTGGAATATTGCAGGGTCTAGCCCCAAATTTATTAAACAAGTACATTTTATGTCACTTTGTTATAGAAGCAGGACCCAGAGTCATTTTTCCAAGAATTCGAAGTGTAAGTATTTCAGGAGAATTTAGGTATAAATTTAAGTTTTACTATGGTGAACTGAATGCTTAGTGGTGATACAAGCTCTTAGTGGTGCAAGGATGGTGGTTGGAAATTTAGAGGCAGCAGCATAAGGCTGTGCACTGTATGATGACGCATGTAACCTTTGAAGCAGCATTTCCTCCGATGACACCGTATTTCAATGGTCACTAATTTGTTTAATATCAATACGGCAACTTGCCTAATCCTGTTGAATGCAACTCGCTTTCAATAAGAGCTTCCGCCAAATGAATACTTGAAAATATAAAGCTTGCTAGGAGAAATTTTTTTAGAAGACCTCCACCACACCCCCCTCAGACTGCGTTGTCACTTTGCACCCAGGCTTTTCCAGATATTCCCTCTATGTCATTATCTACAGCTGCGCACTCTCCTAATTAATGGAATTTGCATATTTATCTCACAGATGCCTATGACTTTAACTAGATGTGCTTGGGTGATCACTTGCCTGCTGGGGGTTTGATCCATTCTGATGTTTCTGTGGAAGCCCATTCCCTGTGAAGGGGAAGAGATGGAGCAAACAGACAGAGAATGGAAGCAGAACAGCACCAGAGAGAGATAGACAGGGCTGGCAAACTGTCTCACCTGTACATGACCATGAGGGAAGCCCAGCCCATTATGGGAGGAGTTTGGAATATGCAGCCTATCACAGCTGCAGGTGTGTAGCTATAATACTGTTGGTCGTATTGCATCAGAATGAACCTCCATTAATATCTATGGGTTTATAAAAAAAAAAAAAAACAATATATTTACCTCAACGAAAATAATAATCAATTTGTAATCAGCAAGAGCCAACTTAGTTTCTATATATATATATATATATATATATATATATATATATATATTATATATATATATATGTAAAAGATTATTTTGCACAGTTGTTGTTGGCAGTTGTTCAGATGTGAAATCATATTTAGCTCAGTGCAGGTCAGTGAACCTGAAAGATGCTTGCCAATTGGGAACATCTACAAAGCAGGAAACGTAGCATGCACAGTGCTCTGGAGCATATTAGCTCTTTCCTCAGATCTTTGCTCTCTGTGTCGCTTGGGTTCTCCAGGCAAGTGGCCTTGCTCTTGCTGCATCTTGTAGCGCACCCCCGGCCGATTGCTCTTGATGTTAAAGCGACATGACATTTGTGAGTTTATCACTGAGTGTTAAAAGATGCATCATGCCCTTTCTCCCTGCAAATAATTCAGCACTCTGGCTACAGGGGGACGAACACCACGGACTTAAAAGGACAAGGTTTAAATGATGTTGCCCTTTGGAGTCTCTATTGCGATTATGAGGTGATCAAACTCACCCACTCATGATAATTGACATGAGGAACATCCTTTCCCCTAGTAATGTCTTCAAGGAATGATTTTAACCAGTGCAGTGTTTTCAGGTACAAAAATTTCTGTTCGTCATCTAAATCTTATTTAGTTGTACTCTGTCAATCAGCTGATCAACTGAATACAGCACATTCCAACATGGCACAAGAGCTTTTTTTGATGTACCTCAACGGCCAGGCACACTTATACAAATTAAGCAAACTCTACCCCCTTTCTTCATCAGCCAATTGGGTACAAGATAACTTTCCCTTTAGTCTCAGTCATTTGGCTTGGATGTGCATTGTATGGGCATGTCTTCTTGTGTTGATACTGTGAGATAATCATCTGTATTGGGAACTTCTGTGCATAATATTTGGCAAAAAGACATTGAATAGCATGACATTGAGTAGTGTAGTTAGTCATATCAGTTAGCTTTGCTGGTACAGTCCACAAGGTAGTCAAAGGTACAACATACTCACTCATTGAATTAAAAAGCTATATAACACATTTAAAAGGCCACAATTTTGACCTGAATGTGTTAAGGTGCTTCTTCATTTGAGCGCGGGCTGTGTCCTGTAGCCCAAAGGCTTGCACGGCTGAGGCCAGGCTGTGACCAGGAGTCCAAAGCAATCTCCCCACCATTGGCTCCATGGTGGGTTGCGTCACTGTCACGGTCTGGCCAGGGTCCCCTTATCCCTCCTCTCATCCTTGGTCTGGTGTCTGCTCTGTTGTGATGCATTGTGGGAATTGTAGTGCTTGGAGTGAATCAATTCTTGACCGTCATGGTAACGGGAGGTCATCATCCAACAGGCCTTCCAATTATCAGAGCAATAACAACAACTGAACTGCCTCAAGGAAAAGCCTAAAAAAAGCCTGGCAACCTCTAACTCAGCCCTATAGCTTTGACAAATCATTTGGCATATATATTTAAGAGTTTAGGCCTTAACAAAGGACACTTGTGATTAACTATATGATACATGTTCAACCTTCTGCAAAGAGAAAACTGCAAGAATCTGCCTCATGTGCCATCAGATGGCAGATTTTAATCAAATATATGTTCACAGCATTAAATAAACCAGTGCAGAATCCAGCATATCACTGATAGCAGCTCCTGTGCTGGTCTTCACTGATTAAAACTTCTCGGAGGCGCTTGTTGTGTTCATTAAGATAAGTTTTAATTCAATGATCGAAAAGATACCAACAGGAAACTTATATCTTGTTCAGAATTTCACCAATGCATCTTACAGAATATACAGTTCTGTGGAATATGTCTTTTTAGTGGCGGACAGTTCAAAAAGCATCATGAAATGTGTCCAGGCAGCAGTGTGGTGTAGCGGTAAGGAGCAGGGCCACTACCTGAAAGGTTGCTGGTTCAGTTCCCTGCTGGAGCACTGCTGTTGTACCAAGGTACTTAACCCAGAATTGCAGATATCCAAGTAGATATCCAGCTGTATAAATAGATAGATTGGATAAATTGTAACCTAATGTAATGTAATGTGATATAGTCTCAAGAGAATTATTTGGTTTAGAGGATAGAGTGAGAGAGGGAGGTTTGGAAGGTAAGGTGGGGGGGGGGGTTTGGTCTTACCTGTTATGTTTGTGTCCTAAAGTGCTTTGCAGCACTGGATGACCCCTGTGTTGCTAATGAAGCCGGTTTAAAACCCTGAGAGAGAAGGAGACAGTGAGAGAAAGTATGATTAAAAAGATTTTCAGCTACATTCTAGATTTTGAACATGCTTGTTTACAATGATGGCTTATGTTTTATCTTTAGAAAGAACACATTGCATCACTTCTGTTCAGCATTTTGCCAATCATGAACTCTGAATGAATGCTGAAATTGTTGTTGACTTTTGCTGAGAGCCAGTTGATTAACTTCACCTAATCACTGTTTCTGTCGGTTAAACGATTCTGGTCCCCTCTCTACGGCAACCGATGAACCTTGGGCAGCGCCTTCGACCGCCCAAGCCGGCGTCACTGAAATAATCCGCGGCAGGCGGTCGAACGCAAACAAAAGATCACAACAAACAAACACATAAACAAAGGAACGATAATGGCCGCCGCAGCCAGATGGTCGGTACACAGGGGTCTCTGCGGAGGTCAGGGGGGAGCGAGCGAGGGAGACAGGGAGTAATCCCATCAGCGCAGCTGTACAGGCATGATGGGAAACGACGGGGCGAACGCTGGCCAGGATTAAACAGAGCAGCTAGGACCATTAGATCACTTTCATCGCTGGCATCAGGGCAGCGGATCAGCCCGGCGTTTCCGCGGGATCCTGTAAAATAGGTCAACGCCTAAAGGGCATTAGCGCCCAGGGTTATGATCCTGTTGTTTTAGCCCCAGCACCAGGAATTAACCCTTGAGAGCTGGGCCAGATGGGGCTGGGGGGCGAGGGTCTGCTGGGGGTGGGGTGGCGAGGGTCTGCTGGGGAGCAGCGTGGAGGTTGGGGGTGGAGGGTGAGGGGTTATCACCCTGGGATAACAGCACTTGCTTACTGCTAACTTGAGGGTGGAATGGCCCCCTCCTGTTCTTACTCGCAGAATCTGTCCTGCAGATCTTCTCCAGCCAAAACGTTATTTTCAACTGTGTAAGGAATGGTTCTACAAGAACTGCCTCCATGTGACAGTCTGACACAGTGTTTTTTTTTTTTTCATTCACAAGAGAGCTGTGAATAAATCAGATTTTTTGGAGAATGTGAATTTGGTCTTCATAACTTGTATAATCATTGCAGCCCCACGGCAGCCCCTCTTTTCTGATTGGACCAAACTGATTCAAAAACAGGATATTAAAATGGTGATGGTGAAATTCTCACGAGAAGTCAAAGGCTACATTCAGACTGCTGCGCTTAAAAGTGGCCCAATTCTGATTTTTTTCTCTCATATGTGACCCAGTTTGGATGATTTTAGAACAGTATGAACAGCAAAAACACATGCGTTTGCATACTTTCAGTTCCAGTTTGGGCCACATGAAATAAACTGGAAATAAACTGGATATGTAGCCATGCAACCTGCATAAATCGACCTGTGTGTGGATGCTCAAACTGGAACTGAAAAACATGCACATGACAAGTTACCCTCATTGTTATAATTCTGCATGACTAGAGGTCTTCTGTTGTTGTTTATATGGGCATGCAAGACATTTCAGGGATGGAGGTTCATTCACACTGATATCGGAAAGGGGCCACTTTCAGAAATGAATATGAACAGTCAGAAAAAAATCAGATTTGAGCAACAGTTCAGAACTGTGCATTAAAGCTTATGGTCTGAACATAAATCTGATGGCAGATTTTGAATTCAGATGGTAGTTTTTATGGAGAAGAAGGACACTGACATCATTCTCTCCCTCATTCAAACTCACAGGACTTCCAACAACACATACTCCTCTCAGATCAGTCACAATGTATGGCCATGCAGTTTGAAGCAAAAGGGACAAAATATTTCTTCTTGAGCATTTTGCGTTTTCCTATCTGAGGAAGGGAGATATGTTGGTAACAGGCAAGTATTATTTTACATCACCCTAACTTTGGAATTCACTTCAGCTACCACCTGTGCTTAGCCCCCACATGGGTGATGCATGGCAACCGTTTTGTACCAGAACGCTCCAAAGATATCGACTGAGTTGAAGAGGAGGGAATTTATTTAGTTACTTTAACTGGGGGATTATTATGATGAAACTAAAAGAAACTGATTGGGCATTTGGCCGGGACACCAGGAATCGGAACCCCCGACTCTCTTCAATAACTGCAATGGAAGCGCTTTTTTTGAAATGCCAAATGGCTTTTTTCCCATTTTTTCCTTAATTTGGAATGCCTAATTGTATAGTATATGTTCTGTAGCTGCGACCTTCCATTGTCAATCGTGGGTGAGACGATGTCCTTCTCTGAGATACTGTGCTGCCTTACATCACTACCTAGACCAGCCAGCAGGGGTCACTGTTTAGCTACAGTTCTTCCCTCCTGACAACCTACCCTCCCCCATATCCCCGGCAGAACGAGTCAATTTGTTCCACTGCTACGGGCTCCCGGTCATCGTCAGCTGATGACACAGCTGGGATCGAACCCGAACTGCAGTGCTCAACCTTTCACCAGTTGAGCCACTCGGGAGCACCCTGGGAACTTTAATGACCATGGGAAGCCAGGACCTCCGTTTAACATCTCATCCAACAGACTACAACACAGGTCCGCCACAAAAAAGCCTGGCCAGGCTCACACTGGTACCTGAACATTACTGAGACCTGGCTACATCTCCCAACCAAATGTGAGACAGATATCTAAGTAAGACCGAATTATGTTCCTCAAATAAACAGACCACGTTTCACAAATTTACATTACATTACATTATTGTCATTTAGCAGATGCTCTTATCCAGAGCATCTTACATAGGTTACCATTTTTACATGTTATACATTTATAGAGCAGGATATTTACTGAGGCAATTCTGGGTTAAGTGCATTGCTAAACTGCTGTTTTCATTAGAGCTAGGCCAAGGATGGCTGGGCTCATGATAAGAAAATTCCATAAAACGTACACAAAACATCCAGTCTAGTCTGCCACAACCTAAGGTATGGACAGTGACCTTACAGCTACATGATAGCCATTATTTGCTTAAGAAATGAACTGTAGATACAGAGCTTGCATACTTGTTGCTGATTGTGTGATGTTGTATATGCTGTTAAATATTCTTTGGAAATGCAGATGTAAATTTGGTCAATGAGGCAAGGTGAATTGAAAGGAATATTGAAAGACAGAGAGTGAAAAACACTGAGAGACAGTGAGAAAAATAGACATTTCATAATTTTTGTAACACAAGCTAAGTTACATTACATTACATCATGTTATGCTATGCTACATTGTGTTACATTACATTACATTCCTTTGGCAGACGCCCTTATCCAGAGTGACTTCCAGCACACAAGAACAGAAGTGTATCCATCCATCCATCCGTCATATGAGCAACAGTGCCAGACCAGGCTAACAACGCTCCCAGAAAGTGCATGTACAACACCAACCTGTAACGCAGATAAAGATAGCTCTTTAATTCAAATTTGGTGAGGACAGTGAGAGGCACAGTGAGGCAGAGAGAAGGGAAGAGAGGGATGGGAAGAGAGGGATGGAGAGAGAGTTGTCAGGGGTGTGGGTCTAAGCTCATTTGCCTGTGCCCGGGCCCGGCAGCTCAGCCGTCCTCGGCCCAGCTGGCAGGGGGATGATAATCAGCTCCACACCAGAAGGAACAATTAAGATCGATGTCCTTAATAACTGCCTCCCGGATCCCACACAGGGATGAGATTATGAGCCGGGGTCATGGGCCACACCGTATCGCGGCCGTTTGTTTTCCTCTGTCTGTCAGAGCCGGTCTGTCTCCAGCGCGGGTTCGAAACCAGCAAGCCTTTCAGACTGCCTGTGTCCTTCCAGTTCACCGTGCCTTTTGAAAACAGTCTGCCATTGAACGAAATAACTTTTCTATTATTATTATTATTATTATTATTATTATTATTATTATTAGTTGTTGATGTTGTAGCTGTAGTAGTAGCAGTAGTAATCGTTGTAGTAGTAACAGTTGTAGTAATGGTAGCAGTAGCAGTAATGTTATTTTCCATTTGTTTGATTTTCTTATCAGAGACTTCTAAGGCCAGCATTATAAACCATATTAAATGCATATTATATGAGCAACAACAACTATAGGCAGAGAGGAGTCAGAACAGTAAGTGGATATCAGTCTGAATAAGAATACTAAAACCAAAAACCTACAAACATCCATCAAGAGGACCTGTTTACATTCTTCTAAAATGAACAGAAAGTCTTATTATACAGCCTTATGATGCTGTATAATGATGTTCTGTGATAATTAAAGTGAAAGAAAATTAGTAAAAGATGAGAATGGTCACATTGACCTGCCCTCAGATCCCCTTGCCTTGTCTGTACTTTGACCAAAGCCAGTCTAAACTTGTTTGCAAAGGTGTACCTTGTAAACATACATTTTTATTGTAACAAGAAAAACATCAGTCTTTTCTGACTAACTATTCCTGAAGCATCCATGGGCACCCCGGTGTCTGACCCTGTACCTGAAGTACCCAGGTCTTGTAACAGTTAAGGTTAGGATTGGGTAATGGGCACAATCTCCCCTGAGCTCTTCAATACAAGCAGCAGTGTTTGTTAAGGGGTACACTTCAGTCTCTGTTGCGCCAAATAACACAATAAGCGTGTTCAGGGATGGATCTGAAAATGAGGCAGGCTAAGCTGACATAATGACATCCCAGAATTCCGAGTGGCTGCAATCAAGGGGCACAGCTATGAGACAGTGCTGCTTAATAGAGGAATATAATGAATAGCCACACTTCTTTTTGGAAAACCTGGCTACACAGGGTAGTCAGTTGAGCTGTAAAAGGTCTTTGTCCAGGTGCTGATTCCGTCATGTGTGAGATGGACTCGTGGAACAGGGTGAAGGTAGTGTACCTCATTAGGAGTTTGAAAAGTGAAAAGGATGGCGAGATGAAAAAGGACTTGTGGCGGACTTTTGTCTGGGTGAAGGCCAGGGGCTCACCTCCCTTCCACCACACACACGCACACACTCACACACACACACGCATGCACACGCACACACACACACAGTGTCCCTGTTTCCTCGACATCATTAAGAGTGACGGTTGCCATGCTGTCGAGTGATGTGGGGGCCATGAGTGTAGGCGGGTACAGCTCTCTCTCCATCACCTCTTAAAGACGACAGTCACCTTTTCACCCCCTCCACCTTTCTGTAGATAGGTATTGCTTTTGGGAGAAGATCCCATAGCACAAATCTCTCTCTCTTTTGCTCTCTCTCATTTTACTCTCTCTTCCTTCCTCTCTCATTTCATCTCTTTCTTTCTCTACATCTCTCTCTCTCTCTCTCTCTCTCTCTCTCTCTCTCTCTCTCCCTCTTTCTCTGTCTCTGTCATTTCCACTTCTCTCCAGGTCTCTCTGTTTCCATCTCTCTCTCTCTGATCTCTCTCTCTCTGATCTCTCTCTGATCTCCCTCTCTCTTCCTCTCTACCTCCCTCACCCTCACAATCGTTTTTATCCACATTTATGCCAGTTCAGTTCAGTTACATTTTTTACCAACCCCAAATGATGTGCACTGCAATAGAGGGAGGCAGCTTTGACTGGGTTAAGCTCAATTAACCAATTATTGTGAAGCATCCAAAAAGCAACAGAAATAAGAGCATCACTCAAAACAACATCACTTCCTCACCTCTGACCTTTTTTTACCATCTGTTCCCAGTGTGATTTCCATGTCCACCATCACCCAGCTATGTCACATGTGCTTGATTTATGTGCCAGGAAACAACCGATTACAGAAAATCCTAGACTAGGGAATTATGAGAGGAGTACAGTACCAGTTGGGTTAAATATACTGATCTCCATCACAGTATTGACTCAGTAGAAGTCAGCCAGGTCGAGTCCCCTGTGCACTGTGATTGCGCAGACACACACACACTCACACACACACACACACATGCAGACACACACATACACACACACACACACACACACACACATTGCAGTCCTAAAGAGCCCAGTCTGGCGAATGCACAGTACCTCAGCTGGCATTCCCTACCCCAGAGGGAGTCTATACTGCAGAGAGAGGTAGAGCTTTACTGTAAGTTTGGGCTGTGTCCTCTCTACTAACTGCAGAGATACAGATCTTTCCTGCCTTCCTGTAACTTTGGCCTGTGTCCTGTGAAGAACATCAGAAATCATATATAACACCTTAATGAATATTGCATTACTGCTTTATAAAGCAGTTATAAACAAATGTGTTGCTTTATGATGGCTGAAATAAGGCATGTCACATTCATCTTTAATTTTTTACACAACACACTACATCACACTGTGTGAGCCATTATAAAAGAAGCTATTTATTATTTTTTAATTAAACAGTAGTATCACGCTCAAGGCCATCTTATGCATGTTTTATAGATTTATAGGTTTATAAAATTACTATTAATATAAAGTATGAATGAATCTTGTCAGGTAATTATGTAATTTAACACCGTTATAAAATTAACACAATGCAATACAATAACAGTGTAATAATATATGTATTATTGTGTAATTGCATAAAATAATATCAAATCATTATTAGACACCCTGTGTAACTGCTCTGGGAAATCTTCCATCTTTTCTTTATACTTACCTCTCTATTGTTCCTGCACCAAATGCCAGCTTCACTGGCAGAAAACATTATGTTCAATGGACCAAACTCCTAACCTCAATTCAGGGAAATACATTTTGTGGTGGAACATTAGGGGCTCAGACTATGATCTGTAGCATTGTATCTGAGCAGTGCACGTGTTGAAAGTCTTGACTGGTGCTCCCAGCTTACGGATCATGCTTAGATTTTTTGGCAACTCTTTAACAAGTTCATCCAGGTTTAAAATGGTTAATTAGAAACTCAAAGTTCAGGACAGAATAGCTTGCAGCGTAACTGAATCTAGGCCCAGCCAAAGTTTTAGCAGTGTGGCGTAGTGAAAAGGAGCAGGGCTCATATTTGAAAGGCTGCTGGTTCAATTCCCCCTGCTGCACCCTTGGGCAAGGCACTTAACCCACAATTGCCTCAGTAAATATCCAGCTGTATAAAACTGTAACCTGTGTGAGTGGCTCTAGCGGAGAGCGTCTGCTAAATGACAATAATGTGATGTATGAAGCATCATTAGGTCCATGATGGCTACCCACTTGGCAGAACTGAACTGGAGCGTGCCTTTAGCACGATAGCAACAGTGCGGCTTAGTGCTGTTTACCAAAGTCAAACAACAAGCTAGCTCATCGAGTGTCTCCAGCTCCCGCCATCTGTGGTTCAGTGTCGACTTCTGTAAATTAAGGATTAGTTTCCTTGGCAACATGAGGGGGAGGGTGGTGTGAAGAGGTGGTGTGTGTGTTCTGACTGCATTTTTGTGGTGGGAATTTAAGTTTGCGCTCACAGCAGGAGTGGATAACTGGAATCCCGATCTGTTTGGAGTAGGATGGCGACATAAGAACTTTGGAAAGAGTCAGGGATAAGTCTGAAGAACGGCTCCCTTTGACAGTTCCTGCTCTCATCTGATTGGCTGTTCTGTACATCAGCCCTGCCCATGGCCCCTAGTTCTGGTTTGATACAGTAGAACCGCATTAATGCTCTGCAGTTGCCTGGCTCCGCATTGTGTAATTCTCATTCAACTAGAGAGAGAAAAGACCATGGAGAGGCACGCAGAGGTTCCACCTGGTGTTTCCGGTGGAGAAAGACTCCTTCTTGCTTTTCTCACAGATGCCAAACCTGCAGGACTCTCATCTGCCCAGCAGCTGCTTGATTTTGAGTGCCTGCTCAGTCTGAGCCGAAACCAGAACATTTTATTTCACCTGAAGAGCATATATCTACTTAGAAATCCGTAATAAAGGGGTGTGGGCCAGGTCCAGGACGTGGGAGAGTAGATAAGAATGTGTAAGCAAGTCTGCTCATTCCATGCCAGTCTGGGCAATGGCATTTTGGGTTAAAGTGGGATTTCCGTGCTGTGAAAGATTGTTTTCCATAAACCCAGGGTTTACAAACAGAGGATTTAGGTCAGCACTGACCTGCCCTGATACTAAAATGTTGTGTGTGTTTGTCTTATTATAATCTAGGCTTTCTGTGGAATTGTTGAATTATTATTATTTTTTTGCCATCCTCGGGCTAGGAATGGCAAAATCCACAGCATGCTCAAAATTGTGTTAAAAAGACCTTGATACATGTGAGTGTTGATGGGATTTTAACAGAATGATTGTACATGCCTAGCTTTTGAGCTAATTACTCACAGGGGGAAACAACAGGTCACAAACTTGAATGTGCAGATAATCTGACAGAAAGGAGCAAGGTGGTTTCAATGTTTCGTATACAGAGCAAAGAGAAGTTGAAAGGAGTCAAAGCTTAAAAAAGAGAGCAAGGAGGAGGCAATGTTTTATATACAGAGCAGAGATGAGTCAGTGCTGTATATACAGAGCAGAGATGAGTCAGTGCAGTATATACAGACAGAGAGGAGACAATACTGTATATATAAAGCAGAGGGGAGTCAGTGCTGTATATACAGAGCAGAGATGAGTCAGTGCCTCATATACAGAGTGGGGCGGGTTCAAATAGGGATAGTGGGGGGGGTGACAGACAGTAGAGTGACAAAGACAGTATCATTATAACTTAATCTATGACATATGCAACTACAATATTACTTAAACTGCTTTTCTGTTACTGCTATTATTATTACTGCTACTACAACTGCTGCTATTGCAAATGTACTACAGTAAAATAAACTGTTGGGGGTAGCAGTGTAGCATAGTGGTAAGGAGCAGGACTCGTAACCAAAAAGTTGCTGGTTTGATTCCCTGCTGGGGCGCTGCTGCTGCACCTTTGGGCATGGTACTTAACCCAGAAATTCCTCAGTTAATATCCAGCTGTGTAAATGAATAACATGTAAAAAACTGTAACCAATGTAAGTCGCTCTAGATAAGAATATCTGCTAAATGACAATAATGTAATGTAACTGGCAAGACAAACAACCACAAACACAATGATTAATCCTTCAGCTCGGAAATGGAAAGGCCTGGAAGAATAATCATACTGATATCAGAATCCTACAAGACAGTTTATTCTGTGAACTGCAACCAGGCAAGTTCTAGAGCTTGCATCATGCCTGGAGAGAACCCGCAGCTATTGCAATGAAGTGAACTCCTGCAAGATTACTCCAGCATGTTTCAATCTCTGCCTGTAGAGGGCAGTGTAATCTCATGAGAAGGGGCTCTGGAATCACACAAGCGGTTTTTATTTATTAATTTATTTTTCACTGCAGCATAAAACATTGTCCATGTATACAGCCACATTCACACTATCACTTTCAAGAAAGCTTTCTGTCACAGTTTCATATTTCATATCTGTTAAAAGCTTAACAAAAAGGCACATTTGCACATTCCAAGTGATTGTTAGAGTTTCACACAATGTGGTGCAGCACGACTGGCCAGTCTTGGAAAATTGAAATGACAAATTGTCCAAAGGCTCAATAGCGCAGCTTTTCTATTTTTCTTGTAAGATGTCTGTTCTTCCCAAAGCCTCATCATGTGCTTGAGATTAAAGTGAAAAAAGAGGAGGACCAGGCTATAGTTTGGGGTAATAGAGAGATTGAGACAGAGTGAGAGAAAGAGAAGGGAGAGAGGGCTGCCAGTGGTCTGATCTGGAGGAGCTTACTCTCTGCTAAGCCGAAACAGAAAATCTTTCAATCAAGTTTTTTTCCCCGCAGGAGCTGCTGACTCCACACAACCCTCCTTCTAAGCCACGCCCCCTCAGCAACAGCAACCACGGTGCGCACATGCTACTGCCCCCCATCCTGATACTCCCCCAGCACTGTCCCTTGCCCAGCGCCCTGCATGGGGATTAGGGGGCGGGGCCTCAGTGGTGCATTAACGAGCCATGGACCTAATCGCTTCCTGTAATCTGAGCCGCCTGTGTCGGCCGAGCTGGGTGTGTGCAGGGGCTCAATGCCCCTCTGGCCCTCAGGCTGACCGGTGCACACATCATCACAATGTGCACACGGGGAGGGCCCAGAGTCACTACAGGAGTCTGCTCTGTCCCTAACCTTAAATAATGACTTTTTTACACACTTACGTGACCTTGTGAGTTTGGCACACAAATATAAATGTTACCGTAACAGTTCCTGTTTGCTTATCGGACAGCAGTGTAGCGTAGTGGTAAGGAGCAGGGCATGTAAACAAAAGGTTTGTGGTTCGATTCCCTGTTGGGGCACTGCTATTGTACCCTTGGGCCTGGCAGTTAACCCAGAATTGCCCATTAAATACCCAGCTGTATGAATGGAAAACGTGTAAAAACTGTAAATTGCTCTGGATAAGCTAAGATAAGATAAGCTAAATGGCAATAATGTAATGACCTGAGTATTTTTTGGGCCTTCTCCATAGATTTGTACACAGCTAATCACACACTCCGTGCCATCCAAGCGCAATCACATCACCCGACGTCTGTGCTCGTTCTGGGGTGCTCTACGTTGTATCCCCCAGCTATTGTTCTGTGTAACGAGCCTGACTTCGACAGTGCTCGTGAGTTTGTAGGGGGGGAAAAAAGCCTCTTTCCCATTATTCTGCACACAATAGGAGCTGCCTCAGCAATTCCAAATACATTAACCTGTCATTAAGCACACAGAGGCACTGGGATCATCACACTGAAAGATCACGGGCAAGCCCGGTCGCCGGGCAAGCCCCGGTCGCCGTGACAATCCCCCAAACATTCTATCTTAAACTGCACAGGGTAACTGATAGGAACCATAACCTCTGCTTCATGCTGTGTGTCAATGGTACAGACAGCGCCATTCTCTGTCACAATCGCTGTCCCGATTTCACTGTGTTGCAGATATGCATAATCAGAACGGCTGACAAGCACACCCATACATCACAATAAGTCATAAATACTGTGCTCCTGGAATTAATCAATTATGGATGTGCCCCTCCCCCCTTGCGGTTTGTTTTACATTAAATCGTGTCAGCAATTATTGATGCATGACGTAAATGCCTATACATTTTTAACACAGGGGCCACTGAGCGATTCGTGACCCAGAAATAGATATTTGGGAAATTAACAGCCAAAAAGTTTGTTTAGGCAAATCGTAATGCACTTTTGAATGTTTTGATGTGTTGGATAAGCAGTGTGTTATATTTAGCAGTGAATATTACAAGATTCCTGTGATTGACTATGATGGCATTCTGTACAGTCATACTTCTGATTAATTTTTACTCACACCTGACTCTCTGCGCCATAGTGTCTTAAGATTTACATTCCATTGTTATTTAGCAGATGCTTTTACTAATTGCAACTTACACACGTTACAGTTTTATCCATTTTCACAGCTGGATTCTCACTGAGGCAATTATGGGTTGGGTACCTTGCCTAAGGGTACAACAGCAGTGCCCCTATTGGGAATCAAACCAGCAACATTTTGGTGCCTATCCCTACTCCTTACCAATATGCCACAATGCTGCCCACTGCTGCTGTCTGTCAGAAACTTTTGGTCTTTTCCTCATCACTCTACACAACTGGCCCTCACTGATTGTCCATTGACTCACTCACATATGTGCATTTAGAAGGAAATCTTGGGACAGCCGCCTTCTTATCTATGAATTCTCTACAAAGCAATAACAGCCACAGTCAATGACCACAGGATTTCATTTACTTTAATATTCCAATTATCTAATTATTCCAAATAGAGCTGAATTTTGGCAGAAAGGATCTCAGCTGTTATGCTCCAACATCAGGATTGTGTTGCAGAGAGAATTAAAACCAGATCATGTCCCCACACTGGGTCAATTTAAAAGAAAGACCAAGGAGCTGCAGCACAATCAATCATTAATTGTTCACATTTGTAATCCTTGTCAAACAGGCTCCAACCCTTGCACTCTTGCACATTGATTTTTAATGTTTTTTGCTTCTTTCACCCATTGCTCTGTAAGATTCTATAAATCATATACATAACTATGTGCGCTGCTTCTTGGCCAGGATCATTTTGAATCTCAGATGAAAGTATTTCTGGGTTAAACGCAGGATTAAATAGATAAATAAATACATCCTGTCTGTAGAGAGCCAGTTCACAGCCTTGGATAATCATCTAACTTGAGCAAGTTTACTCTGTCCTGCCAAGCAGACAGACACATAGCAAACTCTATTTCCAGCCTCGTAGGAGTCGCCCTGTTTCAGGTTGGCCTACTGTGTTACAAATTAGATATTCATGGTTCAGTCTCAGGCTGCTGCTCACCCATGATAGGATTGTCTTTCTAAGTTATGGTCCAATCACAACGAGTATATTTCACCATTCTCTGTCCGGCCCTCACCCCCGGCCCCACCGAGAAGTGCACTGGAGAATAGCCAATCAAACACCTTGTGAGACATGCGTGTGGTGTGGGGGAGGCCACATGCTTTCCGGAGGGAGGGGTTTTGACCTCTGATGTCATTGTGACTAAGCCTATCCTGTGTCGGGACATAACTGATAACCAATCAGAGAATAAGACATTCACAAAAACGATCCCACTCACCCAAAATGCTGGGAACAAATATAAAAACATTTATTTAGTTGCGAGAAATGTGTCAAAGATTAACACCCCAAAATGCATTTAAGTGAACACCCCAAAATGAATTTAGGGCTATCATGACTTATCACGTCCCTACAGAATAGGTAGATGGCCTACTTTAATACTACATTCTGAGGGGATACTGTCCACAAACAAGCACTGATACAGACTCAATGATAAACAATGATGTGCTCTTCCCCACTGTTCCCATCTTTAAACGTTCAAATTCAGACTGGTGTCTACCCATGGTACGCAAGCATGCATCTGACTGATGGACCACAAGCTAAACTATGTTCTACTTCTTTACAGACACAGTTGTAATATGACACCTTCTTCTCAGCTGGAACTCTGTACATTTGTCATTGGCTGATGGCAGAGGTAAGTCCCCCCCTCCAAATGTAAAGCACGTTGAGATACATCAAAGCTGGTAACTATTATTATTGTTAATACTACTGCTACTGCTTCTACTACAACTACTGCTACTGACACTACTGCTGCTACTACTACTGTTAATGATAATAATGTTCTCCATTGTGAGCTATACAGCCTGCTAAGGACTGTTCCCACATAGACATTCTGTAGTGAGAGGATGCATAGAGCAGAGAGCAGATGGGCACTCCTAGTGTGACTAATTATTGTGTGTTTGCCTTTAATTATTCTCATTTATAACCGCACAACAAAAAACAGACGCACTGAGGCCTAGATTCAGTCTACCAGCGACATACTCAGCTCATAAGCGCAAAGTCACAAATTAAAGCCGGTATCGCGTTGTATGTGATCCGTAGATTAAAGAGGTGTGTTTCAGTGAGCACAGAAGCTGTGTGTAAGTTGAAAACGCTTCCTTTTGCCGAATAAGAGACATTTTCTCACGTCCACACCTCAGGTCAAAAGAAGTCCTGATAGAGTCAAAGGTGTTTGTGCTCTCCACGGCACCAATTTAGATGCAGGTTCCAGCAGATTCGGAGCCCTGAATCAGTCCAGTGCCTTCAGAATAACAGTTATCTTGCAGACATCTACCCTGCTAATGAGTTAGCACCCACACGCTAGCCTTTAAAAGTCACTCCTCCCACAGGGGCATTTCAAAGACACCTGTAGAAGCTGAGCATTTTTCCAGAGTCACAACATCAGCACCTTTTCAATTTATCGTGCATTTTAGCCCGATGTCCTGTGGTTAATTTCAAACACCACAACCCTGAGCCACAGGGCACCACGCTACCTTTTCCCAAAGGTGAGATTATTTATTTTTTTATTTATGCCTTCAGTCTGTGGATTTCATTCATCGTAGCCTTTTCCTCCATAGCTGGGAGCCGGTCTCTGGAAGGAGGACCTGCTCCTGATGTCAGATGACAGCAGCAAACTGATGTGTCTGACAGGGGTTTGCGACAGTGTGAAATTCACTCTATTCAAAGCTCCTTGGCTGGCGCAAGCCTCACAGAGCTCTGGTGTCTCTCCCTTAAAGATGTCGTTTTCTTTCTCTCTCCTGAAATAAGTGTCTGACAACCAGATTCAAAAAATCGATTTGACAAATGGAACGACGGTTCGACTTCTGAGGATGTTAGAAATAAATGCCACTTCTCAAACATGCTGACTCTTTATCGGAAATATGCAGATCGTTTCATTGTAACTGTTTGCAAATGTTCATTTCAGTAGCACACCTTTTCTCCAGTGCATCTGCCATATGTGTATCTGTAGGTGTGCACATGATAATAATTTTCATAACCTGTTCAGAATATGTGTGCTAATAAAGAATATTTATGGATGCTCATGTCAGACATGTTTTATTCAAAATTCTGTTTTTTTTGTTTCATGATTTGGCTTTTGTTCATAGATGTTATTAATGGACTTCAGTTGTTAATAAAATTTTGATCTATGCACCCCCAGCCTTTTACAGCTTGAGTCACATAGAAATTCATTGTGTGCGCTATTCCTACGAAAGCAATGTTTACAATGCTGACATATAACTGAAGAAATTCTCACTGCTGATCACACCCATACACATACAAATGCACACACACACTTCTATTAATGTAACTGCATTTGACCATCATTTTCATTGGACAGGCTGCAGTTTTTCAGATCTATTCTAATGTGCAATTTTCTAAAAATCTTATAATTCCTTAAATTCTGATATTTTCATACCCTCCTCTACACTAGGTGTAGCACATCGAAACTGAGGGCAATTTTAACGTTCTATGTCCCTAGCTGACTCCTGCTGTGACACAAACATGCTATTGACGGGACTCGGTTTGTCATCGTCCGAGCATGGGCACGCAAACGTTTACATTTAAAATGGTAAGACAAGCGGACAAATGTGTCTATCTAAGCACATTTTAATCGGGAGAGACTCTTTCCATTCCAAGAATTTTTGTTTTTCTCCCTTTTTGGGCGGCTTTTGCAGCTCTTTAATAAATAGGAGATGCTGTCGTTGATGGGCGCATGGTGACGAGTGTGCCGTCTTCAGCTGTAACCCCTCAGCTCAGCAGTCTGGAACATGACACATGTCAGGCTATGATAAATGGTGCAGAGTCCCAGCGATTTCGCCAGCCATGCCCTTGAGATGCCCAAGACCCTGATAGCAAATGTTATTGTTGAATTAAACTATAAAAAGAAATCTCTCTCTTCTTTTTTTCCTGCACATGATAGGAAACACACTGGAAAAAAACAAGATATTTCAGGAAGATTATGAGTGTGTGTGTGTGTGTGTGTGTGTGTGTGTGTGTGTGTGTGCGTGTGTGTGTGTGTGCGCGTGTGTGTGTGTGTGTGTTCCGGCATGTATATAATGTAATGTCTGCCAAATGAATAAATGCATGTACGTGTGAGTTTGTGCATCTGTGTGTGTGTGGTGTGTGTGTGGGTGTACGTGTGCATATGTGCATTGTGGTGGGTTTGTGTGCATGTGTGTGATTGTGTGTGTATCTGTGCATGTCTATGCATATATATTTGTGTGTGTTAAACAGCAGTCTTAAAAATTAAAAAGGAGATCTGATATCTGCCATCTGATATTCATCTGATATACTCAGAGAATATATGCTGTTACCTCAATACACTGTGTACGTGTGTGTGTGTGTCTATCTGTGTGTACTTACCTTACAATCAAAGTTCCCACTGATCTCAGAAGAAAGCCTTTGGTGTACAGTACATCACTGCATTGCTAAAAGTCTCTTTATCAGAAAAATCAAAATATAAAACAGAATAAATGAAGGCCATGAAGTAATAAGCTTCAAATTCACTTAATTCTATGTCCTGAACCTTGCAAGCATGATTGCTATCAAAAAGCAAATCACTACACTAGCTCTTTAGTGGCTGTCTTCCTTAGTGTAACAAAGGGAGAGAGCAGTCACCCCACCTGGTCTTGAACCCAGGTCTACAGGGTACCAAACCTACGATTTGACCGCAACACCAAAGAGCCAGGCCCGTTGGTATGGCAGTCAGAGCGCATACTCAACCATAGTGACGGCACTCCGTCACACTTCCCTCCCCTTCGGGGAGCATGTCCATGAGCTTCACGTACAGAGGCGTCCCTCACGCATTCCCCTGCTGTACTTCTCCCATCCCAGGGTGCCCCACTCACTCATGCTTCACCCATCTCTGGGGTCCCTCACACCGGGGTCAACCTAGCCTGGGAGTCCCTCATACGGCTCACACACCGGGCACGCCTCTGATGGCCTTGTGGCCAGCCATCCCAACTCTCACACCATATGTAGCAAAGGGAAAGAGCAGTCACCCCACCCAGTCTCAAACCCAGGTCTACGGGGCACCAAACCTGCGACTTTACCGGTATGGCAGTCAGATCGCATACTCAACCGTAGTGATGGCAATCCGTCACACTTAGTTTATGTTAAACTCAGTGTGTTCAGTCTGTGGTAAAGTTCGCTGAGATCTCCAAGTAGCCTTTCTGAGAATCACACAAGGGTCCTGGCTCACACTTCAGATCACCATAGCTGTCTGCAAATCAGGCCCACATGCATGGGAGTATTTGTAAAATATGGATCTGGATACTGGACAAGAGAGCTGTGGAAAACCAGAGTGGTCATTACATCTGCATGGCCTGCCTTCCTCACCCATCCAGCTCGGTCTCTTACGCAGTCCCTTACCTCTTAGAGATGAGGTGACATCACTCACCTTGCTCCTGGAAACATCTACATCTTGTCCTCTTTTGCTACAGAAAGAACCTTCCATGCTTGCTGCAGGATGAGGTTTAGGTGTGAGGGAAATGAACTGGGTATGCTGAAGCAGAGCCAGGTGTCTGATGCCCCATTCTGACAGTCCAAAGGCTTTATGTAAACTAACATATCTCACGCTTCTGTTCTCTTCTGGAGGTTGATCTGGATAAGAGCGTCTGCTAAATGAATGTAATGTCTCAGATGCAGATACAACAGCTCAGCACAATGCCGCAGTGGTGTAGACCCCTGTGAAGGCTCAAGTCTTGTTTCTGTACTGGGAAACACTGTATCTGCTCTGGCCCTTGTGGAGATGTGAACACTTACATGCTGGTGTTGAGAGCTGACATGAGCCATTGTGGTTCTGACCCAGAGCCTGCCTTCCTCCCCTCTCAGGTGATAGAGGTGACAGTCTGTTTTAATTAGAGGGGAGGGCTAACATGGATCCAGCTATGATCCATCTACAACAATAGCATCTCCCTCTAGGGTTTGAACCTACAACCCACTGGTAGAGCTCTTCCTCAGTTCCATACTGGTGCTGATGGTTTAAACACAGAGACATATATAGATATAGAACTTATTTTATATTTCACCAACTCAAAGTGAAGGCCACATGCTCGAATCCCGGGTCAGTTGCATCCTGGTGCTAGAGTTGGGTCTTTATCCAAATTTCTTCAGTAATTATGGAGCTAAACAGCATACATGGATAATGTGTTCACTGAGCTGTGGTGAATAAGGGCCTCAGCTGAACCAACCGCTAAATAAATATCAGAAAGGTTACAAAAATGTATTCTAAGGGTCAATAAGCAGACTGACTGGGAGTTACTCTTCTGTGACTGCCCTGCTCGTGTCTGTCTCAAAGCCCGCCGCACTGCCTGCTGGGATACAATCCCTTTTGCTCTCTGAAATGGGAAGCTGGCTACCTGTGACTGTCATTAATATTTTATAGTGACCAGTCTTTTCATTTTCAAATAAATGCCATCACATATTGGGTATCAAATATCCCTGCTAGGCGAACATACAAGAAAGTGTATGGAGGAGGGGGGAGACCCATCACATTCATTTAAATAAAAGGGGTCATATAATGAAAATATCTGCATTGTGGATTAAAATCAACACTGACAATTCAGTGACAGACACATTATTTGGAAGCTGGAATTACCATTGGGACATGCTGCATCTGTACACTCTCATAATCATAAAACAGCATATTAATGTGTCTGTAAAAGGTCAACAGTGTGCTGGAGGGTGCGTTGAAAGGCGGTGATGTGTTTCTATTGACTAGCCCCTGTGGAGCTCATGACTGTATCACCGGTCCGATAAAAACCTGGAGAAACAGAAGCCACAGACTGAGTTATCGGAAAATCTATTATCGACAGAAGTGTAAGAGACCTCCGCATGAAGGCCTGCTGCTACCAGCCGGCTGATTCTAAACACTAATTTAATGTGTTTTTGGACAGAGATTAGCTCTTTGATTTTTTAATTTTGTTTTATTATGTAATAGTAAATGGGTTGGTTTATCCGGTTGGCCGTTTCAGGTCAGATGAGATAATTGTTGGGTCATTCTGCTGCGCCTCAGTTTGATCAATACCAGAACGCTCCATGGGATGTCACCCCTATGCTAGAATGGCACCCGCTCTTTCTTCTGAATGATTTGGAGGGGCAGAGGGTGGGGGTTATGAAAACCACACCCCCTCACTACCCCCATCAACGCAGTGACCTATCAGCTGCTCCAATTTGCATACCCACAAAGATTCAATCTTACTACTGCTGTCTCTGTCAGCTCTGAGCCCCGCCCCCTCAGACGCTCAATCTTTGCGAATCCTGTGCTGTCATCTACTTCCCTCATGGACTCAACCTTCAGTATGCGTCCTGGAAACAAATCAAAGAAAAGGAAAAAAAAATCACGGTAATTTTCTGCCCGAATATCCCTCCAATGACCTCCATTGATCATCTTCCTCTGCTCCTGAGATAAACAGAAAAAGATGGGGGAGAGAGAAGAAGGGAAAGATGGAGAGAGGCAGAGAGGAGACAGAGACAGGGGGAGAGGGAAAGAGTGAGAGAGAAAGAGAGGAGAGATAGTGGGACAGAGGAAAAAAAGAGACAGAAAGGCAGGGGGGAGGATAGGAGGAGAGGGGGAGAGAGTCGCAGAGAGAACAAGCTGTGTGTTTTATTCTCTAATAACTCTTACCTTCACCCTTTGTGTCTCTTCCTTGTTGTGCTGTTGTTGGTCGAGCTCCGCTGTATTCCTCAGAGATCTGGCGAGATTGAAGTTATTTTATGCTCGGGCTCCCATGGCCCCAATTTGGGAACTCTGCATGTCACCCTCCGCAGGCAGCTGCTGCGTGGCAGAACGGGCCCGACACGTTTCGGGAAGCACCGGGCTGAGGGCTCCGCCGTGTGCTGGACCGGCACGCAAACCGGGTCCTGATTTAGATCAGAATGCAGGCCCAAGCTGCATCAACGTGGTGCTTACCATTCAGCAACACGCTGCACTGCAGACCTCTGCACAAATAATAGTAATAGGAATGCTAACAATAATGCTAATGCTAATACAAATACCAGTACTAATGCTAATACTAATATTAATACTAATAAAAATAATAATAATTCACAATTATCATTTATTTTTGTTCTTTTGTATGCCATGAGAGGTGGTGTGTAGAACACAGCAAAGTGTGTCAAATTGTATTTACACCGATCCTGTTTTTAAATATTATTGTTATTACTATTGCTATAAATATTATCAGTGTTTCCTGTGTAGTCTGTCTTCTCATGATTATTTTTACTTTTATTTGAAATATGCAATCATCAGATATCATAATGGTGAGATCAGGAAATTCAGTCTAGAATGTATCTTTTATTTTGTATCCTTTTTTATTCATTACTGTCTATGATATTGTAATAAATGGCATTTAAATAATTAAAAAAATCTTTAAGGAACTCATGTCATACTTTCCGTCATTGAATGGTGAAAATGGTGTAAATATCTGTAACTCATGTCACTGAAAAACAAACTCACAGAAATCCTTCTATTCCCCTCACCCCTCCCCACCCCAACACACACACACACACACAAACACACCTCCACTGAAACAGCCTCTGTCACAAATGATCGAGATTACAAGATTAGTTCCTTCTTTTTTTTTTTTATTTTCCATCAGGCTATGAAAACGCTGCCTGGTTTCAAAACACATCCACTCTCTGTGCTTTCAAGGTTATTCATCTCTGTGGCTCTCTCTCCCTGTGACTCTCTGACAAGCCAGGGTAGAGGGGGGGCAGGCAATGTGGGGGAGGGTGGGGGGACAGACAGTTCAGGGGGTGGGGGTGGGTAGGTCCCTGCCAGGTCCGCAGGTTGCTGCCAGCACCTCTCAACCACCTGTCCTCACCTGTCGACACACTGTGTTTCCAGCAGACTCAATAAGCTGCAGCTAATTTGCAGGCGATGACAGACGAGCCAAGCTCGATTTGCAGCGTTTTTTTTTTTTTTCAGAGACAGCCAGCCTCCCGGGCCGCCCTCTGCAGCTCTGGAAGGATGATCATTTGGCCCGCGGTCCCCACCCCGGCTGCTGGCTCGTCTCTGAACACGGATCACATGGTAGCGCATTGGAAACAGCACTGTCCACACCGCAACGGTCTTACCCTGAGGCCAGACATGCAGAACAACATGCTTGCTCCCTGTGTTTAGTCCGCTGGCTGAAGGAATTTCATAAGGTCACACACCTCTGACACAACACACACTGCTGTGTGCCTGTTGTCCTTCTTTCAAGATTGCTTCACCTGCGCATTCATTTGCTTGAAGTCAAAAAGTCACTTTCTTGGATTACGTTGGAGTAGGGCTACAGAAAACATTTCAGATTTCAATAACTTTCTGCAAAGTCTGAGTCCAGATACTTCCAGACCATATTCTGAACTAATTCAGGAGGAAACTGATGTACTTTCCAGTTCCTTCACATCCGTAAACAAACACAGTTGACGGGTTTCTCAATACCTGACTGAAAGGGGGAATTTGATTTTAAGAGGGGTCCTGTTGAGAAAGAACTTCTGATGGAGTGTGTGCATGACAGAGCACAGACTAATGTTTAAAGTGTGGTATGGTGATAAGGAGCAAGGCTCATAGCCAAAAGGTTGCTGGTTTGATTCCCCGCTGGGATACTGCTGTTACAGTATGTTCATGGGCAAGGTACTTAACCTACAATTCCTGCAGTAAATAACCAGCTATATTTTAACATTTGTAAGTCACTCGCGACAAACAACATTAATGTAATGTATTATGTTGCTAATTTCACTAAAGTAGCTTGAATAAGGAGTCTGGTGCTGGTTCTCATGATGGAGGAGAACAACACTTCCAGTAGATGTGGTCTATAGCACAGACCAAGCCAGTGATACCTCTGTTTGCCATGCATAGCAGTGTTCCGTGAATGACAGATGGACTTGTCACTGATACTATGATATGCACATCAGTGAGACCTAGTGGTGGCCTGCAAGCTCTAAACAGATTAATAATAATAATTAACAGATTATTATTCAACTTTAGGAAAGATGTTCGTCACATACTCTGCAGTATAGCAATGCTGTGCTTTGTTTACTTTGAATTTGACTCCTCACATTCCAGTGTGGCTCAGCTGCAAAGGTGTTCCTCAAGGGTACAGGCCAAACCCGAGTTCATAATCAGTGGTGTCATCTGCTGAAAATGACCGGGAGCTCATGGTGGCAGGACAAATTTCCGTCACTCCACGAGGATTGGGGTAGCCAGGGTTTTCTCATCCCACCACTCTCAGGCACCCTGTGAGCCATCAGATGCCTGCAGGTTGCTTGGATACCACTAGTGGAGTAGCACCTATCCTCCAATTGGTGTCCACTAAACCATGGTGCAAAGTGGGAGATATAGTGTGAAAAATAGCCATGCAGGTGTTTCAAGGTGTTTGCATTCTTCTCAGTCCAGGTCTCTTTTGTGAGTGCCACGAGTTAGTAAAATTGATATATGGTAGTGGATGTACGTAATGACTTCTCATAGTTTTCTAGGTTGTCTGGTTTCAGATTAGCACAAGTCAACTTGTGGTGATGTTTGTGTGTGGTTAACCAGGTCTGGCACTGTTGCTCATTTAACTTGGATACAATTCTGTTCTCTTGTGCTGGAAGTTACTCTGGATAAGAGCATCTGCTAAAGGAATGTAGTGTAATGTAATGTAATAAGTGTATAGGCTGTTGCAGTGAGAGGACCCTAATGTACAGAAGTAGGGTTGAATAAAGAAGAAAAAGCCAAAAAAAGAAAAAAAAGAGTCCCCAGAGGAGCTCCACAAGAAGGCATCCCTTCACCAAAACAATTTTAATAGCGTCCTATTTTCCACTGTTTTCAAGGCTGTGGCACCTCTCACATCTGTAGGTACATACCGTGCCCTCCATATACATTCATACCCCTGGCTAAATGGGAACAAACATACTATGAAAGAAACAACATATTGAATATCTGTCTCTGACTATAAATGTAAATAAAACATGTCACATTTTAATCTTTATAGGGTAGCATTGCACAGAGTGAAGTCAACTTATTTACAAATAACTCATTTTAATTTGGTGTGACACTTATTCACACCTTTGAGAAATTGTTAAAACATCTACTAAACAAGTCTACCGCTTACAACATTTTGCTTACTGGAAGTTCAATTACAGCTTCTTGAACTACACAAAGGCATCCAAAGACTCCCTGTGTCCCTGTGGTTTAAAAAGAGGTAGCACACAGGAGAGATTCATCAGCAGAATGCATCATGGGCAAGGTCAAAGAGCTCTCTGAGGACCGTCAATGGCCATCGACCTCCACAAGTTGGAAGAGGTTATAAAGGAATTTACAGAAATGTATTTCATTCCACTGTAGTGTCCAAACTACATCTGAATGACAACTGGAGGTATGTCCCCCCATCAGGTTAAATGGAAATGGAGCTTCTGGGTCAGCTTTATGTTCATAATGAAAGATGAAGCTTATATTGAGAAAGAATCCATAACCATTTTGAAATATTCTTATGTTTCACAGGTTGTTTTACATATATAGGTCCTGGAGCCCTTGCTGAGACAGAGGGAGTTGCAGACTGTAACATGTAACAGGACATTTTGATGAAAAACCTAGGTCTCTCTGCGAAGATGCTCAACGTTGGCTGAAAATTTTTGCGCTCAGCTTCAGCACTATTTGCATTGTATGACCTTTACACATCTTGCTCTTGTGCCTGTTGTTTGCTCACTATTTGCACTTTTGTACGTCGCTTTGGATAAAAGCGTCTGCCAAATGAATAAATGTAAATGTAAATGTAAAATGGACATTCCAGCACAACAAGGATCCAAAGCATTCATCCTAACCTTCAAAGAAATGGTTACCTGAGCACAAAGTAAATGTTCTCAGCTGATCCTCTCAATCTCCCAACCTCAATCCAATCCAGTATACGTGGTTTGAAGTCAAGAAACCAGTTCCCAAATGAAAAGCAAAAGGTCCAAAGGACCCATGGCAATTCAGTGAAGGGGAATGGTCAAAACCCCAGTCAGAAGTTCCAGGGAAGGAGTTACAAAATACTAATTACTCAGATGTGAACTAATGTGATCCTTGTGTTTTTGGAACAAAGAAAATCTATTAGAGAAGAAAGAAAATCTATTATGAACAATATGACTTTGCTGTGTGCAATTCTGTTAATGTTAAAGTACAATCACTTTAGGTAGAAAAACATCCAATATAAACATGTTCTTTTTCGACTTTGGCCTTTGTCTCTTTTAGTTGGTTATTAATTAATAAGTATGGATATGTGGACGACAGACGTATTGTATATAATTATGTACTATTTACACATGTATATTAAAATTAAGGGTTGGGGGATTTTTCCCACACTTACAGTGTAGCAATGTGAATGACTTACATGACACCTGCATTTTAGTTAAACAACTGTTGAGCACCGCAAGTCAAAATACCACCACTGACGCTAACCCCTAATAATCCATTTGATGGTGAATACGTCTGAGTGGGAATCTCTCCTCTCATTTACTCAACGTATGAAACAACCCCTGAACAAAGAGGTATCTCCCGGGTGACCTCATTTCACACATTCTGCATATCTTAATGTCTTTGCGTGCGTAAGGCGGAAAAAAAAAACGCCAGCGTCTTTAGCCGCCTCTTCCGTTTCTGCCTCCGACTCAAATGCGTTTTGTCATAAACAGGGAGCCCTGAAGCTCTCGTGCCTCGGTAATAACTTTATTTTTCAGCCACTTGATTGCTGGAGCCCGAGTCCTGACACTTGCGATGTGCTCTGCCAAGAACATTAAGCACCCCAAAAGTGATAAAGCTTCAATTTGCTAGACCATTAGACTAATTACTGCAATAATTAAGTAACTACTTGATTAGAACTAATGGGTACCTAATTATCCGGGAAGAAAGTATCAGGTGGTAATTAATAGAGTCGAGCTGATGTCTTGTGACTCGCACACCCCGGTGCCAGCCGTCAGGGATCCAAACCAGCGAAAACAAACAATGGGTATGAGTGTTTATTTAGACCCCCTGTAACGGAGGAAAACTGCTGGTTTTACACATAGAGAGCACCGCAGTCGTTAGAGGGGCAAACTTATATAATGCACTGCTTGTGTTTTTATTTTCTCTGAAACTATCAGCATATACTGTGGCTTGCGTCTTGCAGTGGATGGAGACAATGAACTTTGCATTCCGCCCTGATTCTGTTGAGGTCTTGGACCCTGTTGAAAATGAAAGTTCCAGTAATAGATTTTTCTCATTTTGATCGAACTTGCATTTGACGCTATTTGACCTCTGTACCATCCAAACTCAACAGCCTTTTTTTCTGTAAAGAAATAATTTCATCAAGTGCTGCTTTCTTGTGTCTTACGCAATTTTTTATTAATCACAGTGACCTCTGAGTTCTAAACGTTATGTACGGAACTGAAACATTTCCCTTAGTGAATTGTGCTACTTAAAGGTAACTGCACTGATCAGAGGCCACAGTACATGTGAATTGTTGACACTCTATGGATCTGTCTCTTGGTAGCCTGAAGGTTTTAATAAATATTCAAAAGAAATATTTATTCCCTATGTAAACCAGACATGGATATTCTCTCATTTCAGAAAAATTACATTAAAAAAAAACAGTTCAAGACCTTCAGAGTGAAACAAATTGTTTGAGTTTTATTACACCTCACTGTCGAGTCATTTTAGTCATGCAAAAAGCATTGAAATGATTGAGACAAATCTGGAATATATAGATTTACAGCATGAACATGAATGTTTTTACCTAACAATAAAGGGTTCTAGTATGAGTGCCAGGAAGGTCAAAGAAATGTAATAATGTTCAATATATAGACTTTGAGTTTTATAGCTTGATCTCTCAGTGGATTCATTTGCTTCTTATCTAATGAATGACCATCAAAAGATGGGCAGGCATCCCATCTTTTGATGGTCATTCATTAATGAATATGAATATAAATATGTAGGCCAGTGTAAGTAAAACCATTACTGACATATACAGCCTTTACTGAAGTGTGAATAATATGTGCTCTGAGTGGTAAGGTGTAATAAGAAGGATCAAATTGAAATACACTTTTTTAGTTCCTGTTCTGTGATGGAAGAATTACAATGATTGTGACTGGACCTGTAAGTGTGCAACATCTTGAATTTAAATGGATCTGGATGCTAATTTAAGTGGGAGCAGACAATTTGCAAAGTGAAGATTGCTGTAATACATTACTCTCAAATGAAGACTGTAACACATTACTCTCATGGGAGGACTGTAACACATTGCTCTCACAGGAAGACTGTAACACATTGCCCTCACAGGAGGACTGTAACACATTACACTCACAGTTCTTAATGTATCAGATCCTTGCACTGAAGGGTGTCATGAACAACACCACTGATAATAGTGTGATTTGGTCATTTTCAATGATGTCCTTTGAACCTGTGACTGAAAATCTATGCAGTAAAATGAAGCATATAATATGCTATGGGAAACATTTGGTGTCATTGATTCTTTTGACAGCATGTCCCCTTCCAGGTTTTAAGAAATGTGGAATATGAAAAAGTTCCTCAAAGAACGCCAGACAGAGATTGACATGTATTCATATTTACACTGATGGCAGTTTAAGTGAACCCCTCCATGCCCCTCTATATGAAAGTTCCTGGGATCCATGAAAGGTCCTGCATGAGTTAAGTTCACTCAGTAAATAAAAGGTACTGTACAATTGCGATTCAATAAATGATGATTACCACTATGACTACTACTACTATGACTAACATTTATATTTATAAATAAAATGTGAGATATTGTGAATGTAATGTTGGATATTGTGATTGTTAGTTTGCTATTAATTGGTTTAATAAATTGGCCTAATTATTAGTGACATCTTATCGACAGCGCTGTGACAGACCGGCATTTGAGCAATGATTATTGGCACTTGTAGCCGTCGGCTGCATCGTGTTTGGCGGATGTTCCCTTTGTTCCTTTATCCCTCTGGCTGTCCTATGCTCATTCTTAATCAAAGGTAAGCGGGCATTACCTGCTAATCTGCCCCACTGCGGTTCTCAAAGTCTAATAAGGAGTCTTGGATTAGCAGGCCTCGGTTTCACCCTGTGAACGTGAGAGTCAGACGCAGATTTGGTCAACAGGGGACATAGTTACGCGTTACCTGGTGACACGGGTGACCTCGACACTGCGTTGCCGGGGCCTACGGCAACCAATCCCAGCAGCCCTGGCGGTTCCGATCGCCTGGAGAAGGCTCAGGAGACGGGCGGGTGAAAGAGAAAGAGGTGCAGAGGCAAAGCAGGTCGAGAGCCGTTGAGCTGCGGGGACGAGGCTGACGGAGGGGTTTAACAAGATGAAAATGGAGAGCAGGGTTGCTGTCTCTCGTGGCGAGGCCTGGCTCTTCAGAAGAGACACCTTTTTCCCCCGTTGAAAAGGTTCAAAGCTGTGCCTCATATGACAGGTGGGAGAGAAAAGAGTTGTCCATCTGTTTGCTGCTTCCAGACTTGGATATCGATACACTACATGTACTAGATATGTTATTCTATTAAATTCTATTAAATTCAGAGAAATTTTATTGGCCTTACCACACAAATGTACAGTGTTGCCCAAGCATTTTTCACATAAAAATGTAAACAAAACAGTTATAAACCAAATAATAATACAATTATACAGTATATATATATATATATATATATATATACACACACACATACATACATATATATGTGTGTGTGTGTGTATAGGCCCTGTGGCACTCAGATACATACCATGCTGCCAAAGGTGCAGTGTTTCCCTGCACAGTGTTTCCAGAAGAATGTGTAATCTCTCTTTATCTTGTGATTTCTTAAATGTTGGGAGAAGTATTTCAGAATATTTAAAGTATTTTTCTCTAACTGTTTGGAATTTATCGCAGTGTAGGAAATAGTGTGGGGGATATTCACGTCTTACTCCAAAGACTCATAAATTGGGTGTTCAACTAAAAAAACATCTGGCTGGTAACTAGAGGAATGCTTTATATTATGAAATCACAATAAGATATCATTCAGAAATCACAAATGCAATACATTCAAGCTTCAGAAAATAATAAAATGATTATGTGTGTTTCTACAGCTTCTGTATGCAGAAACAGGTTTGTTGTGCTTCCATGAATGAGCAAGAGAACTGAGTATAAATTAATCACAACTTAGAATATCTTATAATCTGTTGCAATGCTTAGGGTATAGATTGGATAGCTCGTGCGCCCAGACTGAGTCTTAAGCAGGGCTCAGAGAGACATGAATCTGCTATTCAAAACTTGATAATTTCCTCCTGGTTAATCCCTATTAAGACACTTAGAGCAGGCACTAACTCCCACACAGGCTGGGAAGCCAGACGCTTAAACACAGAAAAACCCAACTAACAAAATACACTGGGAATTTCCAAATTGCTGTGTTACATTCCAACCACAAAAGGCCAATAATCGCATCAGCTGTGACCTTGGAAATGGCGTTTGTGCCACACTGTGATTGCATTCGGGAAACACTGGCAGGCCAAAAGGTGCGGGAGGGAGTGCAGGGGGAAATGAGGCTTCATGAACCTCCATGAACCCCATCTGGGCAAAGCTGCCATGTGCTATCCAGGTGATGTGACCTCAGCCAATCATTGTGCTTTACTGTGGAGAGCAACATGTCTTCATTCTTTCACTCGAGTCAGTGATTTGCAGCACATGGTAGAATCTTAAAAATTAATATAATTAATTAATATAATAAATATCTGATAATACCTAATTATTATACATTTACAATTGTGTTAAAATAATACTTACTATCATATACAGTAGTGTGACAATTTTAATGCTATAATAATTTGAACATTATATTAGATTAGATTATATTAGATAAAGATTACAGTTTTCAAAACCATTCAACACAGATTGAAAGTTGTCCCTGAAGTTCTGGTTTCTCTTTGCATCCCTGAGGATTGAAACTCACTGTGAATGATGTCTGTGTGTGACTCCCCAGAGGAAAGAGGATTGCTTTTTTCTCCCCCACCACTAAAATGGAAAAGCCCATCAGAAGACGTTTTAGACACCTTTACAGTTTAGCTCTTGTCCTATTTAGGAAACAAATGCTATTGCCTGGGCTCTTTGTAGGATATGGCATGATAGCCTGAGCCGGAGTCTGAGCTGTTCGCCTCCTCCGGGATGGGTTTGCACAGTACACAGTAACGATCCGTCTCAATGGATCCACTCCACATTGGTGATAACGCTAACAGCCTCACAGAGGGAAATGAGATGTCACTGATCTGAGATCTGTATTGCTGCAGGTGTCAGATAAGATGGCTTTGCCTGTTTGTTTCCAGGAGCATTTTGACAGTAGCAATAGAGAGCAACAGACTCCCACTGAAACTTACACCTTTTTCCCATTCATGCAGTTGTTGCAGTGTACAAAGACAGACCTTCATTATAGTACATACAGTGTGATACATGAACATGAGACCAGGAGATTGCAGGCTTGAACCCAAACTGGGGTACTGCTGTCCCCATGAGCAAGGCGCTTAACATTAATTGGTTTGCTAAATGTGCGGCTGTATGGATAACATGTAAATTGTTGGCTACATTCAACAACCCACATAATGGTTTCGATCAAACTGATAAATAATCAAATGTAATACAGAATAATACAGTCATATTAATAGAATAATAACAAAGGCAGAAAGGTTTTTGATGGTCTGTAAGTGGCAGGTGGAGATGTACTGTTGTTTGACTGTAAACATTACTTTTTTCATACTCACCTTTTGTTTGTAATTATAAAAGGGGGTTAGCCTTCTCTCTTCTGTTCTGAAGGCTCTCGAGTGCAGTGATACACGGCACAATGGTCTGGCAGGAGAGCCCATCTGATGTAAAAGAAACTAATTAGGGAAATGCCAAACATAATTAATAAAGCGGGTTTAAGTTGTGCAAACGCTGTCAGTAGAGTGACAGAAGATTCCAGCATGCTTTACCAGCCTCTATTGGGTCACAGATTGTTCCTGCGCTTTCTCTCTCTCTCCCTCTGTCTCTGCATTTCTCTCTCTCCCTCTGTCTCTGCATTTCTCTCCCTTTCTCCTCCTCTCCACACTGAGTCCTTGGCAAAGGAGCCGGTTTGTCTGAGCTTTGAGGCTAGATGATAAATAAATTTGCCTGTCTGTCCCTAACCTGGGAATAAACTTACAGATGTTAGTACCACAACCCCCAAAGCATTTCACTCTCTGAAATCAGTAGCTATCTTTTATTGATAGGCAAAGTGTCAAACTTACAGCTATCTTGATCCATTAAACAGGGTCTCAGATTAACCCTTTAGTCCAACAACCAGGGATGCCAGTGGAAAAAAAAATTGCCAGCCAGTCGACAAATAAAAATTATTGTAACGGCTTAAAAGGCTCCTGTGAGGCGCTCATCTGTATGGTAGCAATATTGAATATTATTAGCTAAAACAGCTAGCCAGCAACATAAAATTACAGCTAAAGCTGACAGCTAAACCAGTCATGTTTGTATGATTGTATGTTTGTACCACTATACAAACCATGCAGACTTGTCCTTGAATGAGGTCGCTGTTATTTTCTACATTAAATGTTTCCCTCACTACTTAAGTCCATGGGCTACCAAACTCAGTTCTGATGTTTTTTTTTGTGTAAAGTGGAGGAAAGGGTGAATGACTAAATAAAAAATAAATAAATAAAAACCTAACACTCAAGATTGGTAATTGAATCAGCTAGAAATCAAATAATTCAATATTCTAAATCATCCCTAGATTCCAGTGTTAATTTTGTTGACGAAAACTGTGACGAAAAAAGTTTGTCAACAAACCTTTTTCCACAACGAAAACGAGACAATAACGAAATAAAAGTGCACCTTTGGAAATAAAAACTGTGATGAAATATAGTACAATTTTCGTTGATGAATAATAAACGAAACGATAATGTCAAAGACAGAGGAATGGACAAGCAATTTAACTACCTTTTTTTTTTTAAATCAAATTACGTGCAGGCACTCACTTTACAAAATATGCATAAGCGTGTACTGCATGCTGATGATTGGTTGATATACAGGTCCAGGTCCTGCTGCCCCGCCAATGGAACACTCGGAAGAAAAAAAGAGTCGATTTATGGAGAAATTGTATCTATATCACTAGTGCTATTGACAATAAAACACAATGCACACCGTTCAGGTACAAAATCGGTGGGGAAAACAGTACATACATGAAGGCATTTGAAGGCGCACCAACCAGAAGTATATGATAGGGTAAGTTCTATAGCTATCAAAATCAACGTAGAGGCTTGGCTGTTAGCTAAAAGCAGACGGCTATCTTTCTTGTTCACTTGAATTGTTAACGTTAATTGTACATATCGGTAGGCAAGTTGTTTGGGTGCAGGATGAAAGTTAAAATTACATGAACAACCTACTAAGTCAATGTTCCTTGTATTATCTAGCTAGCTGGACTGCTCCATAATTCGGACTGCCTGTTACTTCCCCACTGTACAGCATAGATACAAACAGCGCTCACTCTCACTCTTGCCATTCGGTATTGGCAAGTTAGCAAGCTTATAACTAGGATATTCAGCAATGTTACCATTGTTCTGAGCTAGGTCCTACACTGTCAGACAAAGTCAGTGGAAATATTGTCTTTTTTCACTTTGTTGTTAGGAACAGTATTGCAAATGAAGCGGTGGCCAATATGTGTTACTTGTTAGTGTTTAGGTTAGCTTGCCACCGCAATCGCAATCGTTGGCACTGTTTGTTTACAGGTCAGCTAGTGTACAGTGTCCTACTATGCTTGTGTCATAGAGATATTGTAAATTCATAACCATTATTATAATCTACGATTGTTTTCATGTACCATGTAAATATTATGCTTGTTAGGTTTTATTACTGTGTCCGCTTCCACTCACGCTAATCCTAGTGTGAATGTAGTAACTGCAAGTGAGAAGCATCGCTCTGATAATAGCCTGCCTGAGTTTTTCTTGACTCAGTACTGGGTTGAGACTACTGCAAATGCTATGCTCCAGATGCACAGTGACAATGCCCTCATCATTAAGTCTCATGTCCCTTATTTGTCCAGCACTATAGTATGTCCTTGATGGTCATTTGTACTACTATTTCAAACATATAAGTGACTTAATTATACTATATTTGCACTGACTTTGTCTTACATTGTGGGTAGGTTATATGCCCTGAGTAAATTGTATTTCATTGTAGTTGTTTTTTGTCATTTGCACTGCAATGATAAATAACCAAGTGCAAAAGAATATTTTTAAATTGATGTCAGATTTATTTGACAAACGGCCAAAGAATAAGTCATATTCCTTCCACATTGCAAAAGACACATTACATCTTTATACAGCATACAGTGCATGACACAACCTTTCTGGATGTTACTGTATTATTAAATGCACCAAGTTTAGGCTACAGCTAGGAGTCCCTGGCCCTGAGATGAAAACCTAAGGAATGTAGCTGGCTTAAGAACATCTGTGTGCTTGATGAAAATCACTGTAACGATTTAATTAAAAAAATGCAAATTGACTAAAATGTGACAAAAATGCATCTGCCTAAAATTAGATTAAATCTTCTATAGGTTTTGTCGACTAAAACTAGACTAAAACTAATCATTTAAAAGACTAAAATGTGACAAAAACTAATATGCATTTTAGTCAAAAGAGTAAGACTAAAACTAAATCAAAATCAGATGCCAGAATTAACACTGCTAGATTTAGCGTTCCTTGGGAAACAGAGTATAAAACACTTTACGGATGTATAACAGGCACCTGTACTGTTTCTTTGTGCTAAATTATCTTGAATTTGCCATGGCAAAGCATCGAGCACAGAGCCCTGTAAGTTGGATTGAACAGTGGCATCTCTAAGTTAAATTAATACAATTAATCGTGGGAAGAATATTGGTGTAATATACCAATGCAATATATATCAATGCAATATATAAATATAACATCAATACACAATATGCCAATCTCCAAAACAAAATGTGAAGATTCCAATGAGAGAACAGTCATATCCATTAGTGTTTTCATGTGCACATACACACACCCTCTGCAGAAACACACACACACACACACACACACACACACAGGCATGCACGCACACACACACACACACACACACACACACACACGCACACACACACACTGCAGAAACACACACCACACACACACACACACTGCAGAAACACACACACACACACACACACAGGCATGCACGCACGCACACACACACACACACACACACACACACACACACACACGCACACACACACACACTGCAGAAACACACACACGCACACACACCGTGGTCTCCGGGCGGACACTGTGCGGTGGCTTGGCAGTTTGCATTCTGAGAGTGTAGGCGTCAGGACGAGGGCGACTCTCAGGTGGACGGGCACATCAGGTGGCCCAGATGCCGGTGGCGCTGTCGGTGGGGTGTGGATGGAGATAATTAGGTTCAGGCTCTAGAGACAGTTACCCTCATCAGGTGCTGACTGTTACTGTGCGCGGCTCTGACGTCTCATCCCGGGTGCCCCGAGGCCCCTCCCATGGTTCCATTTCTGAAGCTCTCCTTTGCTGACAGCAGGGCATCATGGGAAGGGTCTTTTTTGTGATGGCCCCCTGTGGTCTGAAAGTCTTCCTAGGCAGTGCTAGTAAAAGTGTGACGAAAATACCTCGAGGCCTTTGGGGTCTCTTAAAAACTAGTCTTCAGTCCCATCTCTTTTAACTTGAGTTGCATTTGACTAGACACAGTGAAGCAAAGGGCTGATGGGGTTTAATAAGTGAATCACTTACTTTTGAGTTAGTTGACCTGCGGGATAGTGGCTTGTCATCTGATAAGCTCTCTGTACATTAATTCATCTAAAGCCCCACCTCCAACGTGTCCCTGAAATGACCCAAAGCTGGTGAAGTGGGCCCACAAAGTTCCAAAGAGGAAAGCAGAACGCTCTTTCCTTCTCACCTGTTTACAAGAGTGCAATCTTCACAGAATGCGCTGGCAGCTTCTTCTGGGAGCATTAGTCATGGAAGGGGCCTTTTGGTGTCAGAGGACATATCAGGTATGGTGTGGTTCACATTAAAGACCAGGGCATTATGGGTGATACAGGAGAGGGCTGTCAACTTCTGCTATTCCATTTCAAAGAGGTTCCTCTGATGATACATGCATTATTCTTCAAGGAAATGCTCTCCTGTAGGGAGATACAATTGAGTACCCTTTCCAGAAGTGTCATGCATTTACCTAAGATTACATCTTTACTGTATTCATAATCGTTAGTGACAGAATCTGATCCATTCTTTAGGTAGGGAGGACAGCCAGATTTCAAGGGACACAGTTCATCCCATTTCCCATCTACAAAGACCATTCAATTCATATCACACCATGAGAGAAAAGGCTTGAAAGTGCACAGTACATGCAGTTCAGTTTGCCTCAGTGTGAATTCCCCGAGGATCCTTTCAAACAGTGAGAACTTGGGAAGCAATATGCCGGAGGTAGCGCATGTGAATAAAGCAGGGAGCAAGGTGAAGATACACAAACACAAACAGCGTGGCTACATGTTCAGCATGAAACACAGAAACACGGCTCTTTGATGTATTTATATATAAAAACTCTAAGTGTTCTTCAATGGCACTTCGCGCCCAGTTCAAACTAACCTGTTTGATCATTAAAATGAAATGATAATTTTCAAAAATACATTTTTGTACTAATATATCATTATCATTATAAATTTTATATCATAGATATCAGGCAGATACTACCAATAATGATTAAAAATTATCACAATTTTGAAGAACACAATGAAGCAATCTGCCACGCAAATATGAAGATCAGTTTTTCAGAACCCCACTCACACCCACACACACAAACACACAATCATGCTGTTTATGCAAATATAGTCTTGTGCGTTTGCTTGCTAGCAGTAAATGACAAGGTGTTAGCTTTCTGGCTTATGATTGACTGTTTAGATGGAAAATGCTCTTCCAAAAAATGGTTTCAGGGGCCAATGACCAAAAACATAAAAATATTTATTTATTAGTTCTGTCTATCATGATCTCCCGCCTCTACTTGTAAAGGTCACAAATTTGTTTCCATGTGGTACTATAATTCATAATTGCACTTGTAGCATTAGTTTTTATCATGGGAATTGGTCTTACTATGTAATAGTATGTAATTATAGCATTTAAAACCACTTGAAGTTGCTTTGCAAGCTGGCTCCACTTCCTCATCTTATCATTTATTTAACTCTAACTATTGTATTTCCTGTCTGTTTCTCTGCAGTCTTCACACACAACCACACACACACACACACACACAAAGAAAAGGGAAAAAAAAGTATGTTCCATGTTCCAGTGCATTAATATATTGGAAGTCTGATGCCCGGCCAAAGGTGACATCGTTTATTTTTCTGCCCATTTATCTAATTGCTCTGTGCTGATAAGAATTAATTAGCCTGCTTATTTTTCTTGGGTTTTGGACAGCTGCCCCATCCGGAGGGAAGACGTTCCTCCATGTCCCTGATTAATTGCTCGGAGAGACAGTTGCCAGAAAGCGCCCCCTCCCTGTTACGGCTGCTGTTTCTGTCCAGGTCAGAATCTGTCCCGGGCTGCCTCCTGTGTATGTGTGGACACATTTCAACACCTGGAGAGCGGAGATAAACCTACAGGCATCTCATTCATCCTGTTCTTTTGGTTTTCCTCAACTGCATGCAAAAAAAATGTGACTCTTTCACTGCAACTTAAGATCAGTCACTTGCTATGAACATTTCAAATCTACCTCACATTACATTTAACAAGCTATCAATATTAACAATACATGCATATATACAGTAAAATACATAAATACACATATACATACATATTCATATATTTTGCACAGGTAGAGGATTTATACTGTTAGACTATGTAAATTTTTGTTGTTCTTGGAGTATTAATATACAGGCCTCTGCTCAAAGACCAAACAAACAAACTGATCTCCTCACCATCAGTTTTTGAAATAATCTCACTCGGCAGTCTCTTTCCTATAGAGAAACCTCCCCTTACTGTTCTCTCTCCAGCCATGAGAATACAGGGCCTGTGGATGTCACAGGTCAATGGAGATAGGCTCAATTCTACACCGGTGTGTCAAAGACGTGAGTGTGCTTATGAACCTGGGTGGAGACCGCATTTGGTTAGTAGGGTGATCCATTAAAAGTGTTTTGCAAGGAGGAAACAGTGCTTGTTGTCACGTCCATACATTGCTCAGTCGCATGGTGCATGGAACTGGAGTCACACTTGGCTCAGAAACCCAGAATTGCACATCTAATCCCACATTTATTACAGGATAACAATGATTCAAATTTAAATAAAATATTGTTAAGTGTGGTGCACTGTACGTTTGTGGGGTTTTTCCTCCCTCTCTCCTCTCCCGCTACTCTCCTGACGCAGGTATCCCACTGCACTGCATCCCGCCTCCTTGTTCTGGCCCGGCCAACCAGAGACGGAGCGCCACGATTTAAAGATGCCGGATTTGTAGAGTGGATATCTTGCTGTTTTGATTGCCCGTTTCTTTTGTGATTTGTTATTTGCTACTTGCCCATACTGTGTCTGACTTTGGCTCGTTTACTGACTTCGATTCTGGATTGTGTGTCAGCTTTGATGTACTCAGTTGTCGTGGGAGGAGGGCAGGTAAGGTGGGGGATCCCTGTGTTAGTGTGTACTTTGTATAGGGTTAGGTCAGAGGCAGGTGCCACTTTTGTATATTTTGTGTAAGATAGTTAGTGTAGTTAGGTTTTTGTTTGGCTCTGCCACCCTTTTGTTTGTAGTCAGTGTGTATGTGTTAGGTGAAGGTGTTTAGGGTTGTTTCTGTTTTAAGTTCTTTTTGTTGGCACCGTCTGTTGTCCTCCCCCCTTTTCCTGTGTATGTTTGTTACTGTAAATATTGTAAATATACCGCACATCCTTATACATTGCTCCCGTGGCTGTGTTTTTTGTTTCTGCACCGTCCAAGCTGGCATTGGTGGTGGGTTTTCTTTTTGTGTTGCGTCCCTCATACATACCCCTGGACGCCATTACACATCTGGGACGTAACAATATAAATAAAAAAATAATAATAAATGGATAAATTGACTCAAATTTGTTTAAGTTAGGAAGAGACAAAAATAGATCCAAAAAAGCTAGATAACTAACTAGCTAATGAGAATTCATTCATGTTTTCCAAGCTTTACAACAGCAGATATTCTTTTATAACAAAACCTCTATAATTTGTAAGTTCCTGCAATTCAATATCATGCTAAAATAAATGCAACAGTTTGTTTTTTTTTTTTTTGAAAAACGGATACTTGTCATGTTTTGACTGTGCAGGAAGGTAACTGTAGCCTATACATCCTTTGTTGGTTGGAGTTTTAAACATGACTGACAGGAATATTGTCAAATCTGTGAGCACTTGTTGTTTGATTGACAGCACTTTAGCCCTGTTGCTGCTGACAGTTTTCTTTTGGGGCTCCCATACAGCTGGTGGGGTTGTGTCTAGTGGCATATTTGGCTTGTGGTTACAAAAGAAAGTAGTCAAACAGCAACAGATTAAGGCACAACTTGTTCAACAACACATACAAGTGGAACATTTTTAATTTTTTCATTCTTTTCCCCCCATTCTCAGCAGTGACAGTGTCTGATTGGATAAACACGTTCCTTTCTGACATCTACAGAGGTGTTACCATGAGAGGAAGAAATGCAATGACTCCAGGCAGCTGGAGAAATTGCTGGCCCTAAAAGATTGTACTCATAAAGGAACAGATCACAGTTAGCACTGATGTCTGTATCTTAAACATTTATGGCAGAAATTTACTACACCTGGGAGGTGTTCTCTATCCAGAAAGCAAACAAACATTACTGTAAATGCATTGTCTTACCAAGCATAGCAGTTGACATCAAACACGAAAGAACATTTCATCCTAGATTCTGCTGAGCAGTAGAACCTAAATGCGTGCATATTCTGCCTCTAACTGAATACCATCTGTCATGGAAGTGCTGGAAAATATCTTGCCATGTCTTCGCAGCTCGAATCCACTATTGTATTTACAAAACCACATAAGGAAAGGGAAAAAAAAAGAAAACATGAAAACCCTCAAAATCATATTTGGAGTGTACTGCATTATAACTAGGAATGCATGTGATGAAATCAATAGACTGATATAGGTGGACAGTTGCGGGTTTCACAAAACACACACACACACACACCTTGCAGATGGTTTGCTGCTAGCCACTGTCACATACTGTCCATATTATTCGAAGGAGTTAGTCCTTGAAGAATTCCATCTGACAAAGCTGCACATGCTTGAATACCCTTAATATTTAAACAGATAAAAGGAGACATCCAGAGATATTCTCTCAGAAGGAACATGAGAGTGAGAATGGAGTCCTCAGTGGCCACTGTCCACAGATAGCGGCTGAAATCCAATTGGCTTTGAAGGGGACAGTGGGGTTGCCTGGATGACCTCTGAATCAGGAAAGGAGAAGAGGTGGAGTGGGGGGAATGTGGAGATATCACAGTGGAAGGACGTGCGTTTCGCAGTTAGTGATGCCAGGAGTGGTGCCGTTGAGGAAGAGGGCTTTCCAGGGTGTCAGGTGCTGGATGGTCTTGTGCAAGCCCTCCCAGCGCTGACACAGTTTTCTAATCCCCCGATGGATTACGCGCTGAGCTGACGCCGCTGAAAGTCTCCTCTGACCCGGTCAGCAAATCCGCTGCGCCCACTCTCCCCTCTCACCCCTCACCATTAACCACACTGACCCATATTAAAACATCAACACCTGAGCTTGACACTTGAGAGGCTTCCTACGTCGTAATCGAGGGTTCATCTTCTGTATGTATGTTGCCTCAGTAAATATGCATCTGTGTAAAAGGAAAGCACTGTTACCAGGCCTGGTGCTATGGGGGTGCACCCCCAGACGGACCTCAGTGCACCCCCAGTTGTCTCCTTATATCCTGATGTCTACATAGTATTTATTAAGTTTTTTAAGATATGACATTTTGTGTGGTGGGGGTTCCTGGGGGGGGAATCCAGCTCCTGAAATGATGTGTTAAGAAAGAGCCAGACAGAGGGAAAGAGGAGAAAGAACCGGGCAGATGGAGAACGGAACGGCTTAGCTGCAATTTCATTGGTCACATCTTGAACCAACACTACTCAGCGGTCAACAAAACTATGTATCAATCATGTGGCAGTGTTATTATCACATTAACCAAATAAAATAACACCCCTTTCCCAAAAAAAAACAAAAAAAACAAATCAAGTTGTAATTTACACTTTTGACAACAAATCATCCTCTGTGACAGAACAAAATACATCAGCAACAGATTTTGTTATCTTGTACAAATTCAAATCAAATTCCTTTGGTTTTTGGGAAGCTGTTGATCTTTGGGGCAGAGAGAGGGAGAGAGAGAGAGAGAGAGAGAGAGAGAGGAAAGAGACTGAGTGTCAGATTTTGGAAGAGTTCTCCCTTATCTGTCGATCCCAGGACTTCCCGTGCCACGTGCAGGGTCTGTCTGCAGGCTGACAGGATGTCTCCAGCAGAAGGCCGCGTGGAGCTGATTCACAGGAGTGCTTCCTCTCTCTGAGGGGGTGACACCGCAGGTCACCCTGCCTCTGACAGGGACTACAAAATACCCTTTCCTGCTTAAAAATATGGATAATTACATATAAAACATTAGTCAGCTAAACACTTAAGAATTTTCATGATTCAGCAACAATTTCAGCCTAGTCTCTGTCAACATTGAATCAGACTTTTTACTTGCCAAAACACATTTAAAAAAAAATATATATATTGTTTTTACTGAAAAAGCATTACACTCGCACTTACTTGTAAGAGGAAGTTAAGGTGGAGTGATTGAATCCAGGCTTTAATCTAGTCTAACAGTGTTGCTCCGCAAGCTATGATTTGTGTAAAATATCTGTATTGTGACAAACCGGCTGGATTTTGGTGCAGTTATTTGCTATGCTGGGAAAGATCACACAGTTAACACTGATGCTAGTTAGAGAATTCCACTTTATAGCAGGAATATCAGCTGGTATGACATAGACAGGGACTATAGTTTATATATTGACTATACACAGGCAGCAGTGTGGTATAGTGGTGAGTAGCAGGGCTCATAAGCGAAAGGTTGGCGGTTTGATCCCCTGCTGAGGTCCTGCTGTTGCACCCTTGGATAAGGTACTTAACCCACAATTTCTCCACCAAATATCCTGCTAAATAAATGGATAACCAATGTATAAATGTAACCAATGTAATGTCAGATATACAAACGACACATAGATAATCACACATGGAACTCCATTCACAATGTACACATGCAAACACATTTTTTTATCAGTTGATTGACCTCTGTCATGGAAAACAAGAAATGAGCTATTTGCATTATAAAAATATGCGTACTACATACTGTTGGAAATTTCACAATATTTGGCAGGACAGATTGTTGAGATCAAGATTTGGTAGCGGAACTACCATGAGTATTTGTGTATTTTAACATCCATAGAGGTATTTGGTCATTAAATGGTGTTTATGCACCTGCTACTTGTACTAGTAACACTTGCTGTTTAGGTACTTGTATTATCTCTTTGCATGGATATTGTGATCTAGTGACAGTGAAATATGTGTTAGTGTATCTACCTAACAGCTTCCTACAGCTGTGTAGTTTCAGGTTAGCACAAGTTAACCGCTTGAATGGTGTTGTGCTCACACTCACTGGTCTGGAAATGTTGTTAACCAGGTCTGGCACTATTGTCCATTTAACTTAGATGGGTACACTTCTATTCTTTTGTGCTGGAAGTTGCTCTGGATAAGAGTGTCTGCTAAATGAATGTAATATAATGTGATGTTTAAGGTGCTTTTAATACGGATCGAATGGACTGTAATTATTTTAAAAGGTTTGGCAGAACATTGAAGCACACGTGGCTCAGGTCAGAATGGGCTTCCTGCTCCCTTTGTTGCAGGGGGTGTCAGGTTGGACTGACACCGGCGGGGGGTGTGGGGAGGGGGGCTCTCCTTCATGTGGAGGATGTTGGCCCCGGTTCCAGACCAGGAGCTGAGTTTGTTTGGGTCGGCCTTCCCCGAGGCGCGTGCCGCCCGGCCCGGGACAATGGGGGTGGACGTGAGCCGGGACCAGATGAGGAAGGGGAGATAGCCGGGGCAGGGACAGCGGGGCGGGGGCGTGCTTTTGAGGGGGGCGAGTCTCCATTGTTAGCGCGAGGAGGGACAAAATAACAATAACAACAGCCATGAAAGGAAACCAAACGTCCATACTGAAATTAGATTAAGATTCCCTTAAGATTACCTTCATGAACCATTATGTAATACATCAATATAGCATTACACTACAAACACTTAATGATGCTATTTACATTATTCTTTTTTAAAGCACCTGTTGCTAAATTTTGTTCACAGTTTCAATCGTAAAATAGCCCAGGATAATGACATGGTGTGATACATAAATGTTCATCTATCATCAGTTAGAACTCTGATGGGTTTGTACCTTTATACTGCTAGGCCTGTCCTGAAGTCTTTTGTAAAGAATTAGAGATGCCTTCTTTAGGTCAAACACTGTGATAAATACATTTTTTAAAAAAACGTATATTTTGTGCTAGTATTACTTGCTGCTTATTGACTTGTAGCATCACTAAGTGTTATGGATATTGTGATTTAGTGATACTGAGATATATGGTAGTGCATGTATTTAAAGACTTCCCATTTCTAGGCTGTCTGGTTTCAGATTAGCTAGTTAACTTGGTGTTGTGCACTTGCTGGTCTGGTAGTGCTGTTAGCCTGGTCTGGCACTATTTCTTGTATGACACAGGGGACCAGATACACTCCTGTCCTCTTGTGCTGGAAGTCGCTGTCTGATAAGACTGTCTGCTAAATGAATGTGATGTAATGCAATGATAATGTTTAAATAATATATTTATAAATGATAAACTTGTGAGTTTAATATAAATTATAGTAAAAAAAAATTATCTACGCTCTTGTGGAAAGCAATCAAATACAGAAAAGCTTAATATATCACACTTTCATTTCAGCAGATTTTAAAAAATAAAACTTTTAATTTCAGAGGATTTTAAGAGTAAAACCTTAAAGAGTCATTGTTCATGATTATTGTTTATTATCATTGCTCATTTTTTGTTGTTTAATATAATTATTCATTTATTATTGCTTATTATTCATTGCATACTTTAGTAACACTTTGGTTCAAGGTAAGAGGCTATTGAAAGCCTTTTAATAGCACCACAGCTGAAATACTGGACAATATCTCTTTGTCACCAATCTGAGTATCTATTCAGATATATGATCATCTTTCAGAAAAGATATTCAAAAGCTTCAGACCACACAGGTTGGATTAAGAAGCTCTGGTTTCCAGACATGTCCTGAAATATGATAGTGTTCTACGAATAAACGAAGTTAATTTTTTTTCCCTCAAACTGGCTGGCTTTTGGATCCTCCAACCCTGAGGTCACACACCTGGAATTCCCCTGAATAACGTTGTCGTCTGAAATGTGAAATCCCTTCAAGAGGAGAGTGAATCCAATGATGGGCCGTTTCCCTGGCGGAGATGTGGTATCTGGCCCCTGAGGACTGAGATGCCTTCACCTTCCATGTCTCTCACATCTGTTATTCTCCAGGTGACAGAATCTGAGGTCCACAAAACTTTCAGTCTGACATGATATGATGAGTCGTGCACATTGTGAGAAAAAAGTTTGTGGACCCTTTGGAATTATCTTCCTTCCTCATTAATTGTTCCTAAATTGTAGTCAGATCTTCATATAAGTCATAACAACAGATGAACACACAATCTGATTAAACAAATACACAAACAAAAACACACAAACAATCGTACTTTTCATGTCTTTATTGAACACATTGCTTAAACATACAATGTAGGCTGTAAAAAGTATGTGGATCTCTAGGACAGCATTTCCCAAACCTCTCCTGGAAGACCACTTGTCTTGCATGTTTTAGATATCTCCCTGCTCCAACACAGCTGATTTAAATGATCAGTTTGTTATTAAGCAGCTTCAGGAGTTCATAACGAGTTGATCATTTGAATCAGCTGCATTGGAGCAGGGAGAGATCTAAAACCTAAAACTCTAGGATAATGACTGTGCAAGAGGGTAATTGGAGTCAGGTGTTCCAATCAATGAGATGACATTCAGGTGTGGGTAAGAGCAGGTCACACCCTATAAAACCCCCCCACAAAGTTTGGTTACTAGCAGAGTCTGCTCTTCACAACAGAGCTCTGCTGAAGTGGTTACAGCACCTGAAAGCAGTGCCAGGGTTTTTATTTATTTATTTATTTATTTATTTAATTTTAATCTCGATTTTTTTTAACCAATGCTTAGGCAGTTATGTTAATCTGTTTCCTTTATTTTCATCATTTGTTCTTGAACCAGGGTCAGGTAGTTGTAACAATTTGAAGTATGGATAAAATAGCAACAGTGTGTGGGAAGCTTCTAAAGCATGAGGGGAAAATCATTGCACAGCTAACAGAAAGGATACAATTCACAAAGAAATTAGAATCTGAAATATGTGCACTGAAAAGGGATCTCGGCTATGTGCTGTCATGTATGTGTCAAAATTTGACCTCTTGAAGGGCTATGGGGTGGGTTCCTTTGTCAGAGTGGGTTAAAGAGGTGTCAGCTTGTGACACCTGATGACAACTTAAGTCCAGTCTCATTCAAACCAGCTTTCTCATACCCGTGTCCATTCATTCTGGCCACAGAACCACCACTTTGTGTCAAATCCTGGGCAGCGGCCTCCCTCTCTCCCACATGAACTACATCCTTGGCAACCTTCACAATCTAGACCTCAGCCCTTCCCAGTGAAAACCACCAATTACATCTCTACTACAGTCCCAACTGCTGCCATTTCTCTTGACATGGAAAAGGCCTTCGATAGAGTAGAAAAGAACTCCTTGTTCACAGCCTTATCAGAATTTGGGATTGCTCCTGCTTTCAGTACATGGATGAAGATACTCTGTACAAATCCTGAAGCAGCAGTGATGAATAATGGTCAAATGTCATTTTTAATATCTCAAGGGGAATACCACAGGATTGACCCCTCTCCCAGTTTCTTTCCACAAATGTTTTGGAACCTCTGGCTGCTGCTATTAGCGGAAAAATTCGTTTACAGAAGGGAGAGGGAGCAGAGACTGATGCTTTACACTGATATTTTGCTGCTGACTAGTGATCCTCTTAATTCTTTGCCATCATTAATTGGTACTATCCAGTCATACTTGTACCTTTCATAATGAATTGGAGGTGTTCTCCAAGAGACAGGGGTGACCTTGGGCTGCCAGATGTGAGGTTATACATCTTATATTTGTAATGGTTAGACTGGGTAACCACTGTTGTGGAGCTGATGCTGGGTTGAACTGGGTTACTACAGAGCAGAGTTTGGCCTCACCATTCTGTCCTATTGACATTCAACACACAGGGGACCAAGGGAACCATTTAAATCCTATTGCATCTCTCTCTGGAGAGGTTTGGACCAAAATGCCCAAAACGTGCATTGTTTAAAATGCAATCATATGCTTCATTCTGGTATAATCCTGAGGTATGTCTAAGGAAAACAATGGCAGTCTCAGGGGGTGCACACCATAAGCGATTTGTACAAGGATTTAATGAAAGGGCATTTCTGGAAGTATTTACAATAAGAATAAGAGATTGTGGAACCTGGGAGTTGCATTGCTACTAAACTTGCAATGCAAGGATAACAACTGTTTCCTAGATGTTTTGCAATTAGCTCACAAATCTCAAACAGCTGTTTTCTGTAGGCAACCAATCAACTAATTACTCAATGACGATTGTTACAATCTCAAAATATGCAAAAACATCTTTAAATGTGAAATTGACGATAATTGGATTAGAATTTCATCTATCTGAGAACACAGGAAAATTCATTCAGTACAAACCTATTGCACGTATTATTGAACACTAGCTAGGCTTCACAAAATGGGTTTGATTAATAATTTGTGGCGGAAATGCCAGAAAGCACTCTTTCACATCTGATGCGAGAATATCCTTTTGCTCTATCCATTCTGGAGTAACATACTTTCTGCATTCGTTCATTTCTACATTTTGAGTTTTCTGCATTATCAATCCCGACACAATTGTCTTGGTACAAAAATTAATTGCGTAAACAACTGTGTACAACAACATTATGTAAACAATCATGACACTATGAAAGTGTTAGCAAGGATTGGGGGTAAGAATGGGGGGACATGGGACCATTTTAGGCACCATGTGACAAATCAATCATTTCACTGCAAATAGGAATCATGTCAGGAAAATGGTCCCAACCTTAACATCTGATTCTCAAACGGTAACAGTAACCCAGAGTGCTCTGAGCGTTGCCACCATATTGTGGAATATCCTCCGCTGGAGATCAGATTCATTTCAGGAGTGGATTTTTAGATTGACCCTCCCATCATGGATGTCTTACTAGCTACACCCAGAAAGAACCTTGATGCAATCAGGCCTCCTTGTTTGCTTCCTATAGCAAACTGGTGCCCTCCATCAGCCACCGGGTAAAACTGTCACTAAGTTCTCCCAAACTCATTTGGGTAGGATGATGAGTGCCGGAGTGCTGGCATGGACACAGATCATACACCCAGTCGTACAACCAGGTCATATAACCTTGGCTTGTACTTGACCCAAGACACCCAGAGATGAAGCTCCTCATCCAGCACCACAGTACATCTATGTCCATCATTAGTCCTGTCCTCACTGCTAGTAGTCTGCAGTGGATCCTGGGTACAACAACTGTGAACTAATCACTGGTGACCACTTCATCTCAGCCAGTCAATGCTTCCAGCTGCTGGTGCAGCCTAGGAGAACCTCTTGGACGACGCTTCTCATTATAGAGCAAGACTCACATGTGTTTGTAAAGTATTTAAGGATCACCTGAAGGGTGTGCAAGAGAAAATGAAGTCCAGCTTTGATGAGGTTAAGACCTGAAGTTTTACTCTTGGGGACAAAGCAAGTGAAAACTGCTAATGACTTATAACATATTTGCATACTTTTTCCATGCTTCACCCATTAAAAAAGAACAGGCATCCTTGACTCTAGTGGTCTTCGATAATTCAACACAACACAGACTTTATGCACACCTGTGTAACCAACAGTAAACTACTGACCAGAAAAGGAGAGGATTAGAAAATTTGTAGCAGCAATTTTGAACACGATGGAGGCATTGGTGCCTGTACCTTTTCATGCAGGCTGGATGGGGAGACCACCATTTAGCAGGGGCTTATGATTTTTATTCATTTCTGAACAGTTTGTTGTAGCCAGGATGCACGTATACAGCAATTTATTTGGGACCCACCACAACAGTAGGCCATTTGTATGTGCTCTTTGGGACTCACGAGAGCATTTTGGAGACACCTGTTCACCATCGATTCCTAGAAGCCGAGGTTTGGACTAATACCGCCCCACCATAAGACTATGCTGGGCTGAGCAAAACCAACACTGAGGCTCCAGGGGATGTTGGAAGACCAGAAGACAGAGCTGGCCCATGAGGAGATCCCTTGCAGTTGGTTAGTTTACCTATGGTGTCTTCAGCTCGCACAACCAGACTGAAAGACGGCTTTTTCCCCAGAACTGTAATGCAGCTGAATACGTACATTACATTTTGAGACTTTTGTTGTGCGCATCTTTGCCTGGGTACGTACCTTGACTTGGTTAAATGAGTTGTTCCAATGTCTATAGAGGAGGTTGATATGCATTTTTAAATGTATATTGTGTGTGTACTGTAATTACGATTGTGTTCATCTGTACTGAAAGGAAGTGTTTGCAGAAGACAATGCGGTTGCATTGCACATCGTTTTACAGAAGGCTACACCGTTGCGGAGCAAATAGCACATGAAACGATTATACCGTCAGTCAAGCTAGCTAGCTAGCTTCCCCTACATGCATGCGGTGCAATGTACCGAGAACGGTACACACCTAGGACCTTCCGCGGTCGTGGACAGAACCGCGTCCCGTCGTTAGCCCTTTCGCATTTGCGCAGTAGTGTAAGGTGGCAGCCCCCTTAAGCATTAGCAACCTAGCTGCTATTAGCCCACAGCTGGATCGTGTGTACCATGGCTGAGAAGTCCTGCGTTCCCTGCAGAGGAAAGGTGTACAAATAAATGCCATTTCATATGAGCAAAGTGTAGAGGGCTTCCATTCCACTGCAATATCCAGGCAGTTGTGATATCTAGTGCAGTGTGAATTGGTCACATCTGTTCCTGCTCATTCCCTTGCAGGAAACCATACTCAACACAAACAAACGCACACAAACACACTCATGTGCATCAACTCTGTATACCTGCAACCCCTCAAAATTTTGAACCAGAAACCTGATTCCTGTGTTCTGACCAACACCACTGTGACAGCAACCTTATCCTGAACCCAGTACACGGGTGAAGCTGCCCCCTCAGTTTCACAATCATGTGCTTCATTCTGGCATAATCCTGAGATATGCCTAGGGAAGACAATGGCAGTCTCAGGGGGTGTACACCCTATATAAGCACAAGGATATTCTGATTTAATATAGGCAATTACCCCTTGGATTTCAAAAAATGTGTTCTATTCTGTTTCCTCTTGAAATTTCATTTGGAATAAATAGTTCAGCCAGTGACCCAGCTTCTGTGCGACAATGGCTCCAGGGCATAATCGGTGGACAGGAAAGCACCAGGCCCAGATGGAGCCCACTTGAAGGAGGAGATCACAGACCCCCTGCTGGACCCTATACAAATTGCCTACAGGGCCAACAGGTCCATAGATGACCCAGTCAACATGGATTTACACCACAGTCCAGGGACCTATGCAAGGATCTTGTTTGTGGACTTCAGTCCCCTGCTCCGTCCCCTGCAACACCTGTGGCTCCGTCCCCTGCGGCACCATCCCCTGCAACACCTGCGGCTCCATCCCCTGCAACACCTGCGGCTCCATCCCCTGCAACACCTGTGGCATCATCCCTGCGGCACCATCACCTGTAACACCTGCAGCTCCATCCCCTCCATCTCCTGCGGCACCATCCCCTGCGGCACCATCACCTGCATCCCCTGCGGCTCTGTCCCCTGCGGCACCATCTCCTGCATCCCCTGCGGCTCTGTCCCCTGCGGCACCATCCCCTGCAACACCTGTGGCATCATCCCCTGTGGCTCCATCCCCTGCGGCACCGTCCCCTGTGGCACCATCCCCTGCAACACCTGCAGCTCCATCCCCTGAAGCTCCATTCCCTGCAACACCTGTGGCATCATCCCCTGCAACACCTGCAGCTCCATCCCCTGCGGCACCATCCCCTGCAGCACCTGCGGCTCCATCCCCTGCAACACCTGTGGCATCATCCCCTGTGGCTCCATCCTCTCCAGCCCCTGCGGCACCGTCCCCTGCGGCACCATCCCCTGCAACACCTGAAAAATGTGTTCTGTTTCCTCTTGAACTTTCATTTGGAATAAATAGTTCAGCCAATGACCCAGCATCTGTGCGACAATGGCTCCAGGGCATAATCGGTGGACAGGAAAGCACCAGGCCCAGATGGAGCCCACTTGAAGGAGGAGATCAGATCCCCTGCTGGACCCTTTACAAATTGCCTACAGGGCCAACAGGTCCATAGATGACCCAGTCAACATGGACTTACACCACAGTCCAGGGACCTATGCAAGGATCTTGTTTGTGGACTTCAGTTCCCTGAAGCACCGTCCCCTGAAGCACCGTCCCCTGCGGCTCCATCCCCTGCGGCTCCATCCCCTTCAACACCTGCAGCTCCGTCCCCTGAAGCTCCATTCCCTGCAGCTCCGTCCCCTGCAGCACCATCACCTGCAACACCTGCGGCTCCATCCCCTTCAACACCTGTGGCATCATCCCCTGTGGCACCATCCCCTGCGGCTCCATCCCCTGGTTAGAGGTCAACATCAGCGGTCAGGAAATCACCAGGCCCAGATGGAGCCCACCTGAAGAAGGAGATCACTGACCCCCTGCTGCATGCCAGCCACCCAACAAACAAGACATCCCCTACAACACCTGTGGCATCGTCCCCTGCGGCACCTGCTGCTCCATCCCCTGCGGCTCCATCCCCTGCGGCACCTGCGGCTCCATCCCCTCCATCCCCTGCGGCTCCATCCCCTGCAACACCTGCGGCTCCATCCCCTGCAACACCTGAGGCTCCATCCCCTGCAGCTTCATCCCCTGCGGCTCCATCCCCTGAGGCACCATCCCCTGCAGCACCAGAAACGGGATCTGGAAGACCCCCAGAGTCCTAAAAAGCAATCTCAGTACAGTAAACATAAATCTGGTTCATACCTGATTTCACTGTCACTATTGCATCAACTGTAGTCCTAACTTTAGGCTGAGAGAAATACTACCACCAGAAGTATTAGGGTCGTACTGCAATTTTGAAAAAATGAGATATCAAATCAATCCTGCACACTAATAATTTAAAAGTAGTGTCAAATGAAGGAGAAAAATCATTAGATAAAGTGCTATTAAGTGGGAGTTGAAAAATTTTAAGGTTAACAATTTATTACGGTGAGATCCAAGTTTGTATCTGCTGGAATCCAAGTTTTATATCTAAATTTTTCCTAGTAATCCGTAGGTGGGGAAAGGGTTCGGGGAGGCTAAATTCAGAACATGTTTTATGGAACTCGCAGTTGAAGAAAGAAGCGAGAGGATGGGATGAATGGAGATTCTTTTCCCTGTGAGTAAGTCATTGAACTGGACTTAACCCTGAGCCTTTTCATCTGAATACCAGACTGTTCCATTTAACTGAACCCTTGTCCCTCGATGTAAGGGACACTTTGTAGCTGTGAGGTGGCTGCCAGTTTCATTAAAATATCCACTAAATCAGCCTGCATCTAAACATTTAAGCTCTGGTCTTAAATGCGGTCCTTGGCAGAAATGTTCACCGGACCAATCAGAATGCTGGTTAAGCACCCTCTGTTCTTTAACACTACTGGAACAGAACTTTGAGACTTTGAGAGCAAAACCTTGAGACTGCTCCATAATATAAGCTATAATATAAAAATGAGTTACAAAAACACACATCCAAGTGGGCACAGACACACACATTTATTCAGAGAGTGAGGTTGAGAAAGCGAGGGGGGAGGAGTAAGGGAACTACAGATCAATCCAAAGCAGACAGGACACAAACCCTGTGCAACAGCCTCTTGTCACCCAAACCCACCCCACGCTGCAGTATCTGCAGTATCTCTTTCAAACGTTTATGCAAACAGCAGATGCTAATTGTTGCTTCGCCTCTTGACACATTGTCGAGATTGCAGTGGAGTTAGCACCCATGATCAGAGACGGGGGCAGGGAGAGGAGACATTCTCGCTGCGCTGTAATTTCGTGATTCACCTGCCCGAAAGCGAAGATCTCATTGTTCCAGTGATGTTTCTTTCTGAACATATAACAGCGATTATTCGGGACAGCTGTCTGGCATAACGAAGTAGCCTCTTGAGGTCTCCTGACTTGTATACGTCATAGGTTCAAGTCCCAGGCAGGAACCAATTGATGACACAATGTGAATAATATGGTGTAACTGGACTGAACATGCAGAACTGCTGTTGACAAGGAAATATCCAAGACAGATAAATCATTTAGGGCTGCAGCTTGTCTTTCAATTTTTTATTTTTAATGCGTTCTGGAGCCGGATCCGGGGTTTTTTCCAATAGCTCTAGTGTATGCAAGTGGTGTATGACTAGAGATCGGTTCCATATGTTCTCCATAGTTTATCTAGCCAGTAGCATATTGTCTGGGTACACATTTGGCAGTCATCAATAAGATGTTCCTCTTTTCGTCATTTCTGGTACATCATGCTCAGACTGATGTTTATATGAGTACCCAAATATAACTCTCTCTCACACACACACACACACACACACACACACACACACACACACACAACAGTGCTATGACACATACTCTCACAAAAACACACACACATGTGCTAATGCACCCTAACGCATGAATGGACGCACACATTCGTATACACACACACACACACACACACACACACACACACGCGCGCGCGCGCGCACACACACACAGTACTGGGGCCATGTTACCAGCTGTCTGTTTCTTTGCACTGTACAGGCTCTGATACCTTAGCACAGAATCTGGGTCAGAGTACTTGGAAGGCATGAATATCAAACCAAGCTTTCAAACTGGTGAATTAATGCCTTTCACTGGTGACATTTTTGCCAGCATATGGCAGCCAGCTCACAGGGGAGAAGGTTTTGATGAATATTTGGGGTCTGAAACTAAAGGATGGTGGTGTGGTGGGGTGGGGGTCCTATGCTGCCTTCTGTCTGGGTCCTGTGAAATGATAATTCAGGTGCATTTTAAGTAAACACTCTGGAAACCACACCTGGAGGAGAGCAGCAGAGACACCAGCACCACCTCTGTCCTGCCAGTGCAAGAGTGCCGGTGTCCTTTCCTCAAGCGATGCATTTAGTCCAGTAAACCCCCATTCAAACCCTCACATTCAGTTACTTCAGCGAATACCCAGCAAATTCAGTGAGCTGGTTCAGTACAAAAACCAGCAAATTCAGGAAAGTGCTTCAGCAAATAAGCCGCTAATACAGTTAACTCCTTCAGGACCTGGAAGTGCACAGCAAATTCGGTGAACTACTGAACGAAATATGCTGCAGTGTACTGCAGTGTATGCTGCAGTAACTCAGTGTACTTTTTCAATAAAACCTGAGCAATTTCAGGGAAGTGCTCTGCTACATACACAGTAAATTTAGAAATTTACTCTAAATACTCAGCAGATTTGGTGAACTCATTTCAGTAAAACCCCTGAAAATTCAGTGAGCTGGTTCAGTAAAAACCTAGCAAATTAAGGGAACTGTTTCTTTATATACCAAACAAATTGAGTGAACTGCCTCAGTAAACACCCAGTCAATTACTTCATTAAATTCCTGACAAATTCAGTGAGATTTTTCAGTAAAAACTGATCAAATGCCATGAACTGCTTCAGTAAATATACAGAAAATTTAGGAAAACTGTATAAATACCTTGCGAGTTCAGTGAACCACTTCAGTACATACTCAGCAATTTCAGTTAACTGCTTCAGGAAATACCCAGCAAATTCAGCAAACCAACTCAGGAAATATCTAGCAAGTTTGGCGAACTGGCTCAGGAAATACCTAGCAATTTTAGGAAACTGTAAAAATACCCAGCACATTCAGTGAGCTGTCAGTCAGTGAATTGCTTTCGTAAATTCCTGGCAAATCCAGTGAGCTTTCTCGGTAAAAATTGAGTAAATTAGGTGAACTGCTCAGTAAGTTGATGAAATATACAGCAAAGTCATCTTAAATAAGCCACGCACACACCTGAACCAATGGCGTGGCCCTGGCCCACCACCATGGCACCCCTCACACCACAAGGTCACTGTCAGCCCTGAACGCCAAATGCCTTTATTATGAATAGCTGTGATTTAATGACGGCCAAGGTGTTCATTCCATTGTGTGTTTCTCTGCCTCTCGTAAGAAGATGAGCTTCAGACCAGTTCTAAAAGGTCTGCCTGGCTCTGTGGCAGTGATTATGATAGAGGGTAATAGGAATGACAGTGTTGCTGCTTGCCAGAGAGTTAACGTTTTATACACAGCTGTCAATAAGTGTTCAGTCAGTTTGGGCTACACAAAGAAGCATGCACACAGACACGCACGCACGCACACACACACACACACAGAGTTGCAGATGCTATGCTACTCTGTTGTTTGCCATTCCTTCATTGTTATTTTTCCTGTTCTTGTAAAGACTGCTATTCAGCAGTTTCTGTAAGCAAAACCCAAATGCAAAAAGGCTGAAGTCACAAGTTAATTATCCATCAGCAGCCAATGTAATGAAAAATTTCATTTTTAGTACAGTTATGAAAATGATCTGCTTAGATGAAAAACAAATAAAATAAAAATGAAATGAATATCTGCATTCATATGCATTTAGTTTTTACTTGAGATATATTTGGTGCAACAGCAGCTGCCATTATAAAAATATGTGCTCTGCTTCATGTCAGATTTCCATACTGGGTTGTTTTTATCAAGGAGGGGTGATGGCGTTGGGGAGGGCTTAAAACTGGACACCTCTGTATGGTGATTAATGATTTCATCCCTGATCAAAAGACGAGCCCCTGACACAGTGAGATGGAGCAGGATGAAGCAGACTGTTGCATCTTTACAGAGTTTGGGTCATACTGGTGAGTCCTCAGAGGTGATGTCCTGGGGTGGGGGGGCACCCAACTCCATCACCATCACTCTGTGTTGCTCACAGTGTTTCATTATGCTGTGGGGGGGTGTGTGTTCACCCTTCTCCTCATCACGGCTCCCTGAGAACAATGTTCCCTCCACACCCTCATTGGCATGCTAAACGGCCACAGCACTTCCTCTGACATACGCATTAAAGCAGGAATTAAGCAGAACCATTGAGAGCTTACGTCCCCAGCATTTTAGCTTTCTTTTTTCCCCTCCTCTCACTCTGTCTCTCTCTTGGTGGCACTCATTTGAAATCTGTCCAAGTGGCTTTCAAAGGAAAGGGGGTGGTGGTGGGGGTCACAACGGAGAGCAGAGAGAGAGGTTATTGACAGTGTGGCAGCCGGCACTTTGAGGGACAAGCAGAAACAATGTTCTGACTGTTATCCAGGGGAAGGGCTTTACTATATCACACAGGGATATAAGCGTCCTGTGTGCCTGAGTGTGTGTGTGTTTTTGTTCTCTCCTTCAAGAAAGCTGCTACAATAAAACCAACTCCAAAGCAGAAATTTGTAAGTCAAGAGCCTGTAGAAGTGGCTTGGCTTGCAAGGAGTTGTGGGAGGTGTGGGGTGAAGGGGGGGGGGTGTAGGAAGATGCGGATGGAGAGTGAAAATGCCTCCTCTTGTTCTCGAATCCTTCACGGGCTCTTAAGTCCCCTCCTCAGGCCTCACTCCTGCCCCCTGTCCATCGGCTGGGGATGCTCCTGATGTGGAAAGGAGATGCCTCCTCTCTCTGCTGGGGGAAAGGTCGCCTCTCAGGCAGCAGTTGGGCATCTAACCCAGAATTGCCTCAGTAAATATCCAGCTGTATAAATGGGTAAAATTAGAACCTATGTAAGTTGGTCTGGATAAGAACATCTCATATGCTATATGACAATAATGTAGTGCAATAATGTAACACTTTAAACCTACTATTACTGCTTATATATATATATATATATAATATATATATATATAATATATATAATCTATTAGTATGACTACAGATATTACCATTAGCGTTTCTGCTGCTATGACTATTACTGCTACAATGACTGCTGCAACTAATACTGCTACAATCATTGCCACTGCTGCTGCAACTACTTCTATTACTTCTGCTACTATTACTGTCTCTGCTACTAGTGCTACTGTTATGGTTGATACTTCTACCACTACATCGGTGCCTTCTGACACTACATTATCTACACACTACATAATTTCTGTTACCGCCAGTGCTGCTGCTGCTGCTGCTGCTTGCAGTACCACCTGCAGCTTCCCTTTCGTAGATGCTGTAATGCCGGACTCTTGTGGAGACTGCAGGTATGTATCAGTCAGGCTCAGAGTATTATGGGGTGCCTTACCTGCCTCGTCTGGCAGTCTTTTATGACTCAGCCCGGGGGGTGGGGGTGGCCACAGGACGGAACCCGGTGACACGGGGATGCAATCTCTGCTCACAGGGCAGGAAACACCAGGGGAGGCGGTAACGTATGGAGGCGGGGTTAAGCAGCCATGTAACAGTCTATTAACTTTAATATGGATATGCGGAGCAGGCATATGCAGAGGCCCATTAGCATAAATCGTGGTTACAGGAGAGCAGCCAGCCGCCCTGGGTCCCTCCTCGGAAAGGTCTAAAGACAAACACCGCGCCCGATGCACTCCAGCTCTCCCCCGCCATTTAAACACGGCTCTGCCGCAATCTGCACTCTAACTGCCCGTGCCCGGGTCCCCCGTGCGCTGTACGGGCATGCCACTGACACAGAGATGGAATAATCTCTCTGGCAACAGGCAGAGTTTACATTTCACAGCCCAACAGCAGGTTTTCCCTCTCACCGTTAGAAAGGGTTGTGTAAGTGGTAGTCCCAACAGGAGTACTACTGGTTGTAGTAGGAAAAGCAGTGGGGTAAAGCAGTGGGAGTAGCACAGTAGAAGCGATAGCAGTAGCAGTAGTAGTAGTAGGAGCAGTAGTAGTGGGAGCAGTAGCAGAAATAAGACATAGCAGTAGCTCTAGCAGTAATAATGGCTACTAGCAGCAGGTAGCAGAGTGAAAGCATCTTGAGCATTGCACTGGTAAGCTCAGTTTGTGAGGAAGAAAGAGGAAGGCTCTCCATTATTCGTCTGAATCCTTATCAAAGGCCTCTGGAGAGATGAAGCAATAAGAGCATTTCGTAACTCAGCTCTCTATACAGAGAAAACAGAAAAAACCACAGCACCCACTCTCACCCCCCAACAGAAAAACACTCTCCTGTTTGAAGTTTCACCAGGAGAGGCTTTCGAAAGAGCATGTGTGCCCATGAACTCTACAGAAAACAAATACAGGAGAAAAATGATGGATGGAAAGAATAGGAGAGTGGAATATGGCAGATTGTTAGATGCCCCCCCCCCATTCTTCTGTTAAGCCATTTATATGGTTGCTGTGGATGTTATTATTATGTGTTGCATGTAGTTATTATTAGATTATGTTATGGTAATTTGCATGCTTATTGTCATTATTAGACACTATTCCTCAGAAGCACCATTAACATTAAATATAGCACGCCTGATCATCAAGGGCTGTTTCATAATCTTCCGCTCGTTAAGAGAGAACTCATGACCTTTAACCTCCCTCTTCCCGGTGTTGATTAAATGTCTCCCAATTGTCTCTGTCATTCAAGCAAATATAGCAAAAGTGTCATCCTCGAGGTCTTTGGATTAGGGCCTCCTACCCTACAGTCTCTCCAAAGGTGAAAGTTCAGACACTGCTCTGGATAATGAGATGGCCGCTCACACAGGTGATGAACACTGCAGAGTGTTCACACCCATGACTGCATGTCTCAACGACACACCCTCTCGCGGCCCGTTTCCATCCTCGATGTGCCTTCCCTTTTTGTCTTACACGGTGACAAGTGACATCCTGCATCCTTCTTTCGCATATCCCTCATTTCCAAAGGATGTCCCTACGTCTCCGCACTCGCCAGTGGTTATGCGCGACTGCAAAGCGAATCACATTGCAGGTCTAATCACGGGATTATCAAATGTCAGAGGCTGCCGGAAGGGGAAAAAGGAGGCCTCACCCGGGCTGGAAATGGTTGCGGCGTCCTCGGGTGCTAATTGGATCTCCGTTTAGCATCACCCCGGGAAGATGCTTGGAATTTCCGTCATGCATAAAATTGCTTTTGTTTCTCTCTGTTGCCCCTCTCCCCCTACTCCCCTCTCCCCTCTCCCCTCTTTCCCTTTCTCTCTCTGCAGCATCCCCCCCCACCACCTCCACCAACTTTCGGAGGTGATGAAATAGCCCTATTAGCACACCTCTGCGCTGGGTCGCAGGAAGAAATGATCCAGCATTAAATTTCAATAACGCGTTTCTCCGGGGGGCCCCCCAGAGTACGAGCAATCAAGGGTTAAATTGGATCTGTAACGTATGTTTGGCGACCCACGAATGGGGTAACCCATCAAACAGGCTCATTACGAGGGGGAAGGAGGAGGGGTGTTTGTGCGTTCCGTGCCTCCGAGCTGCCGGGGATTGTGGGTATCAGCGACGACGACAAAGCCGCCGCGCACGGCCGAGGTATTTAAATTTTGATTTTGCCGTAATGGGTTTTGACATGTTTCATTTCCTCGGGAGGGGGAGGGAGAGGGAGGGGGAGCCTGAGACCTCGGAAAGTAAATGTTGCTAAAAAGTCATCAAGGCAGAATATTAAAATGCCATCAAGTGCGAGTTCGGCTAATGTGATCAGGCTGAGGCTGGGGGTGGGGTCAGCGGGTCACAGGGGCCTGGTTCTGGGAGGAACACGATTTGTTCCCCTTGGCTACCCCCACACACACACACCCCCGCCACCATCTTAAATAAATTATTTAAGGACTTATTTCTCTCTCTTTCTCCCCGTGCCCCACCTCATGGGCCTGGTAGTTCAGCCACACGATTTGAAATGAAAAAGAGAGGTGGGGCATGACATGGGGGGCTGTGTGTGTGTGTGTGTCTGTGAGTGTGTGTGTGTGTGTGTGTGTGTGAGGTGGGGTATGGTGGGGGGAGGTGGTTAGGTGTGTGTGTGTGGGGGTTGGGGGGTTTAGGGTGGTTAAGTATGCCTGTGTGTGTGTTTATGTATGTAGGGTGGGGCAAAGGAGTTTAAATGGTGTACAGAGGGGCAGTATTGCTTCTTGGTCTCCCCCCTCGGAATCCTGAGAGTGAAGCAACACCAGCCACCCAGGCCTGAGGCCAAACTCCTACCTGAGCAGCAGAACCCGTCCTGCTAACACTGATCCCTCTGTTTAATGCAGCTTAATTTACAATCCAGGTACAAACGAATAGTATTTCACATGTTCAAATAATTCTGTGTCGCATTTTTCTGCAATTTCAAAATTTCCTGCCCCCAAAAATTAAGCGAATAAAGTTTACCAACGGGAGACAATATCGTGTAGTAAATAGATATTTTTACACATATACATATTTCTTTGTCCTATAACGTATCCTTCCACCATATTTAAAACATTTTAAAATACTGTTTGACAGAGTAGAGGGAAGGAATGGTTTTTCTTGCTGCTCCATTTTCCCCAAATTAAACCCATGGAATGGATTCTTTAAACATGACCACATTCATCCTTTGCCCAGCTAAATGTCAGTAGTAGAGTGGTTATGTGTCAAAGATGATGTAATCACGGTAGCTGTGCCACTAGCACACTTCTACGAAGGAGAAACTTTCATGAAACTAGCATACTTCAATGGCCTTGCAGAATATTGCAGGTTTTCCTCTCCATGTTGTGTTCCTGATGCTGTCTGTATTCTCTGGATGTCCTTTTTTTGGTCATTAGCATCCCAACAACACACCAGCTGTCCCTAATTGCTCACTAATGGGCTACAGAGGTGTGCTACGTTGTGCAAGGGCCTCCAAGTCCACTCTCTCTCTCTCTCTGGCACATCACTCCATATTAGACCTGTTTAAAAAAAGCTTCCTCTGAACAGAGAGAGTGCCCTGTCCCAAGATTCACAGTGGTCGAAACAGACCTCTCTCTCACTGCAGCATATGCTTACATGCTCCTTGTGGCTTACCAGAAGACAGTCAAGTGAATGACACACAGACAGTGCTGAGCTGTATTTTTTTATTATTTAGCATTGTTTTGTTTTTTTTTAATCAATATGGTGATTTCGATTGTGAAAAGTGCAGGGGTGCTTAATATTCACCCTGGCATATCAGGCTCGTCCATTGTTTGAGTTTTAACATTAGATCAGCAGCACCCCCAATCCCCCTGCCCCTGCCCCCCCGTCAGCGCCGCTAATAGATGTGAAAAGGTCACCCGGCATTAACGAGGGATGTACGTTAGCATTTGCAGGGAGCATCGGCTGCCAGTCCGAGCGCGGGGTGAAGGCTCCGGGACAAGCAAGCTCTTTCACAGTGATGAATGCCTTTTTTCGAGCGATCTGGTCCCTGGTTATGAGAAGGGGTGACCCGGTCGCCGGACGACTTTATGAAGCCATAAAAAATGTATGTCAGGCAGCAGTGTCTAAAGCCATTCCATAGAGAGATGGGGGGTGGGGCTGTGGCAGACTGCTATGGTAAAAAGGCCCTTTCAAACAGGAGCTCTAAATAGCTTTCCAACTGCCGTTCTCCACTTTTCTTACAAAATCCTGCTTTTTATTCTATTTTTTTTGTAATCCTTTATGGGGTGCATTCAAACAGACAGCAGACGGGTCCTGTTTTACATTTTCTGGTTTCCGTTGAGCATGCTGTTTCCTTGTAGGGTCTTGATATCCTCAGTGGAACCAGTGGAGCACCAAGGTCTTTAAAAGGCATGAGCGCTGTATAGAGGTGCCCCAGTTAACCCTGGAAGTGAATGTGTTTGTAAATGATTTCTCCCAATCAGTTTCCTGTTGTTGCATGAGACAGGTTGAAGTTGACATTGCACTAAACCATAATCTGAATTAGCATTATCAATGTGTATTCAAGCAACTAGTTAGAGCCACATTTGGTATATTTTCAATGCTAAAAAAGAAGCTAATCCCTCTAGTTAGTCTCTCTTGTTTCCCTCGACTTTCGTTGTGATGGGTCACCGTGTTCCGAAATGTTCACTTCTGACTGAGATATCGAGACGGAAGCAGTAAACCAGTAGTCGTGTGAATCCTGCTGTTCTTGTGCTTTTATTCCTGAAACATTGCTCTGCCTCATTAATCACGCTCTTTTTTTAATGAATATGCTAATTTACCTCAGCTGATTGGCGTTACCATGAATGTGCCATTAATAAAACATGAGACCGGGTCCGCTGGCATTATGAGAAACAAAAGATTCTAGATTCTTCACAAGAAACAGGAAATGATGTCAGCAACACGACAGGTGCAGTTTGTGCATACCTTGAGCGTTCTGGTGTGTCCGCGTCGCTCTCATGCACTTTAATGTGACTCCAGATCACAGGCGCAGTGCTTGGCTTTAAATTGAAAAAAAAATGCCATCATTTATTTATGGGAGTAATTAGGTCATGATGTCTAACAAGCGCAATCTGCTTTCCCAGAGACCTCTTAGGTTAGGAAGTGGATTGCGATAATGTTTTATTCAAACATCCAGCGTTGTGGCAGTGCCGTGTGCTTGCCGTTGCGCTATGGCCTCCTCCTCCTCCATGACCTACACAGCTCTTCTGCAGCTCACAAAACCCCTGAAGCGCTGAGTGGATTTGTTGGCTTTGTTAATGGTGGGTCGTTCTGTGCTGTTTAAAGGGTCAGCCGTTAATGTGGGCCACTCACCACAATCATCACCTCTGTGATAACCTTGCACACCTCCGAGCCACGCTGCAGTCTAGTCCCTGAACATCGAGGGTCTATTTATATTCAGTGAAACGGGTCATTTAGGAGTCCCGAGAGCAAATAATCAAACAAGAAAAATAAATGCACGAATGAACAAATGAGAAAATATAGTTATACTTTTTTAATTCATTTTTTTAATATAAGTAAATGAAGAAGCACACAGCTTGGCGTTGGCATGTTTTCCGAATTACAACAGATACAAACACCAAAGAAAGAAAACACATGGTGACATTGTTTAGAAAACCAGTTTGTGCTGTTTTTTGCTTGGTGCTAAATTGTAGGTAATCGGCTAAATTGCATAGCGTAATCAGCTGACCGTATGTGTGGATATGCGGTCAGCTGGAGGCAGGTCACCGCATGGATGCTGCACACTGTGTGAGCATACCTGCTAAGAGCCACAAAGTAATTCGCGGGTCATTCTGTGCCATTAACATCACGGATTCACCCCAAGGAAAATGGCCACTGAATGAAACAATGAGATTATTTCTGTGTCAGAAGAGTTAAGTGCAGGAGGGGACAGGAGGGCTAAATTGCCCTCCACTGTCTCTCAGAGCGCAATCAATCATCGGCTCCCCCGGAGACACCCCGATCTGAAAACAGCTGTAATCTGTGGTCATTGTCGCCAGAGTAGATTGTTTGCCAAACTATTACCATAACTGTCAGGCCAAATCGGAAAAATAATCTCATCTCTCCGGACGGATGCCTTCCCCTGCATTATTGATACGGTCATCTCAGAGAGAGCGAGAATTATATACCGTAGTTCCATTTACAAAGGGAGATTGGCTTGGTCCTTGAGAGTGACTGAAGGGGACAAGCCCTCTCAGGAAGTGAGATATAGCCGGTTCAGAAGGGACAAAAAAACAAATTTCCTGGCTTTGGGGTCACCTGACCCCCAGAGGCCTAGCTCGGTGCTGAAAATGAATCACCCGGAAACACACCCTGGCTGTATTCAAGGAATGCTTTCGTCTATGCCCAGACTCTGACACCAGGAACTTAATATTGGATCCCGCTTCCTTTGTTATTGCAAAACGGGGTGACCGTTGTTGACCTTGAGGGGAATGCAATCTGTGCATTTACTCTTAAAAGCGATTCTGTATTAGCATACAGACGTTGCGCTTGTTTCTTTGTATTTAAGAGCAAATGCTGAAGGGGTTCCTCCATGGAATGCCAAAATGGATTCTGAATAACTTGGACGAGGGGGGGGATATTGTAGGAACATATTGTGAAAAGAAGCTAAAACAAGGTATACAATGTCCTGCACCATGCAATGACTGTTTTACCAACAAAATGGTACAAGATCCCAAACAAGGAAATTTGATACATGTTAAATTACTCCAAAGGCTTGCACCATGTTAACTGTGAGTTAAACTGTGAGTTTTTCAACTGAAATGGCAAGCATATGTCTGTCGGCTGCACTGCGCAGCTCTCATAAACATGTCGGAGGGTGCAGAGATCCCTGAAGATTTCCCTCATAAATTTATTTTTTGTACAGGGAAGGTGGGTGTTTCTATAATGAACTGGCTGGGGCTTGTTGATGGAAGGGCTGGTGGATTGTTTATTTTGTGGAAAACATTTTGCATTTCCCTTTAGAAGGATAAACTCATACATTTGATAACTTGGCTATCAAAAAATGTCCAGCAACTATTGGTACAACTAATGGTAGGCAGTGCAGCATAGTGGTAAGGAGCAGGGCTTGTAACCAAAAGGTTGCTAGTTTGATTCCCTGCCGGGGCACTGGTACTTAACCCAGAATTAGATATCCAGCTGTATAAATGGATAAAATTGTAAGCTATGTAAGTCACTCTAGATAAAAGCATCTGCTAAATGGCAATAATCGAATGTAATGTAATAAGTTATTACTAATAACTGTAGATGCCACTCACTTGGTGTCACACTAATGTCTCTAAATCTGTTGACAAATGCCCTACTTCAGTACCCCTGTCCATCCCGCTCTGACTTTCACAGAGCCAAAGGTGTTCTCATGTGTTCTCCTAAATACCTACACAAGTGCTTGACCGGCTGCCAGGGCTGGCTATTTGGAAAACACGTGTCCCCGTGCCGGCGCAGGGCAGGATTTGGCAAAGAGACATCAGCTGGCGAGGCCGAGCATACGGAGGCACACACAAAGCCTCATCCGTGGCAGGGGGCCGGTGCCATCGACCTCGCGCGTCCAACACGAAACGTGATGGATGTTCATAAACGATCGCTGGGGAAGAAGAGGACAGCTGGGCAGTTGGAACAGCAGGGGTGGCCAGCGCGTGTCTGACCTTGGACTGAGGGAGGTCCACTATGCTATAGTCCATCAGACCACCTCAGTGCCTTTAAAAGGGCCCACAGTATCCACCTCGGGAATCTGCCTTGGAGGTTAGTCTTGCCTTTCAAAGTGCATTTGATAGTCAAAGCTTTTACTTGCAGGTGCTTAAAAGACTGACACTAAAGCTTACGTAAATATATACCTTGTGCCAGTTTTCAGATTCTTGACAGTGTGTACCTTTTGTGCATTATGCATGTACTTAACAAATTACCCATGCCAGTATGGCAGACTGTAGTACCTCTCCCTACATTATTACCAGTGGTCTGCATTAAATGTTGAATGGCAGACACATTTTAACTTCCTTTTCCATATGAACACATACTCTTGGAGGGACACTTTTGTCTTTTTGAGAGCTCTCACTCTCTATAGTATTTGAATTCTACATCTGTGTAATTGCACCGTAAGTCATGAATAAGTGATGAATATCTAGATAAAGCATTGTATCATGCTTCAGAAAAGGTCAGAGATCATGAAGTGGGCGGATTATGGTTTGGTTTAAATGTTTATAATTAGCCAAACTGCACATCACATTTGCTAATGTTTAGTTATGTGTAATTGCATATTCGTTAAATAGTAATTATCATGTAATTACAGTGTCATATATCCCATGTGATATAAAGTGGTATAGTACATCAGGACAATATTACTCATTTATGAGTAAAAGCTTCACATTATATTTTACTGTTAGTATAGCATGCTTTAGTTAAGATATTTAATTTTTATAGTCAATAAATCCAGTCATAAAAAGCGTATTAGTATTGAGAAATTTGGTAGCATACAGGACAATCCCGGGAGATGTAACAATCAATCCATACATTAATTGCTAAGTCCATTTGTCGTTGTACGTGTGTGAACATTAGGTTATGGTAGAATATTCTCAGTGGACTGGGGCAGCAGAGAGGAAGGAGCGACCAGGAAGAAGAAAAAAAAAACATCAAATCAAATTGCCAAATGCATTTGCTTAATGAAATGTGGCAGGTTAATTTGCATTTGATTATGACACATTTAGAATTAAGAGCAAGCCCGAGGCCCATGCCACCTAACACTGTGTGACTGGCCACCATCACAGATAATTGACAGCTGAACGAAATATTTGAGTGTGGGGAAAGACGCGTTTAGTCACAGGTTTGAAAACCATTACGCGGATCAAATCCAATTTGTCAAATATTATACATACAGCACGTCATTAAAAATGATGGTGTGCATGTATCGCTACACGTTTTTTTTTCTCTCATATCCAACAGTGTTATCATCCACCTGTCATGGACTAATGGACAGCACTTATCCACGCTATCATATTCATGCACAAGCCTTCTGTCATCTTCATAAGCAAACCCTGATTCCTGTTTCAGGCTGGTCGGACCTCTCTCTCTGTTTTCATTCCCAGAAGTCAAACTGCGGCCTCCTGCAACCCCCCCAACCCCCACCCATCAAGGTCTGTACATGGGTCATGGCTGAGACAGTGTGCAGGACATCCGGTAACCAAGGGTCAGGTCCCATTTCCATCACTGGGGGCCGAAATTTCCTTTAGTTGACAGAAGCAGTTGAAACTTCTGTCAGTCACATGGATTACTTTGGCCAGTCTACAACATCCTCTCAGCCTTGAACAGACCAGAAACAGTAATTTGACACTTTATAAGGAAAGACTTTACTTCTAAGTATACTGTAATTGTTCTTTTTTCCCTATTGTGACTAAAATCATAGCATTTTTCTTGAAAGCTGCCAATGAATTTATGTGTCACAAACAATCCATCTGCTGAGGGAAAGGAATGCTCATATCAACTGAGCCTCAGCCTGGGTCAGCCATTCAGGAAAGCGGCAGGCTTCGGAGTCAGACCAGGCCTGGGCTTGATAAATTTGTCCTTATTATCCCTATTGATGTTTACATTTCTTCAGGGTTGTAGCTACACAGCCAGCAGCCAGTGACAGAGGCACCATGACCTCGTTCGATCCATAATTTACACCTGTTAGCCGACTCCTTCATCGTCTGTGAGTACACTCAGGCTTAAAGGTTAACACAAGAGAACCAGGCCGGGCAGTGCTGCCGTGGCGACGGATCAATGTCAAGTAAATAACCTTCTCTACCTTATTACCCCGAGCAGTATTGATCGAGCTTTTTTTTTTCCTTCCCTCTCCTCCTTCCTCCTTGCCATTTGGTTCTTTGTCATGTCCCCTCTTTCCCTCCCCAGCAAAGGACATCTGACTGTGACATCGTGAACAAGCAAAGTGACAGATCATGGCAGCTCTATTGTCCGTCACTCTCAGATCTATCTTTCATTTTATGAGTTTATGAGAGATGCGATTTATGGACTTAGGCAGTGCAGAAAGCTAAAAGCTAAGAGTTGTAATATGAGAGGAGAATCTGGTTTTATACGTGCATTCAAATGAATGTTTTCTGCAAATTACAGATTATAGATTTTTTTATTTCTTGTTCCCCCCCCCACCAGTAAAAACAGGCCTACTGTATGAACAATGAGTGTCTATCAAAATTTGGAGTGGATAAATGTGTCATCGTTGTGGCTGCCTGCCTACTTAGCGGTTGATTGATTGGCTCACATTAGATTACATGTAAATCACATTTCTTTTTCATCATTACTGTCACGGTTGCTCAAATGCATTTTACACTAAAAGTATTACCGAGGCGAACAGGACACAATTAAACAGACTTCTGATTGACTCTGCCTTATTACACTTCCTTATTCATTTGCATTTCTTGGAGCATTTTTTTTAGTCATGAGCAAGTTAATTATGTCACATCCAATTGTGCTATGTATAAAAACATAAGTAGAGTGAAATTGAAAACATGGAAAGTGTAAATTATCAATAAAACTGAGAAATTACTATTTTCCTCCACAAAAGGAAATATTGATGATTTGGAATTAAGCATCTGACAGGTGGAGTTTCCAATAATATGTTTACATGGATTTTATTTTTTCAGTGTCAAGTAGAAGAGCTACTTTGCCTACTTTACCAGTGTATATGTAGGTTATTTCTTTTACTTTCAATATTAATGTAAAATTAATGAAAAAACACAACACTAGCCCAAAGCCACCACTCAAAGGAAAGCTAAAAAACAAACCATGATGAAGCACAGACCAAGGTTTCTGTTTATGTTGTATGCCCACTGTAAACTTCAGCAGCAAGAGAGTTCTGGCTGCAGTGCTTTCAAATGGGTTAGGCTTGAGATATCTCCGGTTTGCTTGGCTAACCTCGTGACAGGTAACTGGTACCACTGAAATTGGTTGGTAATGTTCCATTCTCTTTCTTTTGAGGAGCACATAGAGCCTGAAGGAAAGAGAGGTGTATTCTGAAAGCGAGAATCCACTTTATGTAAGGTCAGTCACAGCTTTGGTTTGGTGAAATCCTCTACAAAGCCCATTCGTCTACTCAGAGGATTTTTTTCAGCATTGCACCACAGGTAATATGTACGGCCGGCTTGAATTGTGGTTTACCGAGTGGAAGAGTGAAGCAAAACAAATTAATCTGAGCTGAAACCAGATGAGTGGTTCTGGGAGACATTGGAGAGTGTAAGAAGGCTTGCTAGTTCAATTCCCCACTGGGGCACTGCTGTTGCACCCTTGGGTCAGGTACTTAACCCACAATTGCCTGAGTAAATATCCAGCTGTATAAATGGATAACATGTGAGCATTGTAACCTATGTAAGTTGCTCAGGATAAGTGTCTGTTAAATGACAATAAGGTAAGATAATAAGCAATAAGAAAATGAAATGATTTTTCATTGATGCTCTCATCTTTGCAAATGAAATGGAAAACACATTGGTGTGTCTGGAGGACCTATTGTACTCATCGACTCATCTATTCACTCTGGTGGACCACTGATTAAACAAAAGAACTGAAAAGTCTTCATCTTCCCACGGAGGGTGAAGTGGTTGATTCTGTATCTTCAGCCTGAGGATGCCCATGTGATTCACAGTGAGAGCTAAACCAAGAAGGTATTGATTCTCTGTTTGTCTGCTAGCCTTGGCATGTTGAGGAGATGGGCACGCTGTTACACAAGCACGAAACAGGGGAGAGAGAGGGGTGAGAGGGTACAAAGGACAAAAAGCTTCTCGGTGTAAACGAGTGCATTCTCTACAGCCCGAGTTCAGTGGCTTGCCATCGATTGGCTGCAGCCGGTGAGGGCTCCACCCTCAGTGGCTGATCACCCAGGCTGGCTCCTGTGTGATGTCGTGTTTGGAATGTCCGGTCATGTGAGTGTGACCCGCGGTGTCACACTGTCCACTCAGACTTGACGCAGAGTTTGAAAGCTCACACCGCTTCAAGCTTTTTTTCTGTTGTCTGGCCTGACAACATATTGTGACTCTTTGACTTCATTTTTAGCCATGTAGTGAGGAAGCGGTCTGACATGAATGCTTCAGAGAGCTACTCTTCAGTCTATTTTTAGAGCCTTTTCGAATTTCTGTTCAAGTCTACTTCAGTGCAGAGCGTCTACAAAAAGCTTTCATACAGCTACAACTGGGCATTTGAGTCTTCTGTGACCCAGTACATCCTCAGCATAAGGAGGGATACAGAATTCGCAGCAATGCAACTGATATTATCTCACTCATGTTACCCTGACCTCTGCTTTCAAAGTTTTTACTGTAGGCAGCAATGTGGTGTAGTGGTAAGGAGCAGGGTTCATAACCAGTTGCTAGTTCAGTTCCCCCTTGGGGCACTGCTGTTACACCCTGGGGTGAGATACTTAACCTCAATATAATATTTGCCTCAATACATATCCAGCTGTAAAAATGGATAAACTTGTGTAAGTCGCTCCTTATAAGAGTGTCTGCTAAATAACAGTGTAAAGACTGAGAAGAATTTTCATCTCAAACACTATAAATATATTACCCTTTTATAAGGGCATTTGCTGAAACCAGACAGCAGAATTTGCCAGTCAAATTGAAATGGCTTCAGACTAGACCCTGGGAGGCCTCAGTCAAAGACTGAGAGTTTTTTCACATGCAGATTTTGTCTGTCAGTTGGCAGACAGTTTTAACCAGGCATCGATCCGCATTTTCAGCACTCTTGATTAAGGTTTGATCTACATTTGATGCATGTTCCTGAGAAAAACAAACAAGAAACAAGCAGAAAAAGTGTTTCTCCGATATAGGAATCTTGTATTGGGAGCTTACAGTGTAACTCCATCTTGTAGCTGTCATGTCTTAGTTCTGCTTTTGTTCCCCAGTGCCCAGACCAGATCGATCCGCCCACAGCTGATAATAAGAGCGCGTGTCATTTCACCAAGACACTCTCCAGAAGGTCGAGCTTTGCTCTGAGCGCGGGAGAGCAGTGTTATGAGTACTTGTGTGAGAAAAGAACAGGGCTAATATGTAAAATTTGTCGGAGTGAGCAGTGAGGTGGTTTCACAGAGCAGATTAATGGAGTGACTGACATCACTAGCCATGAAAAAGGAAACCAGCAATAATGAGCTGATCTCCTCTGCTTGCATCACCCAGCCCGTCAGTTAGAGTTGTTTGTTTGATTTGCTCAGGTTGAAAGGCACATTACCGAATAGTTGCTGAATGTCCAGAAGCTCACTTGCATTCAGTCACTTGGCAGATGCTCTTATCCAGAGCGACTTGCATGGCAAAGGCATATAAGTGTATATAGTGACACCACGAGAACAGAAGCACATTCAGACAAAGACAGACCTAACTATGAACATGCATCAGTCCATCAATGACCAACGTCAATAACCAGTGTCATACCTGATACAGAATGAGTCTAATTATAATGTAAAAAATCAAGGGCAATAATTTGCGACAATTAGAATCAGAATCACCTTTATTTCCAAAGTGTATTGCATGAGGAAACTGCCTTAGTGGAATGGTGCCAGAGATCATAATATCAGTCAATTCAATTTTAGTTGTTATAACAAAGTTTTACAATCAAGACTGTCACAAAGTGCTGTACATTGAGCATGTTGCATTTTCCAGAGGGAATAAAAAAAAATTATAAAAAAAAAACTGAAAACCCAGGCCAACAGGGAGAAAAAAACTGGCAATTTATTCCCTGACACTGGGAAAAGCTGGTCAGGAGTCTCCTGGAAAATTATAATAGAAAAAATAACATTTGCATGACACACAAGGCATCAGTTCATCTCAACAGTTCATCAGATTAGTTCCATTCCAATATCACACACAATCCTGACAAACTCATGCAACGACTTACAGGACATCACACATAGTTTATTATTATTATTATGATTATTATTATTATTATTATTAAAGATGAAAAGGAAAGATTTAGGTGTTATGAGTGGGTGGGCATAATACTAATTTTGAGGAAGTAAATGATTTTAAGGCTGTTGTGTAGGAAAGGAACAAAAATCATTGTGTTCTCACATCCAGGGGATTTGAGGGCATTTTTTTATTTTGGAGCAGAGAGAGGGAGAACAGGTAGCAGCCTGCATCAACCTGCAGGGAAGGTGTGCGTTGAAGCAGGGGTCAGAGACGGGCCGAAAGAAAGCACGCAGGTGACCGCTCGCTAGCTATTCTAGATCCTGTGTGTTTGCTGCAGGGTCCAATGACAGAGACCACCTGCTGGTGTCATGTGTGCAGGGTCGTTGGCATCATCGTGGGGAGGAGGGAGAGTTCGGAGGGGCGCAGAGAAAGCGGTTATTTTCAGTAATATGGATTGATCCCTGTGACTCTCCTCCTCTGGATGGCCGTCCATGCCTTTTTTTTTTTTTTTTTTTTTTTTGAGCGAAGCCCTCTGCTTGTCATTCCTTTCTTCTCTCTAACGGACACAAAAACGTCCGACAGTGACAAGGTGTCTCTTTGTGTTTAATGACCGGTGTCAACAGGCTCTGGGATTAATTTTCAAGAAGTCACGAGGTTACGGCTCACAAAGTTAGTACAAATAAAAGGAAAAAAAGCAGCCCCACTACTGTGCTTTAACACTCCAGTGTGTGGCATGGTTTGAATGGCTTATGGTTTTTGCTAATGCAAATTCTTATTGCTCTTCTGTCGACAGCAGTAAAATTCTTTCATCTGCATCACAGCATAAAACAAACACATTCATGCCACAATGTGAAATTTTCTAATATTTTAATCTACTTTACATTTAGGTCAACACTTTCTGCTTGGGTTAAAGTAAACAAAAACATGAAAAAGCAAAGGATCCATCTTTTTAGGCGACAGATACAGTAAGCAGCCCTATAAATATTAGTGCCCTTTACTGACAGACTGAATAATCCGCTGAGTGAGAGGTTCCTAAAAGGTAAAGAGGGTAACTTCATTTTAACGTTAGATGGTATGAGAGCACCACTAACTAGTAAGAGTAGTGCGATGTGGTGCTAAGGAGCAGGGCTCGTAACCGAAAGGGGGTTTGATTCCCCACTGGGGCACTGCTGCTGTACCCTTGGGCCAGGTAATTAACCTACAATTGGTTCAGTAAATATCTTACTGTATAAATTGATAAAGCTGTAACCTGCTAAATGATAATAATGTACTGTAAAATGGCTTGTTCTTGTGTGATAGGGATGTCGTCTTCAGGGAGATGAGGAGGGAAATTACACCGGGAAGAGACATGATGTGACAGCTCAGCCTCTACCCTCTGTCCTGGAGGAGTGTGCCACAGAAACACTGGATCATGAAATGCTGACCCCCGGTAGGACAACCAGTGGCTAATGTTACCATCAAACACATGACAGAATCTTTCCTTGTTGAAGGGTATGACTCTTTTGATTTTGTGGCCAAATGCATTGGAGTAGCATGTACGGAGATGACAGCATGCTTTTTATGGAAAAGATCTTTTATTTTCTTTGCAGAAGCGCAATACTTATTCGTTTCCTGAAGACTTTCCCATACTCAAAGATGCAACCGTATTCTCAGACATAACACAAGCAACTTGTACTCCATATTCACAAAACACCCAGTACAATGGTCACCTGTTTAGTTTCCCAGCAGGAAAAGGATTGCTTGTGTTCAGCAGTAACTGTTTAAAGCCTTATCATTCAGGATGGGTGAACCATGACTGAACATGATTAAATAAATGATTAAATATGATTAAATAAATAACTGAAATAACTGAAATTCTACATTGTTACAATATGTTTTGCAAAACCTGTTGTTTCTGACAAAGCTGCTTTTATGAATTTTTGAATTTATTATTTTTTAGTTATTTTGAATTGATGTATCTCATGGTCCATTTTGGGCAGTTCCATCGCTGTACCCATGAATACCTGCTCACATATAGCATAGTTACTGCTATATATTGGTTGTTGGTTATTTTCAGTGACGGTAATTGACCTCCTTGAACTTTAGAGGTCAGATGAGCATGCTTCCTTGCCCATAGCCAAATGCCATATTTTCACCTGGGGATTAGGCCTTCAAAAGCAAGCCCTCAATATCCTCATGTTGAAACATGAGCCAACAACCAGCATGTTACTGCATGCTTAAACGCTTCCTGTGACATAGACACATTTATGTAGAAGTCATGCAGAACCAAATGTTGGTAGAATTCAGAGAGATAATTAGGTTAAAAATCGATACCTGAATGAGCTGCAGTTGTCAGTAGGTTCTCCTCTTTAGGTCACTGCCAAATTTACTACTGGTGATAAAGCTGGTGATGAATGTTTTTACCTGAGTTGATGTCTCTTTTTCACAGGTGGCATGAATATGGTGTGCACATCAGTGGGAGTGACCCTCTGTTGTTCATCAAATAAAAGTGCTAGACTGCAGTTTGGAAGGATGGGAAATTCCAATATCCACACATGCTCTCCTCAAACTACTCCAAACCAAATGGTGTATAGAGACTGCCTACTAACCTCTCCTTCTTAATGCATCAGATGTCTGCGAATCCCTCTTCTTCCCCTTTTCCCCACTTTTTGCTTCACTCCTCCTACCTGCAGGTCTCTGTCCTGGGCGGTGTTCAAGGGTCTTCCACCTGGCCTTGACCCCCTTCTCGATGGGGTTCAGGGTTCTGTTGTCCTTGCCCTTTGGCCAGGACCGCCCCTTTCAGCACAGTCCATGGCTGCGCTGATGTGCTGGCCTCCCTGTGAGACTGGACTCCAGGTCAGGCCAAAGATCTCAGCAGACCTGTTTCCTGTTCATGTTATGCTATGTCTTCCCATTAATACATACCTCTAAATTCATTTCAGTCACCGTGGAATTTCTTTCTCTGGTGAGTAATAATAGCAACACTAATACTGAGACTGCTACTAGTAATCATAATTGTAACTGTGCTTCCCCTCTCAAAAATGTTAGGGGTGAGGTTCTTCCTCTTGCTGTGTCTCTCCCTCCTTCCTGTCACCCTGCATTCACTTCCTCTTCCTGTATCCCCGCGGGAGGAAACGGACTCTGACCTCCAGGCAGATAATGACACGTGCACGCGCACGGGAGGAAGAGGCAGTCATGGCGGGATGCTCTGGGATGGTCAGGGTGCGAATCCATCAGGGCCTAGCGGAGAGGAGCGACAGCAGGAAGGAAGTGGGGCAGAGCTTCACTTCCTGTGGAGCCAGAATGGCGGTGCCTGCAGGGCCAGAGGACTGGACTCGGGGCTTCTGCAAGAGCCTGCGTGCAAGACAGACCATGCAGGCGTACAGATCATCCTTAAACTTAAACTTCAAGAACACTGACATAAACAGTCTTAGGTAACTGCAGTGCTAAGCACTTCTCAGTGCCTCTTAGTATTCTGCTTCACTGAAGGACTTCTCAGCAAAAGATACCTTCATATCATTATTGAATAATTATATGTGAACACTTTCATCCTTTGTATGTATGTATTATTTCTATATTGTATGATAGTATGATAACCATGACTACCACTGAATGATACCATGATAAATATTACAAACACTACAGAAGGAATGCAAGGAATGTCTTCATTCTGAGACATAACAGCGATTTCCTCTTTTTTTTAATGATTTCTGTTTGTGGAATCAAAATATTGATGTTTTAGGCCAGCAAAATATTTTCTTTTGTGTAGTTCTCTGTTGTATGAGTGGATGTGGTCATGCGTGTGAGTGTGTATGTGCCGGGCATCTGTTATAATAATTATATGTGTCAAACTGTTCACATTTAAATGTATATTTCTGCCTCATTGCTGGATTTTCAGTCACGCCATTAAGTATTTGAAATCCATTGTTTAGATAGTTAACTGTGATTATGCTGGTTTAATCTGAGAGGTTTTGTGTTTTGTTTGGCAGGACTCCTGAGTGATAGCTTTTGTGGTTTTGATGGAATCCCAGCCCATATCTCTGGTGTTGCACCTTGACAATGAGTGGGAACGTTGGGGGTGAAATCCATACGTTTAGCGGAGTGAATTTCACACTCGAGTTGGTGAGCACTGTCCGGGGTCGCAGTGCAAGCTGAGCAGAGGGCGCAGATTCTTTGGGACCACACATTGAATCCTTGCCCTTGCCCGGGGCAGTACCCCAACCCAGCTGGATGAAGACCTGAAGCCGTTCAGAAGCCATGAGGCTGGTGGGGATCTGTATAGCTTGAGAGTGACGTGATTCCTGATAAAACCCCCAGGAACAGGGAGCGAAACGTTGAAATCTCTCCCTGGAGGAGGTCCAGTCGGAAAGTTCAACTGACTTCACATTTTGAACTGGAGGAGCTCCATAATTCAGTCAGAGAGAATCAATTTCACTCCCAGATATGGCAGTCCATGTCAAAATCAGTGACATCATCTGACAGAGGGTGTGGACACAAAAGGGTCTCCACTAGCCCTGGCCCCCATACTGTGGTGCCAGTGTACCCCAAAAGTGATCAAACATCAAACCAAAGGTGTGATTGTTCTGTTAAAGCCACTTTCCTTACATCCAGCCTTGGAATGCTGGGTCATTCCTTGGTTATTGAAATATAGGAACCTGGAGGAATTCAGCTTCCAGTTCATTTATGGCCACTAAAAAAGGGGGGAAAAAAGGTAAAAAGGAAGTCAAAGCTTGATTTTAACGAGAGGTAAATCACTCCTCCGTTCCAGGCGCGAGTCGTAAAAGTAAATCAGCCGGCGTTTCCTAACGGGGTCGGCTTACATCCTCACTTCCTCCCCTCTTTTTTCCACCTCTCTCATAAATCTGTCACACCCCAAAAAAAGACCGAAAACTGATTCATAGACTCAGAGAGGTGTTGCGTCTCCCCATCTTGGCGTTTAAATTTGACTTCGCACCTCCACTCCACCCAGTGTGCTTTTTAGTTGCCCATGAGGCTTGTATTTACTTGGAGAAAGGCTCTCTGTCAGGAAAGGCTCGTTTTTCTCAAAATCAGTAACAGCCGCCAACTAAAGCTCTCGCGTTCGATTACGGTGTGAAAGGTGAAGCAGAATTCTGTGGAGGCTGAGGTAAAATCAGGCTCGTGATGAGGTAGTAGGTTTCCTTCTGCAATGACGGTTGCATTGAGCTTTACCCTCTGGTTGGTAATCAGTCAGAATTTCTGAGAATAAGCATCTGGGTTAAAAGAAAATCAGGAGGGGTCTTTAAAATGCCTCCCAAGCTCTACGCGAGGCTGATTTATGTGCTTCTCTAACAGTATCTGTGCTCCGCTCTGTCCAGCTCTCACCCCGCTTGCGTTATGAGCTCTAAACTCAGTGGGGCCTTTTTCAAGGGGTGTTAATCCAGGATCGCGGAGTACAGGTAGGGCTGCAGATAGTCAGGGGCCCACCCCACCGAAGAAACCCCTCCTGACTGCTGTTTGATAAAGCAATGAGCTTATCCCAGAGAAGCCCCCTTTCCCGGATAAAGGGAAGGATGGTGTACACTCTCAAAACAGACGCACTGCCACCAGACACCAGCAGTGAAATGAAAAGCCAATGCGTAGAGAATTCCTCATGCTACGCTCCCATGACTGAGTGCATACAGTTGACCCCACAGTCAAGGCCAGGGAGCGTGCAGTCTTTTCATGCTGTGCGGGTGGGCTAGAGAAGTCATGGTCGTATATCAGCCATGAGGCCCAAACTCCACCTGTGGTCTGAAGCCCACACACATTCATGGACCATTACTTGCTAAATGCAAAACGCTCATGTTAAAAATTAGATACAAGAAGAAAGTGTAACAGGAAACACCTCTCTGGTCTGTGGTGTACTCAAAACAGTGTTCCTTGGGAATAAAGCTGGTCAACAAATAAGAAAGCAAAGGTACTGTGCTATACTATACATACAGTACATACATTCTCATCTACATAACTCAGTTAGAAATGCATGATACATCTATCAGCAGGCAGTAATTGAATAACTGGGAACTGGTGTGCATGTCAACATCTAAACCAGTCAGTTAAGTGACATGTCAATTTTCACTAAACATTTCAATGAGCGTACATACAGTATACACCAAATGTGTCTACAGCAAATCAGTGGAGAGATTTATGCTGGTGTTTTCAAACCACAAACTGAGAATTCTTCCCCACTTTAAGGATACCAATTGCCATAATTTCTGTACTAAAATACATAACTGCAGTCAATGCTGCTGTGAAGATAATTTTCAGTTGTTTTCAGCCAACCATGCTCTTAAAAATCAGAGTGATGTTTGTCGAAGGAACCGTGTGTGGTTATAGTTCTCATGAACCTCCTTCTGCTCAGTGAAAGATCATGTCCAGAGACAGCTTGAGAGTTTTGATCCCCTGGGCCCGCCCTGTGTCATATTACAGGTATAGCCATTTGATTGCATGTAATTATCAGTTCCACATTGTAAACTGGTTGATAATGACATTCCTGTGTCACAGTGACAAATCCCCCAGGAGTCCAGTCACAGAGGCAGCAGTCCTGTCCATTTCATGAGTGTCTTAAAGTCAGTTTGCCTGCATTCCACCCATGTCAGGAAGCAGTGCCTCTAAACTATCACTTCAGTCTCAAAGGGTTTGTCGTTAATGGTGAAATGTTTGTGATGAGAATACGTTCTTAGTTTGCTGATTCATCGCAGCACTCAGGTTCTGGTTTGTGCCCGCTCCCCTCCTCTCTCTGCACACAGGGTGGGCATCTGCCTGGGCCTCCACAGTGAGGCTAATCAGCTGTATCATCTTCAGAAACTTAAGGGGTTTGAACTGTGCAGCCCAACTCTTTCTCTCTGACTCTCTGTGTGTGATGGAAAGGCTTCACCTGCCACCTAAAACTATTTAACTGTCAACTTAAATGGTTCATTGTGTTTCCATTTTCAGCTTCATCATAATTGAGCTCACTTCACACCAAACACACTTGACCACTTAATTGTTTCATTACTGTCAATTTGCAACTGCCTGTCTGTCTTTGGACTTTGTGCAGACACCTGCTTAAGTGGCCACACCTGCCCAATCAACAGACCTTCAATTCAGGTGTTGTGAGCGGCACTCTGTTTTTGCTTTAATTGGTTGTGTGCTCAGGATGGTTCTTTTGCTTGGTGATTTTTAAAATAAATGATTGGTTTTTGAATGTTTGCTCTTTCATTGCTGTTTTGTGAGACACATTGTCCAGCTTCCTCGCTCTTTCTCCCTCTCTCTAAAATTAAAATTCAGCGAGAGAGAGAGAGAGAGAGAGAGAGAGAAAGAGAGGTCCCTTAAAGGTGAAGATTAAGATCTCCAAGTGCACACTCAGAGAATAGTAAGAAAACATGACAGAACAAAGGTTTGGGTCCCCACTCAGCTACTCAGGTGTTAGGAGTGTGACAACATTTCTTGTCCAAACAGTTACAGTGCATTTAGCAGAGTCTGAATGTAGATCCATTTGAATGAACTATTATAACAAAACAAAAAAAAAAGAAACGCCTCCGGGACAGCAAGCAGATGTACTGGCCCGTTACCGTTGGTAACACACTGTACGTTTGATTTTAAGGTTTTCAGTGGTTCGTGTAAAGCCTGCAGAGGGATGACTGTTCTAACTGCACTGTGAGACATGATGGGCCATTGAAATGTGGCAGTGTCGACAGTTTGCCTCACACCACATGACAGGAAACATAAGCACATGGAAACGGTGTAACAGGAGCAGACATTACTCTGCACTGATTGGGTAATTGTATGTTAGCTCTCAGGAGCTCTGGCAGTGCCGGGTTAGCAACGGGTTTTGGTATCCAGAAGGATGTGGGTTCAAATCTCAATTACAACAGTAAACCTAGCTCTAATATGGATAAAATAGACATCTACTAAGAAAATGAATTTGGGGAAAAAAGATTAATTACAGAAGAACAATTCACATTCTTTTTATGTGAATATCCTTTCTGTACTCTACCATGTTAAGGTGTTGAGCAAGCAGTTTTCGAAGAGAGGAGCACGAAGTTCCACGTGGCAAAAAAAAAAGGGAGAACCAAACTTAACACTTCCTCTTTGTGTGTGTGTGTGTGTGTGTGTGTGTGTGTGTGTGTGTGTGTGTGTGTGTGTGTGGGTTTTTTTCCTTTTTTGGTGAATCCCCCAGCCAGTAATACACAGAGCTGTAGATTCAGGTGGAATAACTGCCTTATTGTTTCCCAGCCATCGTGTCCTCTCTGGGAGGGTCTGCCTGTTAATATGCGCTCTCTGAAGCTCATACTTAAAGAAATACTTAATCCTTTTGATTCTGAATGCTGAGAGCTGCGGGGAAAGCCAGGTCACGCCAAATACTTCTAAAGTCCTCCCTTATCTATTATTATTACTATTATTATTACTGGCTTTCCCAACAAAGATTGAGGAGAAAAATTGTCATACAATCCCTAAGTTATTATCTAAAACTACAAAAACTGGTCCCATCCACAACTATAAAAATCCCACTTGCCACTTCCTTTCTGTGTCAGCTGTTTACGGCAACCCTCCTCCACCCCATCTCCCCCCTTTCTTTTCCCTGTTTATGACGTCCACACGTGGGGTCAACAACCTCGGCCCACAACCAGGTGGAATCCCTTAGTCATACTCCAAGCGATATAAAGTTTCTCTATAACCGCATCAAACAAACCTTCATGCTTTGGTTGTATGGATATTCACATCCACAGAAAATATCATTATTAACCACAGAATATCATAATAATAATAAATAGTAGTAGTAGTAGCAGTAGCATCTTATGCAGAGCTATATACCAGTAACTTCAAATTTTTCCTAGTACCTGACTAGATGCCTTTAAAGTGAATATCAGAATATCGGGGTTTTGCCTTGGCTTTGTACTTTAAATAACCGTGACAGTAAAAAAGGCTTTGGTTAGCCTTCCCCTTGCCCTGGCGCTGAACAAAGCAGCATCAGTGCCTGCTGAACTGAAACACAACCCTTACCCGCATTCCTCGACATCGAGCATCCCTATGCTAACACCAGCTCTGATGCAGGCAGACTAACCTTACTGCAGGGTTACCGGATAGAGGACGTGTCTGAGATACGGCTCTCGTTACTTCTTTGATGTGTGACGGCTTCTGCTTGGGTTAGAAGAGCATAACATCCCATTAGAGGGAGAAATCATGGCCTGATTGATGGGTGGTGCCTGGAGTTGTTCACCAGGATGACACAAGCGAATCACGGCAGAGCCACGTGCAAACCCACAGAGCCGCTGCAGATACTGCATTAGATCAGAGCACTGATCGGATCTGGTGGAATACAGTGTGACTACAATTACTGTACAAAGGAGGAGAAAGCAGTCATAGTTACACACACACACACACATACACGCACACATACATACACACACAGAAAAACACACAAACATACACATACACACGCACACAGAAAGAAAAACACACCCATACGCGCACACACACACACACACACACCAGTTCCCTCTTGTCTTTCCCTCTCATTTTTTTCCCCATCATCCCTTTGTTGTTGGTTTTTTTCCCTGCCTCACATTTAGCTGTCATGGCCCTGATGCATCTGACAGGTCAGGCTGGCAGACAGTGTGGCCGCAGCTTCGTCCTCATGTCTTCACTCCTTTAAAAAGAAAAAAAAAGAAAGAAACCTTGTTATTATCGATATTGGCCTTTCTATTTCAGGCAGTGTATTTGTCGGGGGGGACCACGGGTGCAGAGACAGGAGGAGCCAGAAAAAAAGCTTGGACCACCGACCTTGTCCACCCATGGTCACGGGTCACTGGGCGAGTGCGCCTCGGAATTCATCCCTCTAAGGAGGGGAGAACGAGGCGGGGGAGAGGGGGAAGTGGGAGGGGCATCATGAATATAAATGGGGGCCTGGCTGCATAATTGCTGTTGGCTGATGTCTCTTTCAGGGCAACGGAGAGGAGAGGGAGTTAAAAAGGAAGTGGTCACAGTGCACACTTCCTTTTTTTTCGCGAGCCCGGCACCCTAAAGTTTAGAACCATTTTAAAAGTATGAGAAATCTTCGGGGGCAAACAGCATTGTGACAGCAGTAAGCTTTTTAATGCGTGCATACATAATGCCCATACACTATGTGGTTTGCCATTACACCAGTCATTTTTTAGATCAGATTTTTACCGCTTATACAGCAGACAAAAATTCTGGCCTCAAGAACTTCATTACTTTATATTCATGTATATAAGAATAAATATGATATAATTTTATTTCATACAATGATATCACATTTTTATCATTACCATTATCATATTATATTATATAATATAATCGATTATATTAAATTATATTTCATTACATTGTACTATATTATACTATACAGGCTTTTATTTGGTTTCCTTCATGTGCATCGTCTGGGAAGACTAGCACACACACAAACACCCCAGAAGCTATTACTGATTTGACAGCAGAGCTAAGTATGGCAAATCTAATCATTATGTTGGTGTTTCCTCTTTATATCTGTAATGGGGCATGTGCTTCTCTCTGCAGTGCACGCTGACAATATCTGGATTACGCCAACAACATGGAATTTAATGTGCAATCCTCCAGCGCAACAGATGCGTGCGGTCACGTGTGCGTATCAGGACTGTGATGAGGGAAGGAGGAATAGCGATGGTGATGAGGACCACTCCAGGTGAAGTGTGATCGTGCGGCTCGCACCGACACAGTGAACACGATCACACACGCATTTGTGCTGATTGCATGCTCCTATCATGGACACCCTTTCTGTGTCAGCATGCTCTCTGTCTCTGTTTCCACCTTGTGGGTCTCGTCGATCACATCGCTGGCGAGGTGTGACTGGCCCGGCCCTGAGAAAGAGACAATGGCTTTTTCGGTATTTGCCTCCGTTTCCTTCCTTAATGAAGTCAGAGATTAAAGAGATGCAGCACAAAGGGATGTCTGTTTCCTTCCCAAGATGCACCTCTCTAGGCGTGGGGCCGTTAGGGCAGTCTCTGCAATTAACCCCTGCAGGCCTGGGAGAGGCTCGGAGGACAGACCCATTCACAAGCTCTGAGCATTATTTAACATGCCCAGACCTCACTGCCAATCGAACAGAGCTCGACGGTCCTTTGTTTGAGGGCTGTGTAATTTGACTGACCTGGACAGTGGCTCAAAACTCTGTCCGGCGTGATCAATATGGGTCAATTGATCAAACGGTCTTAACCACCGCCTTCTCGGGTGAAGTGAGTTTTGTAATGAGGGCCTTTCACGTCAATGGTGGAAGAAGGGATCCTCGGTGTGCTTTGAAAATCTCCATGGGTTTAATGGCCTCTCAGAGGAAACAAGAGCCTGTTGTGTTCTCTAGGAAACCACAATGGCCATCAGATTACTTGTCCTTGTAGAGAATCCATTCAAACAATGTAATGACTTGCACTGTATCCTTTGACAGATTTTGAATGATTACAACACGACAAAATGAATAAGCTACAGGGATGGATTCCCAGTTTATCTATAGTAATGTCTGCCTGGAAGACAGGCTGTGGGAGAGACATCAGGTCCTATTGGTACATAATCCCAAACTCTTAATCCCAAAGATTTCTGCTTAATCACCCACTCCAGATGGATAGGACTTAAACTTATTGTAGGTTATTACATCAGGTACTACAAATGACAGCTGTCACCAGTCTAAATCTTTAAGTTACACTAAATCAAGAGGCAGCAACAACTATCACAGTGAATCAGAGACAAACCAATGCATTCAGTCCATGTCTCTTTAACTGTGATGTTCAAAAAATGCCAATGCAAGTATGTTTTTTCCATGCAAACACTTTTTTAATGATTAAATTTGATGATCAATGAACTCAGTGAACTGTAATTATATAAAAAGGAGCACTTTTATGAAATTTTAAAACTGAAGGTGAACTGAACTGAGAGGCAGGAACAATGGGGTTCTTTCACGTCACACTGTTTTAATAATCATCTTAGCTGACACCCTCAGTCAGGGAGGCTTGCAGCTGGAGAGTTGCTTAAACTACCCTTCCTACAAGCATTGTTTAAGGTATAACAGACGGCAATCCACCTGGGATTCTCAAGCCTTTTCCCACTGCGACTCTCACTCTCACTGTGTCTCTCCGTTTAGCATTTGCGATCTGCGATCTGCACTGCTTTAGCTGCTAGCACGCACCGACTAGGCCTGTATGACCAAGCAAGAGTATGAAGTATGGCATGAAGCAGTGTGCTGCATGCTTAATTAAACCACCACCCTCTGCTCGTTGAAATCAGACCTTGTATTTTCATTCGCCAGGGATGCAGTTGCTTGATTCCGTGTTCTGCGGCTCCGGTCCGTGAAACTGAAGGAGAACTGCCGGCCAATCACATGGTTTGCCTGAAAGATGGCCAGTGTTTCAGCTGTTCTGTCTGAAACAGGAAGCTCATTACACCATGTTGCGGTCATATGCATTTAAATGACCTTGCCATAACAACCTTGTAGTCCATGTTGCTTAGGATTTACCCTTCTGCTGGAGAGTTAAATACAGAAGAAAAAGACAAAGGTAGAGGAGGAAGAAGAATATATATCTGTGCTTAACCACACATGCATGTAGGTGCACATACGTGTGAAGGCTTTGTATGTAGAACCTCCAGATTCAGTTTACAGTGGGAGACACAGGAGATGTTGGAGAGGTTTTCATTAGTAAGGAGGAGGAGTTGCTCCCGGGATTCTGACCTGCGGGCACACACCTGGTCCTGGTCAGGTTACAGCTCCGCTCCCAGGCATGCAGGTCGGGACCTGGCACCTCTGAGGACTTAAATCTCCCACACATGGCTACAGACAGACCTCAAGCAACTCCAGACAGCTCCAGACGTCAACAATGAGAACATTTTCTCCCCCCATGTTCTCTCTCCTAAATTCAAACTCAATTTGACATGACCACACAGATCTACTGTATTGCCAAAGCAAATATCACATAAATATCCAAACAAAATTATTAATCTCATTTAGAGAATTATTAACAGAATTATTAATCTTGTTAATAAAATGTTTAAAACAGGAAAGAAATGGATAAAAAATGAATAAATAACATATAGGAGATATATATATATAATATAAAGTACATAAAGGCTCCTGCAGAAGATCCTGGACCCAAAGGAGAGGCAGTTATACAGGGATGTACACACAATATAACAGAGAACAACGGCACCGTTATGGCTGTTGTTTTCTGATGTGGAGAGCCGTGGCAAAACTGCTACCACCAGTAGTACTGTTACTGCTACTACTAATAATGGTACTACTACTAATAATTATTCCCTTAGTGCTTTAGTATTTCAAATCTTTTATTAATAGTAATATAAATCATAAAAATAATAAATTATTGGTTATAGTAGTATAGTAGTTTATGAATTATTATGTATTGCAATTATAATTATCTAATGAAAAAATTATGGGATGAATTCCAATTTGAATAATATGGCTAAAATGTTTTACAATAATCTGCAATGTTAAATAATCAAGCAACATTTATTTCAGGCTGCGCATGCTGTGAAGTTATTTCATTCATGGCAAATATGAAAACTCACAGCGTTCCCTCAGTAGTATGGCTGTGAGGCATACCAGTATGCTTGTCATCTGACTGTCATTCATTCATTCAAACAATTCTCCTCAGGGCACACACGTGCGCCAGCACATTTCCCAGATTTCACCTGTTTGCTTCTTTTATCGTCCACCAGGGGGAGCAGTGCTACTGTCATTTCAGCAAGGAGCAGCGGACCGGAGAATCTCATTGTTTCCCAATGTAAATGATATCGCAGGCAGAAAAAACAGGCACTTCCCGCATGACTAAGTCAATGAACACATTCAGATGAAACAGACAGCTGCGTCTGGAGTGGTCACTTACTGGCGAGGGCGTTCGTGTGGCGATGTTTCAAGAGCGGTCAGAAGACCACGGCCGCGGTTTCTGGTTTCTGCCAGTGGATTTCTCTGCTCGACTGGAGGGCTGTATTCCTTTCAGGTCTCTGGATGCGCTGTTGTACAGAGACCTGTTGGACTGCGCAGGCCTGCATTGCTTCATAGCTCCTTTTTTTTAAGCGCTCAAACAGTTGAAGATGACACAGTGCACCTTGGTGTGGTGTAGTGGTAAGGAGCAGGGCTTGTAACTGAAAGGTCGATGGTTTGATTCCCCCGCTAGGACACTGCTGCTGCACCTGTGGGCAAGGTACTTAACCCACAACTGCCTCAGTAAACATCCAGCTGTATAAAGGAATAAAGCTGTTACCTATGTAGGTCGTTCTGTATGAGTGCCTGTTAAATGACAATAATGTAAAGTAATGCATTTGTGCCTCTGCCAGAACAGACCAAGAGGCAGTGAATAGAACTGTTCTACTGACATCCGGCAACTTCATATCTTTGCTGTTATGTCACGCATTGTTTTAAATATACCATGAGTTCTTCCTGAGATGTGTGATACTAAAGAAAAAGACAACATCACCACTTAGTGACCTCAGTTGTTTTCATCTTAGCAGGGCAATTCCTGTTTTTTTAATGTTTCCCCAACAAGCCACACAGTGACCAGCAGGAGGCCATGGACAACTCGATAGATTGATTTGTTTTTCGTTCTCTCTGGTGTTTGTCCTCATGTGTGATGCCTGCGTGACTCTTTAATGAAACCAGAAGATCCATGTCTTCATCTCGCTGCGCAGCGAGGTAACTAACCTTTAACAGCGTTAGAAAGCAGGCAGGAACGCTTAAATTCCTCTCATAGCACTTCCTTAGGGCAGAAACTGAATAAAGCACAGTAGAACAAACAATAATTTGTTACTGTAAACTTTAACATCAATTCACAAATTAAACCTGAACATGTGCATTTTTAATCGTTCAAAATATTTAAATATATTTAAACTGTATATTTGGAAGGTTGTTGGCTATTGAATCTGGCAGCTATTGACTTTTCAACATAAACAAATCATTTGAAATAATTTATCAGAATCCTTTATACAGGGTGAGTTTAACTTGAAAGAAGTGCTCTCTCTCAGTGTGTGTGGAGGTGTGATCAGGTGGCCTATTAGAGCTTTGATTTCTAATACATGGCTGATTTTAGGCTGGGCCTTCAGGTGCCCCCTCTCACATTCCCTCTTTGAAATCAGGCAGAGAGAACAAAAAGCTGCTGCCTTGTTAATTTTTATGTCACTCACATGGGAAAAAAAATCAAAAAGACATTGTACAGAAAGCCAAAAACAACCAATATAGTAATTTCTGTCCCCAGCATTCATGACATTTTTGTGTCTTAGTTTAAACTGAGGTTTGGGGTTATGGTGAGGGTGACGGGTTGGGGGGGGTGTACTTCCATGTGGACACCAACACGACTACAATTATAAATCAATCAGGAAAAAAAAACACTTTAGTAAAGTGGAAAAAAATCTGTCATTGCTTTTTAAATGTACCATGTTTTGTATCAAGGGGAATATTTGGGCATTCCCCGAGGACACAGATCGGGATAATTCATCCTGTTACAGATGTCCAAGGTCCGACGGCCTCTGTAAGACTGACCACTGCCGTTCCTGACCGAGTGAGACTCTGTCCCTGAGGGCCTGGTCCAAAGTGACCCTCTTTCCAGCTGACCGCCCGACCTTGGCTCTTGCAAACTTTTCCCGCCTCCGGAGCATGCACCAGTGCCCCTCCCTCCCGCGCCCTTGCTCCCCCTGTCAGGATTGGCTGAGCCTGCCTGGCCTGCTGGCTCATTGCTTGTTAAGTCTCTTTGCTCAGCTGTCTTCCCTCGATGACAAACTCACAGGATCTCACTCAGCCCTCCGACTTTCTGTGATAAACGGGCTGAAATGTGACATCATGAGGAGGAGTGGAGAGCTAGCAGACACGGCACTGAATGCAAAGTATGCACCTCACATGGAAGTGTTTCAAACATGCTCCAAAAACCACCTCACCATTATTCTGATAGTATTCTAAAACACAGATCAGTTTCATTTGTTTATAGCTAATTTTACAATCTCTGATATGCCTTTTTATTTCTAAAATTTAGGGGTTTTAGGACAGTAATTTGAAATTCGGATTAAGGCTTGCATTTCAAAGAGAGAATTCTAAACTCAGCATTTCTGGAATTTCTGCTTAAAACAGAACTAAATACAAATGCCCACTGATTGTCTGAGAACTTAAGACAGACGTGGAACTCAAATGTTATGAAAAATATCAAAATAGAAGCTACTTAAGTCTATATTGAGACATCAATGAAATGAGATCTCCTGTACAAGAGTGAATGTCACTCTCTGTACAGAAGAAAATACTGCAAAACAAATTATAGCATTGCGTAACAATAGAAGAATCTTAAATAATACATATTTGTTTTGAACAACAAAATATATATCATTATTACTTGACACAGATATATTTATAGGGTGATTGTTATCAGATGGTCTTATAATGGTTTAGCACCTGTATTTTTTACTATATTTAGTGCAAAATGAATGCTTTAGGCCCATCTCTGTTTTCTAGTGGGAGCCAAACTCATTTTAAACATTTTTAATATTTCTGATTCATCGTAGTACTCTACTGTAAATCCAATGTTTCTGTGTATTGCCTTGTGGGTTGTAACATATTAAACCAGCAAGAGGCAGCAAACCAGTGAAATTAAACCCTGTTGTCGAATTATCACTCCATGTCAGTCAATTAATCAAGTTTTATTTGTTAAATCACATTTTTACGATCAAGATTGTCACTGTATGCTGTACATACAGCATACAGACAAAAAAAAAAAAAACAGAAAACCTGGGGAAAAAAACTGGAAGATTTTTCCCTGACATCTTGTGGCTTCAAATTCCATTTTCTTGTTATTGCATGCTGTCTGCATGTCCTTCAGTAATGACTGAGACACCACTGCCTCACCAAAATTACCCTCCTGCCCACTGGATCACAGTGCCATGACCAAAATGTCAGTTCTATCACCCATCCTAGTCAGGTAGGTAATTCACAAACTTGATACGCACTGGTTTTAAAACTCTCGTGATGTTTTCTCAAGACCTACTTTGTACCCTATGTACTATGTAACCTACTATTTTTGTGACAATAGCAGTTACAGTAACTTCCAGATTTTTAAGGTGTTTTGAGATTCCAACTTTGGCAGTTTGAAGTTAATGACGCTTACAGTTTTTGTCACGGAGCAATTAGCCTGAAACCATTAACCTCCTAATGGCTTTGAAGTTTGATTTTTGCTGAATTAGATTTGGTTTAAAACTTCTCAGGTAAACATAGTGTGTCTGCACTTCCTGTTTTCCAGTTCTTTTCATACTTTTTCTTTGTTTATTTTTCCCATGAGGACATGTAATATATGTAATGGATGACTGTGATTTTTAGCCCAGTATATTTCAATCAAAGAGCACTCAGCTGGAGTAAAATCACGAGCTGTATATCATGTACATTATGATTCAGTAAGCAAAAGGACATTTTTGTGGGTACATTGTATATAACGTGACATTTGTAATTGGCACATTAAAAATTCAATATTTCATTTGTCTGCTTTATTGATGAATATTGTTGAATTAACAAATTGGCATACAATGTCTATACTATTTGTTGAGGCTCATTCAACATCTCCTGTGAGGTGATTCTGTGCTGCAAGCCCCTCTTTATCTTACCTCTCTATCCTTTTTATCACTCTTTTCCTTAGTGCTTAGAGACAGAGGAGGATTCAGGCTCTTTGTCAGCTCCTCGAACCCTGGTCTCCACCTCACCTGACAGCCTCGGTCTACAGACAGCCAATGAAAAGTGAGCCCATGGGCACAGCGCCTGTTAAGCTCTCAATTAGCAGAAATGGTCCTTTTTCTCACTGTTTCTTTTTTTCTTTATCTTTATCTTTTTTGTTGTCCTGAGTCTATAGTCTTGGCAGGCAATGTAGGGAGAGAGAGAAAGTGAGAGAGGGGAGGGAGAGAGAGTGAGAGAGAGAGAGAGGGAAACAGGGAGAGCCTGAGGAGAGGAGGGGAAGAGGGGAGGAATCTCAGCTCTCAGTTGGCCTGCTTTGAAAACACACTTTTGGAACGGCCCTCCTTAATTCATGCCTCACTTTCCTCCCCTTTTGTGTCCGCCAGCTTGACCATATAACATGATACATCTGGCCCACGGCTCATTTGGGCCTTTCTCACCGAAGGAGCTGGCCACCCTGCTCCTGAGTATGGATCCGAGCGATCATGTGATATTAAAGCCTTTAAAATGCAGAACGGGGTAGGCAGGCAATAGCACAGACAAACACAGAGAACAAGGAAGTAAAGACAGTCTCAGGAAGGGTGGTGTGCTCAGAATAGACACTGCATCTTACTGTATCTTACTTACTTGTCTTACTTGAATCCTTGGTATTACATTACAGTACATTACATTATTGACCCTTAAAAAAAAATAAAAAATAAACAATATTTTAAGAAATTAAAACTAGCCATACAATTACAAATGTGACCTGCTGAGCGCTAAGAAGTATTTGGGTCTGCGATGAAGCTGGCTATGAAATGTTACATTCCACTTCAGTTGGCAAGTAGCAGGATCCCCGAATGTAGTTGAGGTACACATTTTCACCAGTAGGTGGCAAAGTACACATTACTAAGGGGACCAGAGTCTGAGAGGTTCCTAGACAGTGCCTGTTAATGCTCTTGTTCCACTCCTTCACACTTCAGATCATGCCTCCACTGCTATCTCTTCAGGTTTGGCCATGTCAGAACAGAAGGGCAGATAGCCCCTTGCCCCCATTCACATAAACAGACGAGAACTCAATGGAACATTAATTTTTCAGTGTTCCCCTCCTGGAGGTCAGGGTTCTAAAAAAGCATGTGGTTGTGGATCTGGTCCTTATCAGATGAGGGAAGTTTCTTGGGGTTGTCAGAATGTGGCTTTGTATTTTTTTTCCTCGGGAAATCTGAAATCTCACAGTACTCACTCCTTCCCCACTCAGTGCTATTAAGTTGTCATTGCCCTCCAATAATCACTGTGGAACAGAGCAGTAACACAGTTGTGATTGTTTCACTCAGCGCAGAAGCTCATTTGTGCTGGCTCTCTGTTGAAGAGGAGCTCTCGTTTGAGCGTTACAAAATGTGATCCAGCAGTTAAAGCCGAGACATTGTCTGAGAGTGTGTGCGTGTAGGATAGAGTGAGAAACAAGTGATGAAGGTGAGGCAGACATTAGGAATGAGGCAGGGTTTAAAGTTTGGGTTGCCCCAGCCTTGCAGCAATTGGCTGTGGACCCAGGCATCCTCGGGGTGGAGGTAAGAGTGGCCAAAACAGGCTGCTTCAGAAAGTTGGAGGACATGAATATCACCAGTTTGAAGAACCCGGGACGTGATGGTGAGGCCTGAGGGAGCATTCAAGGCTGGTGCTGAGGTGTTTACCAAGCCTAAAAAAACCAGTAGAATCTGGTATGGGATGCTTATCATCTTACGATGAACATCGTCTGCCTCCTCTCTTCCTGTTCCTCAATCTGACACTCAATAAACAGTTACGCTATCATGCTAATGCAACTAAACTCTAGCTTTCTGCTACCATACAGGCACAACACGCAGCATAAACTGAGGCCTGGATTAAGTCAACATTCACCCACAAACACGAGTATGCAAGCCTAACCCCAACTCTGACCTTAACCCTAGCCATGACAACCCTAGACACTGGCCACCTAGTAATGGAATGCCCAGTCACGAATATGACGGTTGGACATAACACCATAAATGAATGTGGCGGACCTTTCGGGAGATAGATCGAGGATCTACAATTGGAGATCTGAAAACCATACGGTGAGGATGAGGAGCCATGACTACAATTAATTAAAGGAATCATTTCACCATGAAGTGCACTTCAGCTCAGCAGGTTGCACAACTAACATATACACTTAACCTGAATAAGTAGCAACTATCACTCGCTATCCAGATGTATAAAATGGTAATGTGTGTCATGTGCATCAGTCATGCAGTTTTATCTATCCCTCAGCTAAGAGGAAGAATAGCCTAGCTTCACTACACAAGGCAAATACACAAAGTGAACTAAAAAGTGAGAATGAGAAATATAAATATATATAGATATATATACCCACAATGCATTGCGGTCTGTGGCTGGAGAGGTAGAGGGATTTCAATGTCTCCAGTACTTTTAAATATATCTACGTGCTGAGACAAACAGATATAATCAAAAGTACTAGAGGCCTTGAAATCCCCCTGCCTATCCGACCACAGACCGCAGTGCATTGTGCGTATGATTCCAAAGCAGCAGGGACCTCTCCTCCCTGCCCTGGGCCTGGCAGCTAGAGCCCCCGCACCATGGGTACGGCTTTCATCCTGGCCTGTGATCTCCACACAGCCAGGGCCGCCCGAGTCGCCGTGTCAGGTGAGGGGAACTGGGTCCTCTAATCCTGGGGGGAGTGTCAGGGGAGACCCCCACAAATCAATATGAGGAAAAGCTAGAGGAGGAGGCACATGTATACACACACACACACACACACACACACACACACACACACACACACACAAACATGTGCACACAGGTGCACACACACGCACACACACACACACACACACACACAAACATGTGCACACAGGTGCACACACACGCACACACACACACACACACACACACAAACATGTGCACACAGGTGCACACACACGCACACACACACACACACACAGTGCTCCATGTCAGCTGAAGTGGAGTTGGGGGGGGGCACACACAGCACACAGAGAGCTTGTGCAAGCCGGCAGTGCGGTTATGAATTAGGAGCTGTCAGCATTACAATGTATATTAATAGTCACACCTCTTTTTAATGAGCTTGGCATCGGCGGATGAGAGGAAATGCGCGGCGTGGAAGCGGACGCCGTGTGCGCGCCGCCGGCGAGGCCCCGTCATAAATCTCCGCCGAGCGTCGGCCCGCCGTAAATATGGAGCGCGAGAGGCATCTGTTTTACATTCCGCATATAAATCAGCCCGAGCTCCCAGCGACGATGAATCAGCCAGCCGTCGCTCCGTTTGATAACAGATCCACTCCCATCTTCGGGGGGGGTTTAGAGCCCCCTGTCCCTGTCCCAGGTAGGGAAGCAGAGAGAGATGCAAGGTCATGGGCCCCCTGTTGAGACCCCTTTGTCTGGGGCAGGAAGGAGGAACCCCCCCCCGGTGTCCCTGTTTGGAACTGAATGATCGCCTCTGAGTCAATGTCTGAGTTGAGCAATGTCCTTGAATTCACTGTCTGTGCTGAGAGATCTTCTCTCAGTCAGTGTCCATGCTGAGCGAGTTCTGTGGAGTCAGTGTCTGTGCTGAGTGATCCCCTTGGAGTCAGTGTCTGTTCTGAGCAATCCCCTTGGAGTCAGTGTCTGTGCTGAGAGATCTTCTCTGAGTCAGTGTCTGAGCAGAGGGATCTCCTCAGAGTCAGTGTCTGTGCTGAGTGATCCCCTTGGAGCCAGCGTCTGTGCTGAGCAAGTTTTTTGGAGTCAGTGCCTGAGCAGCCTGCTGTACCTGCACATCCCCCCCCTCCATGTGCCAGTCAGAGTGGCCGCATGCCAGACCACACTGCAGGGGAGTCACTCTTCTGGAATCCATGCGGTCAAAACCACAACCGCAACACGATGTCTGCGACACGACAACCCTCCTGCAGTTATCAAAAGTATGCAGTACAAAACCAAAGCACGCCCCTGTCTCCACCTTCTGTCATTTTTACTCAGGAAAATGAATACATACCCCCTGGGTAACTGCATACGCTTGCACAACAAGCACAAGAGAACTTTTCTTGGACGCACGAGACATCCATCCCACTATGCACTTCCACTCCATCTTTTAATTCAGTGCAACAATACACAGAATCAGTAAAATGCAGAAAAACACGTTGTGGCCAAATCTTTCAAAATGATAAACATCCTATGTTTAAGAATAGGCTATAGTTACATAAGTTTTAAGTGGTTTTTTGGAAAATATTTTCGACCTCTTGTATATTGTATATTCTGATCTGGGGCTGACATAGCTGCTTGGGCCTGAAGTTCTAAAAGAGAGGCTGGCAAACTCGGCTTTGATTATGTTTTCTGACAAGCGATTCGGATATAGCTGGCTAGCTTTTAAACTCCTGTTTAATCAGGGGAGTGGATCAGGGCTGCCCAAGGGTATTCAAATGACTATGAATGCCTCTGTCGAACATATGCAGACAACAGAGGTATTGATAACATAGACACCGCTACACAACTCTCTGCCCGCGATAAAAATCAAACAGCTCCTCAGAAAAAGAGCTTGCTATCTGAAAGGGGAGATGAATTGAAATGTTAAACCATGAAGTGGCCCTCTGGGAGGTTTATGGAGGGACGAATCCCCACCCCCGGCCCAAACCTTCGCACTGGTCATCTGAAGACCGATCCCCGGGTTTGACTGAAGTCCAGAGTTAATTACCTGGCCTCTTTTCACAGATGCGCTAATGCTCTGCGATTAGTGCTTCAAAGTGTTGATTAGTGAGCAGGAGCTGAAGGCCATACCCAGCTCTGTTCAAAGTGCATGAATGGGGACGTTGTTTGAAGTCCATGCACAGGGAGACTCTCCAGCACCCTGTTGTCCACCTTGTGTCCACCCCGGGCACTTTGAAACAACTGAGAATTCTCAGTGTGGGGATGAGCCTGGGTGACAGAGAGGGGGAGAGAGAAAGAGAAAGAAAGAGGGAGAGGGGGAGAAGGAGAGAGTGAAGGAGAGCAGAGAGAGGGAGAAAGAGGGATAGAAGAAACAGAGAGAAAGAGACAGACAGGGAGGGAGAGAGGGAAAAGATAAGAGAGAGAGAGGATGAGGGATTGAGAGAGGCAAAAAAGACAGGGGGAAGAGAGGGAACAAGAGAAAGAGGGGAAGCGACAGAGGGTGACAGATGGAGAGAGGGAGGCAGGGGAGGGAGAGGGGGGTGTTCGTGAACAGAGCAGACACAAAACACAAAAGGCAGACTGCCTTTATATGCAAAACAAAATCTGAAAATCTGAGAAGCCAAATCCTTGGAAGAGCCCAAATGGGAACTCTCTCTTCAAACATACAAATGATCCACTGCGAACAGCTGGGATTCAACATCTGTCTGGGAAGCCACACAGTCTGGGAACAGATGCCGCTCTGTTATGCCTGCTATGGCCGTCTGTGTTGCCCTTGGTCTGGCTGGAAAAGGTGCACCTTTTCCTTAAAAAAAAAAAAAAAACAACAACAATAAACTATTACGGAATGTGGCAAATAAAGCAAAAATTTTCAAAATGATGTAAACCCTTACAAAAAATGACATACTACACATATACTAGAGAATATATTTTTTTAGCTCAACCAATATATTGAAAATATGTCAATTATTGCCATTTGATATATTGCAATATATTTCTGCTTTGTATGAAATTTTACAGATGTTTGAAATGTATTCTGAGACTGAATAACATATTTCTCAGTATGTTAGGATATAATTCATTTTCATATGAGAAGCGTTTCCATGTGCTGTTACAGCACAATACAGTATCTGTAGAGCATCCAAAACAAAAACAATACACTCACATTACACACAAAGTGTCAACATGACATGATCAGAGCACAGTGCATGTCCTTTAGTTTTGATGGAAATAAGATGAATGTGTCTGGCAGTCAGATCCATCACCATTAAATGCCTCACTCTTTTGTCTTGTTTCATAATTGCTGAGGTCTTCCCCATAATTTCCCTCTGGAATTCATTTGTGACCAAGATTTCATTGCAGCTGGGCATTTCGGAACCGCTCATCGAATGACAAGATCAATAAAAAATGAATCGGAAAAAAGAAAAAAAGCCCGCAAATCAGTCACAGCAGAGGAGTACAACATGGAACTCCAACCTTACGCAGAGCAAAAAAAACCTAAAAAATCTCTCCATCCTCCCTGCAACAGCAGGGTATGCTGGGTAATGAGGCAGACAACATGTTAAATCTCACTTACAGACGTAACAACACCAAGGGGGAAAGGAGCAACTAATGTTGATGTGCATTATTTTGATTTAATAATCACATAACAAACCTCCTTCTCATCAGCTGAACCAAAACAGAAATCATTAGGTGGGGGATTGCAATTTACTTCCCCTGACCACCTATTGATTACCCTGCTCCTGCTACACAAATATCAAAAGTATTATTGATCATGGCAAAAGCTCGGATGGATTCATAATGACTTAATGCATGAGAGAAATAATAATTTTATCTGGACGTGGTCACAATACAGGCTACATGGGTCCGTTAACAGACATATGCATTTGTTCTGCTCTCAATAAACACAGAGATGTTGAGCTACATAAAGGAATAACACCAGGAGGTCAGTTGGGGACAGTTCTAGGTAAGTTATTAAGGTATAGAGGGTTGAGGAAGACAGCGAGGTGCCTCCCCTTTATCTATGAAACTCGCACGCTGGGCCGACCACAAGACGCAGAGTTATGGTGAACCGTTGGGATTACCTGATGTCTTTTTATGTGTTATGCCAATGTTGTCTTTTCCATTATTATGCTCCAGGAGTCTCTCAACCACCTTTTCCCAGGGTCACGGAATATTTTTTTTTTCCCTAACTGACCTAGGTTTTCTGGTGTTTTGATTTCCTCTGAAAAATGCACTGTGCTACATGAGCTGTACAAGAATGTCAGTCCTGATTGTGACAGTCCTGATTGTAAAAATGCGCTAAAGCTAAATTTGATTGGTTGATTGGTTGATTGATTGATTGAACATGAGAAGCAGCCCTGAAGTTTCACGGTTATTTTTTGAATGAACAATTTAGGATGTACACTGCAGGGTATCAGACGCTAGAGTTTTTTCCTTGTGAGTAATGGTACAGAACTGCTTTGTAATCCTACCCACAATGCAATGTACTTCAAAGATGTATGCAGAACATATAAACCAGTCTATCAGAGGGTGGCCTTTGACAGCTCACTTTCTTTCCAGAACTGCACAAGACAAAATACAATTACAGTATGCTCCTCAGTGCTGTGTGTTAGTTTGCAACAAACTGCTAAACTTTCCCAACATTTCTCTAGCTATGAAAACCCACCCAGGGATTGGCTCACTGATCAGTGGAGTACCTTACTGAACTTCCATTTTATGAAAATATTAAGACTTATTACAAAATAATAATTACAATGTTGTACATTATTTATATATATATATATATATATATATATATATATATATAATATATATGAGTGGCCAAACAGGAAATATATAAATATAAAGCTGAATATGTAAATGTAATTCTGAATATAAAAATGTAACCCTGAACATATAAATTCAATTCCTGAATATATAAATATAACTCTGGATATATAAATATAAGCCTGAATATATAAATATAATTCCTGAATATATAAATGTAATTCCTGACTATATAAATATAACTCTGAAAATATAAATATAAGCCTGAATATATAAATAATAAGCTGAACATATGAATATAATTCTGAATATAAAAATGTAACTCTGAACATATAAATTCAATTCCCGAATATATAAATATAACTCTGAATATATAAGTATAAAGCTGAATATATAAATGTAATTCCAAATATATAAATTCAATTCCCGAATATATAAATATAACTCTGGATATATAAATATAAGCCTGGATATATAAATAATAAGATGAACATATGAATATAATTCTGAATATAAAAATGTAACTCTGAATATATAAATTCAATTCCCAAATATATATAATTTTTTTTTCAATTCCCGAATATAAAAATGGAACTCTGAATATATAAAAATAAGCCTGAATATATAAATATAAAGCTGAATATATAAATTCAATTCCCGAATATATAAATTCCTGAATATATATATGTAACTCTGAATATAAAATATAATTCCTGAATATATAAATGTAACTCCTGAATATATAAATGTAACTCTGAATATATAAATATAATTCCTGAATATATAAATGTAACTCCTGAATGTATAAATATGTATATGAATATGTAAAAGTTAGTTTATACGCAGGCATATCACAAGACAGTCATTTTTCTTTTTGAATATATTTTTTTTTTTTTCATAGGCTACTGAGTGGTCAAAACAAGTTTAACATTAGCATCAGTAAAATTTTACAGTACAATCAAAGATAATCAAACAAAAACATTAAATAATTTAAATTTGAATGAGGCAATAATTTGGACTTCATTAAGGGGTCCTCATTTTCTTGGTATTAGGATCTTTCAAGTAGGGGAGCCAAATTTCACAGGGGCTGTTTATCAATCCACAGCTGTTTAGCAATACCAGGAAGGCTAAGAACGTACTTGTGTTCTTGAGAAGAACGTTCTTGCCAAGTGTCCTTGACGAGAACGGTCTTGCAAGATCGCGAGGACGGAGAACGCACCTATCAGAGATTGAGATGCTGTGTGTACTTGTGCAATACCCTGGGTGCAGTTCATTTAAGCAGTGATATGACAACACTGGCATTATCAGAGTAACATTTGATAAACTTTTGTTTTATTGTGTTTGTGTATTACATTTGTGTTTTGCCATAGTATAGGCTGCTACTTTTTTCATATAATACAGTTAAAGACGAACTCAAAACTCATGTTTGTCATTTCATGCATATGGTAGGATGAGTACTAAAATGTTATTCAACATTACAAGACAATCATTTCTCTGTCTGTCTGTCTATCTTTCTACCTCAGCTTTTTCCCCGCTGGTAGATCGTGACATTTTAAAGGCCATTCACACGACTGTTTGGCTTAGGGCAGGAGCATCATAACACTTGTAAAACACAAAATGTAATACACAAACACAATAAAACAAAGGTTTGTCAAATGTTGCGCTGATAATGCCAGTGTTGTCATATCCCTGTTCACTTCTCTTCTCCTTGCAGGCGATACAACCACCGCGGACGCAACCCGGCCAACCTGCTCCATCCCACTCTGTCCTCTCTGGAGGTACTCTCAGTGGCGGGCGGTCTCTGGAACTGCCAGTCATCGGTCCAGAAAGCGGATTTCATCACTGCCTACGCTGAGACCAACTCCCTGCAGTTCCTGGCTCTCACTGAGACCTGGATTTCTCCTACCAACACTGCTACCCCTGCTGCCCTGTCTTCATCCTACTCCTTCACACACACACACCACGGTCTTCAGGCAGAGGAGGGGGCACAGGTCTGCTAGTATCTCCATCCTGGAGTTACTGCCTTGTACCCCTCCAGAGCCTCTCCATCACCTTTGAATTCCATGCAATAACCGTCCCTCATCCTGTCAAACTCACCGTTGTCGTTCTATATATCGCCCCCAGGTCCACTCGGTCTCTTCATTGAGGAACTCGACACGCTCCTGAGCTCCCTCCCGGACAACCCGCTGATTCTCCTGGGCGACTTCAATGTCCAACCTGAGAGCTCCTCATCGGCTAGCATGCTCTCACTCCTGCACTCCTTCTCCCTCACCCTCTCTCGGTCTCCTGCAACCCACAAAGCCGGCAACCAGCTCAACCTTGTGCTCACGAAGAATTGCGCCACGTCCCACTTCACGGTGACTCCTTTCCACGTATCCTACTTTGTATCTTTCTCTCTCTCTCTCCCTACCACTCTCGACTCCTCTGACACCACCACTACTACCTTCAGGAGGAATCTCCACTCCCTTTCTCACTCCACATTCACCTCCACTGTTCTCTCCTCCCTCCCTCCCCTCACCTCCTTCTCAAACATGTCTGCTAATGCTGCTACAACTGTTTTTAACACATTTCTATCTCAGTCTCTACATGCTCTCTGTCCCCTTATCTCCAGGACATCACAGCCGTCGCCCTCCTCCCCATGGTTAACCGACTCCCTCCGCTCCGACAGAACTGCGCTGTGGGCCGCCTCGAGGAAGTGGAGGAAATCCAGATCCCCTGACAATCTAGCGTCCTACCACTCCCCCATCCACAGCCTCAACCACCAGAAATGCACCCAGCTACCACTTGTCCTCCTTCTCTACACTCAGCGACTCGAAAGTCCTTCAACTCATCACATCCCACCGAGCTACAACCTTCCCCCTCGACCCCATTCCCTCCACCCTCCTCCAGTCTGTGTCCGGTGAGATCGCCCCATATCTCTCCTTCATCATCAACTCATCTCTGACTACTGGCCTTGTTCCTACTGATCTTAAAAATGCTATGGTTACCCCCCTGCTACAAAAACCCACCGCTGACCCATCTGACATGAACAATTACCATCCAGTATCCCTCCTGCCATTTGTATCCAAATCCCTTGAACGTGCTGTACTTAACCAACTGTCTCCCTTTCTCCACAAGCATAACTTCCTGGATCCCCACCAGTCCGGGTTCAGACCCGGGCACTCAACCAAAACGGCACTCCTGGCGGTGACAGAGGCCCTCCACACAGCCAGAGCCTCCGACCTGTCTTCGGTCCTCATCCTCCTTGACCTCTCCGCTGCGTTTGACACCGTCAATCACCAGCTGCTCATCGCCAAGCTCTCGGAGATTGGCATCAGGTTCAGGTCCTACCTGACCGGTAGATCTTCCCAGGTCTATTGGAAAAGCTCCACCTCCACACCCACTCCCCTTACTACAGGTGTCCCCCAGGGCTGTATTGGGACCCCTCCTCTTCTCCATCTACACCAACTGTCTTGGTTCAGTCATTGACTCACATGGTTTCTCCTACCACTGCTATGCTGATGACACTCAATTAATTTTTTCTTTTCCCCCCTCCACCCCCCAGGTCAACGAAAAGATCTCTGCATGCCTGGATGACATCTCCAGATGCATGGCCTCCAACCACCTCAAGCTTAATCTGGACAAGACTGATCTGCTGTTTATCCCAGCCAGGACCTCTCCTCTTCAAGAGCTCTCGGTTACTGTTGACAGCACCACAGTAACTTCCTCCACTTCAGTGAAGAGCCTGGGCGTCACCCTCGACAACAGGCTGGACTTCACCGACTACATCTCCCAGACAGCACCCTCCTGTCGATTCCTCCTTTTCAACATCAGAAGGATTCGCCCTTTTTTGACCACCTACTCCACCCAGCTGCTCGTCCAGGCCACCGTGCTCTCCCGCTTGGACTACTGTAATGCCCTCCTCGCAGGCCTCCCAGCCTGCACCATTCAGCCGCTGCAGCTCATCCAAAACGCAGCTGCTAGGCTGATCTACAATCTTCCTATGTTCTCCTGCGTCACCCCCTTACTGAAATCCCTCCACTGGCTCCCAATCGCAGCCAGGATCCGCTTCAAAGCCTTGACTCTCACCTTTTCTGCTGCAAGAAAGACTGCCCCGACCTACCTCCAGGACCTCATCCTACCCTACACCCCTGCTCAACAACTTCGCTCTGCAACATCTGGATACCTCGCTCCTCCCACCAACAGAACGAAAGGCCCATGCTCCTCACAACGTCATTTTTCCATCATTGCGCCCCCCCCCCCCGGCGAACTCCTCCTTCACTCCAACCCTTCAGACATGCGCTGAAGACACACCTCTTCAGACTCTACCTGGACTGATACCTCTGCCACTTTGACCTTGTAACTTTGACCTTGTAAATCTGACTCCTGTACTTGTAGCTCTCTTACCTAGGTAGTGTAGCGGTACTTGTTTTTGATATGTAATCCTAGTTCAGAGTAGTTGGCTCGTGACACTGACCTTGCGCTCAGCTTCAGCACTATCTGCATTGTACGATCTGTACACATCTTGCTATTGTGCCTGTTGTTTGCCCACTGTTTTGCACTTTTGTACGTCGCTTTGGATAAAAGCACCTGCCAGATGAATAAATGTAAATGTAAATGTATATCACTGCTTAAATGAACTGCGCCCAGGGTATTGCGCAAGTACACACAGCATCTCAATCTCTGATAGGTGCATTCTCCGCCCTCGCGATCTTGCAAGACCATTCTCGTCAAGGACACTTGGCAAGAACGTTCTTCTCAAGAACACAAGTACGTTCTTAGCCTTCCTGGTATTGCTAAACAGCCGTGGATTGATAAACAGCCCCTGTGAAATTTGGCTCCCCTACTTGAAAGGTCCTAATACCAAGAAAATGAGGACCCCTTAAAGAAGTCCAAATTATTGCCTCATTCAAATTTAAATTATTTAACGTTTTTGTTTGATTATCTTTGAGTGTACTGTAAAATTTTACTGATGCTAATGTTAAACTTGTTTTGACCACTTAGTAGGCTATGAAGAAAAAAAAAATATTCAAAAAAGAAAAATGACTGTCTTGTGATATGCCTGCATATAAACTAACTTTTACATATTCATATACATATTTATATATTCAGGAGTTACATTTATATATTCAGGAATTATATATTCAGAGTTACATATATATATTCAGCTTTATATTCATATTATTTCCTGTTTGGCCCCTCATAATATATATATATATATATATATATATATATATATATGTATGTATATATATATATATATATATATATATATATATATATATATATAGGTTATGATGTGCTCTCTTAGTCCTCATATATTTTACCAGAGCTTGTGAAAGTGCCACTTTATAACTATTGTAAATGAAATTTTTAGCCTCAACTCTCAAAGCAGCGATTGAGTTCTGTGGGAACTGCTCATCAGAATATTAAACTCCTCTATCTAATTGGAAGTGAATGGTGCACTGCAAAACCTCTTTATGCAGGAAACCTCTTCACCATGATATGGAGAACCTGCAGAACGTCCACCCCAGACCTACAGTAGCAGATATATATCTATCTGTCTCCCAACGTCTATGGGACAGGACACCACCAGCATTTCTGCATGGGGCGAGGGGGTTTGATCTTTTAGAATTACTAATATTATAAATACCATAATTATCATCATTATCACCACTAACATATAATTATTGTGAAGAGCTGAGGAGTTATAGTGGTGGTTATAAGAAGCTGTTAGATTTATCTGTGTTTTTTATGTTTGTTTCAGTGTGCTTGTTTCTTCTTCTACCTTTTCTCACATCCCTGCTCGTATTGACATGTACATTACTGTTAGCATTATTACTGTTATTGTAGCATATATTTCCTTTCTTTACACCTGGCTTGTTGATTGTAAATCCATTAAAGTACGGCACTATTTGAACTGTGAGAGACTGACACTGATAGAGACAGAGATAGAAATAGACAGAAAGAGAAAGAGAGAGATGGGGGAGGGGTGGGGGGCCTTTGAGGACTTTTCCTACTCCTTGATTCACACCTGCGCTCTCTCTATCTCTCTCTCTGTCCCTCTCTCTCTTTTCCCCTCTCTCCTCTCTCTCCTCTCTCTCCCCCTCTCCCTCTCTCTTCCTCCCTCTCTCTCTCTATCCCTCTCTCCCTCCCTCCCTCTCTCTCTCTCTCCCTCTCTGTCCCTCTCTCTCCCCCTCCCTCTCTCTCTCTCTCTCTCTCTCTCTCTCTCTCCCTCTCTGTCCCTCTCTCTCCCTCTCTCTCTCTCTCTCCTCTCTCTCTCTCTCTCTGTTGCAGCGCATTGGGGTGAGGTGGTCTGGCGCCCAGCGGGAGGATTTGTGGATGATTAATTGCACTGTCTCGTGGATGGAGCTAGCGAAACAGCGGGATCCTCTGCGTATGTAAATACAAGCCGCCTCCACGCAGCAACGTCGAGCCAGATTAACAAAACGACCCTGCTCCCGCATTTAAAGCAATTCCCCGATCTTTCATATTACCACCAACGGACAGCAGGAACACACAAATGTAGGCAGGAGAGAAATATCTCATCCCTTTCAAGCTCCCAAAATAAAAACACATTAAACAGCACCTGTAAAAGGTGAACTAGATCAACTTCCAAAGCTTCTTCCTTCCCTGGTGGTAGTGCTGGTGACTTGTGGAAAATATACACACATACAAATTTAGACATTAGAATTATTATCTTCTTATGATCAACTAGTAAAGAGTTCCCTCACAAGGGGAACAAAAAAAACAATCCTTTTTAAAGGACAACAAAGACAGAATCTTTTCAGTTTTTTAGTGTTAGAGGAGTGTTGTTTTGTCAAATCTTATATAGCTCTGCATACATTAGTGTGTTTATGGACAGGACCTATCATAATGGAAGCATAAATATCTTCATCTGTTTAATCAATTTCTCCCCTCATACAACAGGATGATGTCATAGGAGGTCTGCATCCACAGAGCCAGGAGCTCTGGAACACACAGCACATGCACAGGGTGGAACATGTGACCAAGGGCTTGCCGGTTCAAATCCGGGCTGCAGCTGCACTCACGAGCAAAGTTTACTACCTAAATCATTTCAGCAATGTGTCTGGCTGCATAAATAATGGACAAAAAGTGATGAATAGAAGACATCCGAGATATTTACTAAGACAATAAATAACACACTATCATCACGTACTAGACACAGTTTTGTGAACTTGCTAGACACAGCTTCAGATCCAAAAATACAAATATGTAACTGTCACATTTTCTGGATAAAAAAACCCACTCTGTGAAAATGAAGACTAAACAGCAGGGAGTTATATAAAGTAGTACAAATGCATAAATTAGGAAAAGAGTACAAAATTGAAGTGTTTGGATATCCCAGTGAGCACTGTTGGATCAATAATCAGGAAGCGGAAGCTTTATCACACCACCCAGGCACTGCCCAGAAAAGGCCATCCCTCAAAAGCAAGAAGAGGGCTTGTGAGAGAGGCCAAAAATCACTTTGAAGGAGCTACAGAGGCTGAGAGTGGAGTAAAGGTGCAAAAGTCAACAATATCAAGAAGGAAGCTTTTTCAAGGCACTGTATGTGCGTGTGTATGCGAGTACTCCGTCTCAATTTTATGATATACTGCTCTTTAAAAATAAATCCTGCCCTATAACATTCTAACAATACTACTACTAATAACAGCAATAATAGTGTTTGTCAACGTCATCATCATTACAATTGTCCTGTTATATCTAATCTACATAAATTTGCATAACCATAATGACAGCTGGTGTGGTAAAAGCATGGATAGTTTGGTAGTTACAGGGTATTAGCAGAGCGCATGAGAGTGTTCCTGTTGATAAATGAAACTCATGGTTTTGTTCTCCCTGTAACCCCGTGTCTTGCACGTATAACATGTTTCTTCCTTATGTAGGAATAAAGGGATTTCTCTATTCCCTTAATGGCCCATTAATTCCTCCTCGATGTCTCCCCAGAGTCCACATCACTCCAGTTGTAATTTACTGTGAAAACATCACCGAACCCAGTCTCTTTGTTTATGACCGCTCGGAGAACATTCTCAGGGTCAAGGAAAGAAACTTGAAAGAAAAAGCAACCGCATTTTTAAACTTTTTTAAACCGCAGTCGTCGCTGTCTTCTGAGCAGCGAAGCCTGAGAGCGGGGAAGACGCCAAGGAGGAACTGCAGGATTTCCTTGAGAGAGCTAAATGCTGAAGATGTAAAGATTTTCTTTAGACTTTCATCGCCAGCATATATTTCTCCCTCCCGTGACCTTTTTAAAAATCCCTCTGAGAAGTAAAAATACCCCCAAAAGAAAAAAAAAAAGAGAGATAGCAAGTATTATCGCTTTTTTCTTTGTCCTCTTGTGTTTTTTTTCCCCTTTCTCTCTTACAGGAATCTATACTACTTCTTGGCATTTGAAAAGGTCAGACATGTGTTGAACATCCCAGCCGCTAATGTCTGGAAAACTTCCACTCTGCTGTTGATGGAAGGAGACAGTGCTGAGTGTGTTATTTCTCCACTGTCAGTCAATTTGTTATGTGCAATGAGAGAGAGAGAGAAAGAGAAGGGAGAGACAGACAGAGAGGGAGAAAGAGAGAGTGAGAGAGAAAGGGGGGGAGAGAGAGAGACAGAGAAGGAAAGGGAGGGAGGGAGAGAGAGAGAGAGAGGGAGAGGGGAAAAGAGAGAGGTAGAGAGAGAGAGAGAGAGAGAGAGAGTACCGCTCCTGTGCCCCTGCCTTCAGGTAATCCAGTGGGGAATACTCCATTCCTGCTTTATCCTACTCAGGGCCTAACATCAAACAGGCCTGTTCTGTGCTATCTAAGAACCACATCACCACCACACACACACAGGCGCAAGAAAATTTCATTGGCAGTCCTATGAAAGAAATATCACTGGCTGTTATATTACTACAACATTTATTCCAGTATATTCCAATAACTATGTGTTGTATCCAATAAACCGTTTCATTCCCATTGTTTACACTCTTATTTATATAAAGATAGGGAGTACAAACTGTCATTTGTAATGCTATTATACACCTGCAGAATTGTACAATACAGTATCTCTGTGATTTGTTGTTTCAAAATTTATATATGTTATAAAATCCTGTATAAAATAATATGCAGGCGATATAAAAATCTGTGCAAGTGAAATGCAGTTTAAGTGCCTAAGGTAGCCTATGGTCCACAATTCAATGCAAAGTACTTTAGCCTTGAATAAAAGATAACATACTTAATGAAGATTTACATTTTTTCATTCAAAATGTCTTTCATTCTTCCCAAGAACTGCAAAACCCGTGGTACTGTGTAAAGGATGCAATATCTAACCCAGAGTAAAATTTGTCACAGGAAAATGTGCACAAAGACCATGCAGAAAGATTTGTGGAGGCAAAGGTTATCTCTTTAAAAACAAAATAATGTGCATGTTATTGGAATGTAAGAGCATGCCACAATAGTGAATCTTTTTTAATCATTTCAAGAGAGGCAAAACCCAGAAACTCGTTGACCTGTCACAACTGTAAAGAATTCCAGTCCTTCTTTTCATTCTACTAGAGATGACCTCTTGAAACTCCAAATGTGAAAATGCGTTCAGGGTCTCAGTCCCTGACAATGCACCAGAGCCACTTCCACAACATGAGAAAAAAAACATTTAGGGCATCCATTCAGCTGTTGATTGGTTCATTTGATACTGCAGCTTATAAATGAAACTCAGTTTGTTCAATGTGTCTCCAGAAGAGCCAGTCAGCATGAATTCATTTCACCGCAGTCCATGTGCGTTATTAAACCACCGCTATTTTTAAGGTGGCTTTTTATTTCCCAATAAGCACTGGTTCCTTACTGTTCTACACTTTTCTTGAACTACCACCCCCACCTTCTGAGTGCTGGTAGGTAGCCATTTTCCCCATTTTCTCTGTTTACCATTTAATGCATCATAATTGCTACTCCATCTCCAATGTACTGGTTCACCTCTTGAGGCTGGACCAAATTCATAATTTAAAGAGGCGTTCCTATTGGCTTATCAGGTCTTCTCTTTATGATGTCAGCATTCCAGCAGAAGTTGTGTGTGTGTCCGAAACACCACCCTTGCCCCCCCCCCCCACCCCCCCCCCCCTGCATTTATCCGATTAAATCCTGACATGTGGGTCACACGGTAATGACATCATAACCTTCACAGGATAACCCCCCCCACCCCTCCTCCACCCCTGAACCTCTACCTCCCTCTCGGTTTAAAGCAGGGGGGATTTTGATCCATTAGCAGCAGGACTTCCTCATAATCCAATCGCTTTTCTCCATTTCAGCCCCTCCGTTCGGCAGGAAGTGGTGTTATGTAACGCTTACTGTGCTGCAGGACAGAGTCTTCCATCTCGCTGTTGCTTGACATAACACGCTGTAATACTGTTCTGTACTTTTGGGAAGATTTGTTGAAAGGCGGTAGTTTACCCTTTCAAGTGTGCTTACATTGGATTTGTGTTAAGGTGGGATTTCCTTTTCTGGTTTATGACACACATCAGCCAAGTACAGGGATACAGAGGCAAAAAAACTGTACATATTTAATTTGAGGTTCGGATCACAAGCAAAAACATAACACTATACAGGGATGAAAAAGCTATTTAAAGAGATATTGTTAGAGCCATAACGGAGAAAAGGGAATAATAATTTAATTTAGTAATGTTTAAGGTTCATTTTGAATATTTGAAGAAAAGTGAATGTTGCTTATTTAGTAGTTGTAGTTATTAAGTTTGATATTGTGTAATTATATTAACTTATGCATGACATCACTCTGTTGAAGCACTAAGCTGCGTGAGTGACGTAGCGTGTCAGAGCGCAGCAGTCTTTGACCGTGACTACACAGAAATGAGCAGATCTCCTGTATGCATAAAATTAAGTTTATTTTCGCAATTTTATACTTGTAATTTGAACAGTTTATTTAGTAAACAGTTGAAACTTTCAAAGAAGTCTCGCGTCATTGACTTAAGCTCAAGGTACTGGTCATAAAACGACGGTAGAAGAAACTGCACTTACAGATATGAAGTGAAATTATGAATGCATTGCTGCCTTATGACATCTGTTGGCTCCTCTGAAGACAGAAGCTGCTCAAATTCATGGTTTTCTCACTAACTGCATCCAAAGGGAACCATATTCAACAAGGTGGAGAGTAGCTTTAAAAACACTAATGAACCAACTGGAATGACAGAAACCAGTGGTGACACAATTGATTAATGACAGTTCATCCAATTACACATCAAAGACTGGATTTATACAGCCTTCTACAGACAGAAAATGAGAATACAGAGTGTGTTTGTGTGTGTGTGTGTGTGTGTGTGTGTGTGTGTGTGTGTGTGTGTGTGTGTGTGTGTGTGTGTGTGTGTGTGTGTGTGTGTGTTGGGGGGTGCTGGGTCGTATGCTGATTTTTGGAAGTTGTTACAATAACGATATTTACAATTACATTTAGTCATTTAGCAGATGCCCTTATCCAGAGTGACAAGAGTGCATACAAGATGGTTAAGCTAGGAGCCGAGCCAGTAGTGGTATTACCATTGTGAGTCATTGCAGAACATATCATATTCTGTGAAAAGTGCCACAGTAGGTACAAGAGGAAGTTTGAGGATCTAGCAAATGTGTTCTAGGATATGAGGTGTGAGCTAAACTAAGAGTTTTAACAGATGGGTTTTCAGCCCACACTGAAAGACAGACACTAACTTGGCAGTTCTGGCTGTTGTGGGGGCTCATCCCATCCATGGGGGGGCTAGTCTGTCCCGGATCACATTGGCAGGCCTGTCTCCCTGCTCCACTGACGAGCGGGGACATTTTTAGCTCTCTGCAAACCATCACTCAGACCCAGGTGGAAGGAACATGCTGCAGACCACACACACTCAAGTAATGCACAAGCACAAGATTATTTAATCACTACTATTTGGGTTTGTATCAGAACTTTTTTCTTCCCATTTGAAAACATGTAGAATTGTAATTACAACCTTCTTAATTATTTGTATCTTTTCATCATATATATATATATATATATATATATATATATATATATATATATATATATATATATATATATATATATATATAGTGCTATCTTTGATTTGCCTGCAGGGAATTCTGAGATGAAAGAAATATTGTGTGAAATCTAGGCCATCTGCTTGCATCAATGTTGTATTCATAGTTATCAAATTATGCCATATTTTATGCTGGTTTTGCATAACGATTTCTTAAGGTAATAATTTATATTAATGACTCGTCTGATAGAACCCAATGTCCCTCAGGAGGCCATGTTGAGATTTTAATGTTGCTCGTTATTAAGATTTTAAAAATGGAACAGAGCAGGCTCACTTTCTTAGAAAGTTAGTTACATTCGTTTGTTATGTATTCTGTCTACATTCAGACAACCTCCGTTTCACTGTAAACTTTAAAGATGTCTTCCCCCCCCCGGCTGCCACCATAATTTTTAGGAAAAGGAAACGTTCTGTGGTCTGTGTGATTTAAACCCCACCTCTCCTAATGTGAGACAACAGGTTAACTGTTTTGACATAGTGCCACCGTTTAAAAGCTGCGTGTCGGCGTGAGGTCTCCTCACAAACGAGTCCATGACCTTCAGCGGCTTCATATTTTCATATTAGCTTTGCGGCGCGTTTCCGGCGCCGGGCCCTCTGTGGCTGGCAGAGGCGATGGCAGCAGTAGTAGCTCTCTCAGCCCTGACCTGGCCGACGGATACATCTGGCCTGGATAACAGCGGGCATCACCGAAGCCCCAGGAGGGCTTTCGCAAAGGGTGATTGTCACTGTGTACCGTGAGTAACTTCAAAGCTGAGGATCGGATACCAGAGGAAGAGTCAACGTGAGAGAGGAATCTCACAAAGGCAGTTATGAAGGAAGTTACCCTGGTGCAGCCTCAGCTAGCATTTATGTAGTATTTCAAATCACATCTGTGGATAGTTTGTGCCTTTTTTAACTGTGGTTTGACTTTCATGAGAACATAGGAAGATATGAAATAGATGTTAAATACACTGAAAGATGCATGATAGGATAGAGTGCATTTTTCTAATATGAGGCCAGGACCCCAGAACCCCAGAAAGCATGGCAGTGAATTAAGGCAGAGGACCACACAACCCATGAGCATCATTAAACCGGACACGTAAGCACTTCGGCTTTCACACCTCGAGTACGTTCAGGAAAAGCAAACAACGACCTGTCTGGCTGTTGCTTTGCCCTGACCACAGATTAGGGCAATCACATTACATTTACAAATCTATTAAGCAACAGTTCTTACACAATTACTAGTACCAGTCTCAAACACACAGCACTGGTTAGCTATACACCAAACAGTTAAGGTCGGTAGTGAGGCAATTACAAGCAGCTAAAGCAATGATTTGGTGAAAAAAACACATACACATGCATTTCCTGTATAATCAATACAGCAGCGTCACCTAAAAGAGAAGGACTTGTGGAAGTAAGGTATGTGTCCACAAGATTCCCAAATGCCAGTTTTTGACACTCCTGCAAACATTTATTACGGTTATTAAATCTTACACCCCATCCACCCCCTACAGGGCTCAGAGAGAGGCTTCATCCACGACCCCCCAGGGAAGGTGAATCGCACTGGCGTGAGTCTGGAGGCAGTGGAAAGTTAAGGCGATAAGGATCTGCTGAAGCAGCGGCAAACAGCTGCTGAGAATCTGGCCAGGGAAATGAAAGCAATTGAGGAAGTCCCTATTTTTTGGAGGCCCGATGAGAGTTATGGGCCCTAGCTGGGGGGAGCGTGTTTTTGTTCGGCTGGTGGAGGGGGCTGAAAGGAGCGAATATTGCTGAAGGAGCAGCGCTGGCAGTCGGGCACAGACAAAAGCTGGAAATGAAATAACTTCCTCTCCTCGGGAAAACACGGCTGCTCCTGACAGAATAATAGCAGCCAGGGAGAGGGAGACAGGCCCACAGCATGGACACTACAAACACAGGAAACTGCAGCCGCCTGCACGAGCTGCTACACGCACAATCACACACACACACACACACACACACACTCACAAACGTACACACACACACATATACACACACTCACAAACGTACATACACACACACACTCACACACACATACACACACTCACAAATGTACATACACACACACACTCACAAACATAGATACACACACACACACACACACTTACAAACATACATACACACACACACACACACACATACAAACATGCATACACACGCACACAAACACACTCACAAACATACATACGCACACGCACACACACACACACACACACACACATGCTCACACATATAGGCATGTATGTGCACACACACTCATACATGTGCACACACACACACACACACACACACACACACACACACAAGGAACACTTGTTTTACCCTGCTCTGGCAGGTTTATTTTACAGTTGATGCTACATTTCAATTGTTCTGGGACATAGTAAGCATGCATGAGGTTTAAATTGCTAAATTAGCAAACATCATATGGAAAGGCAACAGAAAATGTTAAAAATCCATTGATTTCTCAGAGGAAAATCTATACAGTCTTGACTCAGGCTTAAGTTTGTGTTATCTACAATCCACTGGCATGCACTTACACCCTGAGGATTCTACAGTGTAATATATCTTAATCTTAATCACTGCTGAGTATACTGGACCAACATCTCTTTTTGCATTCATTCAAAGAACATAAATATCCCTCTGACATGAATAAACACAAAGAAAACACATGCACAATCATGCATACACACACACACACACACACATACATGTGCTCTCACACACACATACATACACACACGTGCTTGTACACACACATAGACACACATGCATGAAATGTGCACACACACAAACATCTTTGACTTAAATAAGAAATATTAACCACACAAGGCTGAGAAGGACATGACATTCTTATTAAAAGGCACATACACAAGCATATCCAGCACCTTAATGTGGTACATGAGGGAGAACTCGGTGTAAAAAATGATGTGGTGATGTTCCAAATGTGGAAATGACAATTCAGCATAAAACAGCGTGAATATTAATACTGAAAGGACCGGGACCGCAAAGACGGGGAATAAATCCTATTCACAATGAAAAAAGACACGTGAAACTTTTCCTGTGATAATTCTGGGAATTTCGTTCATTATCGTGAAACAATGTTTCCAGTCAGATTCTCAGATGGTCATCTGTAGTGAATTTTATTTTCACATTTCACAGTTGCAATGTGCTGATTATGCTACCCTATGAATAAAACCCGACCCATGTCAGCCCACGTTCATTTACACCATTTTTTTCTTATGAAAAATGATTGCGAGCACAAATAGAGAAATGTTATGTATATTTTGCACACTACACTCTTCCTTGTTTGAAGTCCAAGGACAAGAGGAAATTTGTGACATGTGAGGACACAGTGACATTTTGGCTCTAGGCAAACTCATTGCATGCCATTATTATTATTATTATTATTATTATTAATAATAATAATAATAATAATAATAATAATATTTGACTGGAGTGTTTCCTACCCTTGACCACCACTGCTAGATTTATATGTTGTCCAGATATTAAACTAAAATAACATAAACAAGCCCCTGAATAGTGAGCTATTTCAGTGACTGCCCAACCTGTCTATCTTTTATCATTATTTTTGTTTAAATCATTATGCCCCTCTCTCATCACCTACTTCAGCAAATTAACTGGCCTCTTTAACCCTTTCATGCATATGATCACACCGGTGTGATTAGCCATTTAGCACGTACGGTAAAACCGGTGCAATCAGAACACTAGATTGGAAAAATTCTAGCTAATGTTAGCTTTGAGGAAACAGCGATTTAACGTTAAAAAATATAGCAAATGCAGCGGTGAAAATTATGAGAAGCTTAATAACGCTAATGAAAACATAACAAACCATGTAACGCAACATGTGCGCTACATAGCATAAAATAAGTTATGTGCAAAAGGGTTAATAAAAGAACCAGGTGAGGAGTTTGAGGTGAAAAGCCTGTTAGGAGAACAGGGAGGGGTGAATGGCTGCAGCTAATGTAACCTGTGAGAAAAAAAGGCTAGAAATCGGAGGTAGAATGATGGGACGGTTGATGAGCAAGTGAAAGTGTTGCCATTTTGTTTTATTTTCCCCTCTCCTCCCAGCTGGTGAAGCTGAGGCCTTTGAAAGCCATTTCCCACACAACACGTTACAAAGGTGTGAGAGAAGGGGCACTGGACAAAGTGTACAGCTGTCTAAAACGGGTCAAGAGCACGAGACCCCCACTTTCACGCCACCCCAAAATGATGAAATAACAGAAGCATGGGAGATGAAGGAGGTTACCCTGGTGCAGCCTCAGCTAGCATTGATGTAGTATTTCAAATCACATCTGTGGATAGTTTGTGCCTTTTTTAATTGTGGTTTGACTTTCATGAGATCATAGGAAGATATGTAACCTGTAAGAAAAAAAGGCTAGAAATCGGAGGTAGAATGATGGGACGGTTGATGAGCAAGTGAAAGTGTTGCCATTTTGTTTTATTTTCCCCCCTCCTCCCAGCTGGTGAAGCTGAGGCCTTGGAAAGCCAGGCCCTCTATTCAGCAAATCAGACCTGATAAATCTTTGTCGTGCCCCTAACAAGGCCTCCTGAACAGTACTCTGCTAATTCACAAAGGTTATCCAAGATGCAAGCCATACTCTCCAGTTATTACCACTAGGCTAATTCTCTACTTTATCGCTCAGACACTGATGATGTAATGCACTCAGACCACATCCACATCCTGAAAACTATGAGCCTTTACAGGTCCTCTTTACAAGATGCAGACTCCCCATTACGCAATTTCATGCTTGGAAATGCTCGTATTACTAAGAATTATAAGTCTGTTTTCCCATTTTACTCACTCATCGTAGAATTTTGTGACTTCTCAAAATGTCTTTTAAAATTAATTATTCTTATTACCGTCATAATTTATTCATTTCACAGATACCTGTATCCAAAACATGTAGAGTGTTTGAGAGCCAGAGGAAAAACTGATAGTGAAGAGGTTGAAGTGGAGGCAGTATAAGTGCATGTCCTATTACAATACATTCAAACTATGTACCACACATATCCCAGTGTCATCCTCTATTAACATATAGACCTAATAATTATGCTTCAAAGGAAATGTGTTTCCCTCTGATTTTTTTTTCTTCATGCTCAACCTGGTGGCTTGGTCTAAAGCAGGCCCAGCGCTATGGGGGTGCTTAGGGGTGCAGTGCACCCCCAGACGGACCTCAGTGCACCCCCAGTTTTCTCCTTATATCCCAATGTCTACATAGTATTTATTATGTTTTTTAAAGATATGACGTTTTTTGCCCCCCACCGTGAATTGCGAGCGCACCCCTCTGTATTTCCTCTGGGCACCGAGCCTGGGTCTAAGTGTGCTCAGTCAGTATACATTAATCTCTCAAAAACAATAGGCTATTAATTCACCTACAGCACCGGTTAAGCACAGGGCCAGCAGTTTATTTTGCATGTGAAAGAGTCGATTCTACTCCGCAGCCGAAGTCAACTGTTGCACCCCGATCACTTCAAAGTATTGAAAACCGTTCCTCACGATCTGAAATTTAAACTCAATCATGAAAAAAAAAAACATTTCAACTCTACAACTACTCTTTAATAATTAAGATTCTACTCTGAAGGTTCACCAATTTTGCTTGACACCACCACTTAATTTCAGGAATCGTTTTGAACATTTAAGTCCTGAATCTGTCGTGAAAGAGCTGATTCTCGTCCATGGCTGAAGGCGACTGTAGAGACCTGATGACTTCAAAGTATTTGAAACCCTTGCTCACAATCTGAAATTTAAACTTTATCACAAAAAGATATGCAAAACACCATAATAATTAAGATCCTGCTCAGCAGGTACACTGACTTTGCTGGATACACCACTTAATTTCAGGTATATAGATTTGCATGCTACATCGTGTTGCATGGGCATCACAGCCTGTGTGACTATCTGCAGCTCAGACAGCTGTCATAAACAAAACTGAAATCAAAGATTAGAATTCTGTGCTATGGGTACTTGTGTTTTTTATTCCAGTATTTGGTTTCTCTCTGTTAAGGTGCAAAAAGTAGGTTATTGATATTCTTATCCCATTCTGTTTATTTAATAGCCCCAATCCTGTCAATACAATGTTTTCCTTCATTGTGAACTCAAAGAACCAATAACATGAGCCAGCTTCCCATCGATCTGTCAATAAATTATCATTTTAAAGATCTCACAGCCCTGTTAATGTTAATCACTTTGTTAACATAAAGATACATCACAGCTTTCAATGGCAGAAACACTTAAACAACAGCGTTTTCACAATTAGTTTATTGATCAGGAGAAGAAAGGCCCTTCAATACTTTTGTGGGCTTTCTCAGCATGGCTTAATTAACTTAAATGGTCTACTAAATCAATATCTGTTGATCACATAATATCTATATGAAAAATTTTTTTTTTTTTCATATATTTCATGAATCCTACAAAGCCAAATCAAATAGTATTCTGGTCAGTTATGATCCAAATCATATCATATTGCGGATTATGTTGTTATGCTACTATGTTTTAGCTGATAGTAGTGATTGACAAGGTTTGAATTTTCACAGGTTTTTTGAGGTGTGATTTCACAACCTGTGATTCAAAAAGGACTGTTGTCTTGGATACAGAGGGATCTGCCTCTGTTGTCTCCGTGCCGGTCTTTACAAGCCATTCCTAATCAGCCAAATGGCCTCTCCTCAGCAGTGTTAGCGATGATGCATCTGAGCAGTAAAGGGTAATCACCGCAGGTTTGTGGGTCCCATAAGAGAATGTATGTAATGTTTACAGCTAGGATTATTAAAATGTCCCAGCTCGATTACAGGGGCTTCTATTTCGAAACCTGGTAATAATTAAGGCCTTAAATCTAACCTTTCTCGTGTCAGGAACCAGGCTTATAGCAGCTGTCCCTCAGTTCATTCAAGTAATTTCATTGTTGTGTTTTGATTCTTCCAATACACTTGTCCGAGGAACATGTTTTTCATGGTTTTGATTATATATACTCGCTATACTCACAGAGTCATATACATATACATATATTATATATATATCAATGTAATGTGCTCCATGTTTTGAAATGTGCTCTTAAATTTCTGATTATGACTATAAATATATTAAAATGAGGTACTGTTAAAGGTTACTGCTCAATAAAGCTGTAAATCATGTAAAAAATGTAAAACTCTAAGCTGTGTAAGTCACTCTGGATAAGAGCACCTTGCAAATGATTCTAATGTAATGGAATGGTGTCGTCCATACTAGCAATGCTGACACCAACAAGTGATTCTTCCCATTCTGCAAAAATTACCAGGCTTCTTGCGATTTCAGGCCGTTCGGTAGCCTCATTTACTGATTTATGGACCCGCCCTGAAGATTGCTAAAAGCTTCGAGTGTGTAGACTTGCTGCTACTAACTGTGACAAGTGTAAGTGAACTTCCACAGGCAAGCTTGGGTCTGGGAGATGGATCAGTCAGCTAAAGGCTGATACGCACTTTCAAAGTGAAGGAGCGGGGGAGTTGGTTCTTAATACATGTAAACGACACTGAATCAATCCTGCAACAGAAAAGTTAACTTTTATCGATTTTTGTTAGACAAGCAGCATGAATCTTGTGATTCAGCCACAAAGTGCTCACTAGGGTCTTCCTGCACAGTAGAAGGTTTCTGTGCAGAACGTGTGCTGGTCACTTCTTGACTGCCTTAGAACCAATATTACAAATATCATTAAAAAGCTATTTTAAGAAAGTCATGAATAATCTCATGAGAGGCTGAACTTTAGGTAAAACCAAGGGCGTGTTAGAAATGAACAAACTGAGAGTCACACACAAAGTGTAGAAGCATAACCACGAAAGGACAAAAGAAATTCCCACACACACACAACACTTCATAAATCTCAGAAATACTGATAAAGGTCTAGGTAATCCTTTCTGGATCTGTGTCGAAGAAAAGCGGACGTCGTTTGTGAATAATTTTAGCAACCATATCTCCCCCATCTACATGTCTATTCATTCCTTGGCTTAAATCCGTGCCAAGACATTTCGGCGATCGGTGGTGTCTATGAACTTAAGAGGGTAGAGTCTGCCCTGAGGAGGTTATCATTTACAAATTCCCACAGTTTCCCTCCCCCTGCAGCACAGTTGTCCAGCAATCTCCTACAGCCAGGGTTCAATTGTGAGAAACCATGGCCATTACAGCATAGCCCTTAATAGGTTGACCCAGTGTTGTTTTTTCTCAGATGGAAAAAAAGGGGGATTAATAGACACAGAGACCATTCTAATAGGAAGGAAAGTGGAGACATTTATTCTGTGAGCTGAGAGGCCGATTTTGCAGCCTTGTAGTAATTGTTGGGGGGGTGGGGTGGGTCTTGACATGTTTCTCCTACAATACCATACTTGCTGCTGTTAAAGTCACCTAGGGAGGCTCTGAGAGAAAAAGAAAACCATGGATAAGTGTTTGGTGAGAAGCATTAAGCATTTATATAGCAGCCTCATGAGAACCATTGAATTGGAGTGTGCTTGGTATGTCCATTCATGCCCTTTCCCTGGGTTACACTTTTGAACACTTATCCCTCAGATTCAATCAACGTTTGTCCTCAACTTAGACTTGCAAAGAAGCACAGGAGTTACTGAACTTGCCGAAAATGTGTTGAGGAAGAAAAGTAGTAACACTTGTATTTAATTGTTAGTCAAGCTTAAGGACAGCTGGGTGCGAGGGTTCAACTTTATACAAAAACCATAAAACTTCATTTAAAAGGCTAAGTAGACAGATGTGTTGAATAACTTTTTTTCCAGAAAATAGCTTGACTGAACCCTTTAATTGTACTACACCCTTCTACTTTAAGCCTGCCTTTTCTTTGCCCAGTTTAGCTCTGTACACACACAGCATGTTATTTCAAGATGCTGGTTACCATGTGTAAAGATACAATTCACAATTATTTTTATTTTTATTATACAAATGGCTGGCCTTACTGTTTTAAGTGGTGAATATATGTGTAATTGTGTCAAGACCTTGTTTTCATAATTGTACTACTCTTGTCTTAATTTACCAAGCTTTTTCCCATCCTGGTCACCGGTATCAGATTAAGTGCATGAGAATGTCAGCATGCAGCAGATCACATGCATGAGAATGTCAGTGTGCAGGAGAAGCTGGTCAGGTATTGGATAATGGGTTGATTGCTTGATTGGCCACACCCCCTGTCAGGCATCATAAAGAGGAAGGTTCTGAGAGAAACAGACAGTGAGGGCTAGGAGAAAGAGAAAGAGAAAGAGAAAGAGAAAGAGAAAGAGAAAGAGAAAGAGAAAGAGAAAGAGAAAGAGAAAGAGGCTTGTAGGTTTTGGCTTTTTGTTTGTTTGTTTTACCCAGATAATATTGTTAGAAATCTTTGATGTGCTATTTAGGACTTAATTAGAGGGGGTATTCTGCAAAAGAAAAGGGGTTCTCTGTTAACATACCTGCTCAAGTAAAGGGAAAATCTGAGAATTTCCCTGTTTTGCTGGGGGGGAATGTTTGAAAACTTATCCCTCCTGAGTTGCAAACAGATGGCTCTAGCTACCACAACATTTCAGTTCTAGAATTTCTACAGCTTTTGGTGGGCTGCTTCACTGCATGTTCCACAGAGGTGAAGATCTTGTAAAAATAGCAGTGGCTGCCATCTTTTTACAAGTGAGAGAAGTAAACTCATGAACAGAAGCCATTAGAAGTCTCAGAAAATGGCTGATGCACATGACCAGTGTGCTGATTGGGGGGGATTCATTGCCACTGTGTATTTGAGCATTTGGCATCTTGCTCAGCTGGCTGCACTAATTAACATGTTGGGAAGCTGTATAATTTCACCACCTTACTAGTCAGCAGCTTGGTGTCCTGCAGACGAGCATGAATCATTTCCCAGGCTTGATTGGCTTGTGTGTTGGGGTCTGAACTTCTAAGTCCATCGAATTTCAGTAGAGCTTTAACTTGAGGCAGACACTCACTTTAGAACAGACCTGCAGGGTTTTAGGCAGGCTGGTTTACAGGCAAACTGTGCTTTTACTCACCCTATTAAAGTTGTCGTCATCATCACTTAAGTTCTCAAAGACCAAAATAGATTATGAATTGTCTGAATCAGAAAGCACTTATTGGACACGTGTGCTTTTATACATACAAGGAATTTGACTCCGGTTCCAATGTTTTTCGTAGTGCAATTATAAAATGTCAAGGTGATGACGACAAATGCCATCCAACAGTGGTACAACAAACAGTAGCACAGGACACATGAATTGGTGTAAGGATGTAATGAATGAGATATGTACAGTATTAAAAAAATATATTGCAGGCATTTAGCAGACGCTCTTATCCAGGGCGACTTACACAGGTTACACTTTTACAATGTTATCCATTTATACAGCTGGATATTTACTGAGGCAATTGTGGGTTAGGTACCTTGCCCAAGGGTACAACAGCAGTTCCCCAGCGGGGAATTGAACTGGCAACCTTTTGGTCACGAGTCCTGCTCCTTAACCACTATGCTACACTGCTGCCCCTGCCAACTTGTATACAGGTGTGCAGGCCTGTACAGCTATTGCACTGTGAACATGCAGAACAGATGTGGTTGAAACACCACGTCACTAGTTTCACAGTTTGGGAGTGTGAGGGCATGTGGGAAGAAGCTATTCCAGTGTCAGCTTGTTTTGGTGCATAGTGATCTGAAGCACCTGCTGGATATGTCGTGACCAGGAAGTGAGGTGTTGGCCTGCTTGTTCCCTGGCTCTGGTATTGAAAATGAGTGTGGGCAGCTTAACTCTGATCTTTTCTGCAGTCCTGATGGTGTGTTGTGTTTGGTGGCAGAGCTAAACCAGACTGTTATAGAGGTGGTGAAACTCAATGACTGCTGTGTAGAACTCGACCAGCAATTCCTGTGGCTGGTTGAACTACTTCAGCTGGTGCAGGTAGTATATCCTCTGCTGGGCCTTTTTTGCAATGGAGATGGTCTCCCACTTCAGGTCTTGGGAGATTGTAGTTCCCAGAGACCTGAAGGTCTCCACAGCTGAGACGGCACTGCCTAGTATGTTGAGGGAGGTCAGGGGTGGAGCATTCCTCCTGAAGTCCACCATTATCACTGTCTTGAGCGTGTTCAGCTCTAAGTTGTTGTGGCTGCACCACAGGGCCAGCTGTTCAGTCTCCTATTGGTGTGTGGACCCCTCACGTCTGTGGCTGTCGTTTGCAAACTTCTAGAATTTGACTGAGGGGTCATTAGTACAAGGAGAGGAGCAGTGGGGGGAGCACACACCCCTGTGGGATACCAGTGCTGATTGTTTGGGTAGTGGATGTGAGTTTCCCCAGCATCACTTGCTGCTTCCTGTCTGTGAGGAAGTTGGTAATCCACCGACAGGTGGGGGCAGGCACAGTGAATTGTGTGTTTCCCCCTCCCCCAGTTAAAAACAGAGCTGAAGTCTACAAACAAGATCTTTGCATAGGTCCCTGGACTGGTGTAAATCCATGTTGACTGGGTCATCTATGGACCTGTTGACCCTGTATGCAAATTGTAGAGGGTCCAGCAAGGGGTCTGTGATCTCCTTCAAGTGGGTTCCATCTGAGCCTGGTGCTTTCTTGTCCACTGATTATGGTCTGGAGCCATTTCCACACAGATGCTGGGTCATTGGCTGAACTATTTAGCTCTTCAGAGTAAACCTTTTCAGCTGCCCTGATTTTCCTTTCGTCAGGTTTCCGTCCCCACTCCTGTAGGCCTCCTCCTTAGGCTGACCAAGCTGGTTGAGCTTGGTGAACCAAGGATTGTCTTCTGATGTGAGTCCTTTTGGGGTTGCAGATGTCCTCACAGAAACTGACATATGATGTCAGTGTCAGTACACTTGTCTAGATTAGTGGCTGCTAGTTCAAAGACACTCTAAATAGTGCAGTCAAAGCAGGCCGATAGAGTGGTGTTGACCTCACTGGTCTTTTCTTCTTTTTTTTTTTTTTTTATGCTTACTACAGGTTTCTGCCTGTAAGTCAGGATAAGATGAACCAGGTAGTAATTAGTTCCAGAGCTGCATGTGGTACAGAGCAATAGGCGTCCTTTCATAACCTGAATGGATACACTTCTGTTCTGTTGTGCTGGAAGTCCCTTTGGATAAGAGCATCTGCTGAATAAATGTGATGTGGTAACAGATATAAGAACTTGAACTAGTCTCACAATTTAGTCTTGGGACTAGAGGCAGACTGTCACAGACTCACTCATCTGAAGCAACTCTCCAAAAAGTACATTTTCCATGTCTCACACAGTAACATTTGTGATCAGCTTATAGCTCACATAATCTATAAGCATAATGTACTGCTCATCTTTTAAAACAGAAGTCTACATAATGAAGAAATATCTTGTATACAGCACAGCCTGTAAACATGAGATTTGTGGTCTTGAATTCATACCGCTGTTTGAAATCAATCACACAATATACTTTGAATAAAGACATGACAAATGTTTGTCACTTTGTCCTGGCTGAGGGAGGAGATGCTTCTGATGCACCTGGAAGATTTGCACATCTTATGTTGAATAAACATTAAAGTCGAGCCTTTCTGGAGGGATTCTGGAAGAGATGCACTCCATAAAAGTGGGGTTTTTCTGGGGCCACATGATTCAAGACTTGTGAAAATATTTTGTAGCACAAGCACTCAATTTCAATTGTGTATAAAAGGCAGTTTGAGCACAAAGACAAGACAGGTGGTGGAGGATGTGGTGTAAATCCATGTTGACTGGGTCATCTATGGACCTGTTGACCCTGTATGCAAATTGTAGAGGGTCCAGCAAGGGGTCTGTGATCTCCTTCAAGTGGGTTCCATCTGAGCCTGGTGCTTTCTTGTCCACTGATTATGGTCTGGAGCCATTTCCACACAGATGCTGGGTCATTGGCTGAACTATTTAGCTCTTCAGAGAACCTTTTCAGCTGCCCTGATTTTCCTTTCATCAGGGTCTCGTCCCCACTCCTGCAGACGGAGTGATACAATGCATACCATGGTAGAATTATGGCCTGGCAACAGCCTCGGTGCCTCTGCTTCATAATGTCATCACTGGAATATAAAGCTCCAAATGAAATTTCAAGAGGAAACTTGGACGATCCCTATGCAATTAACAGAATGTAGACAAGTTGTTCCTGTCTGACTATAAAAACTGAACTTGCTGCTTCATTCCCATGTTGTAGCTGTTCAAGACATCCCTCCTCCACCCCATCTCCCCCTCTTTCCCTGTTTGATGCCCTTGGGTGAACACCATATCAGTGTACATTGAGATATTTGGAAATCATTCTGTAAACCCTTCAGACTGGGCTTTAGAGGGGAGGGTTTGGTGAATCAGCTGAATTAAGAGGGCAGTTAACGCTTCGAAAGGGAGTTAATGTAGATGAGGATCAGGAACAATGCCTTACACTGGGGGATCACTGACATGCAGTCGTCATGACCAATCATGTCTTACAGAGCTATGAAACTTAACATTCAGCTTAAAAACGGCATTTGTCAAATGTAAGCACAGGTCACTTTCAATGTCTAAGTTCTATGTACACTTATGTATACATTCACACCAACCAACACACCTGTACTTTTGTTCTCTCTTGCTCCTTACTCTCCACCCAGAAGTCCATGAGAAACTAAGGGGCTCTGAAACAGCCATTAAATATGGAGGGGGCTGAAGGATATATCTTTAGAAACTTGGAAAGAAAGCAGTTCTATATGCTGTTAGATTTCTCTGTAGGAAGCAAACATGGAGGCCTGACTGCATCAAGGTTCCTTCTGGGTGCAGATATTATGACCCTCCAATCATGGATGTCCAATATCTAAAAATCCACTCCTGAAATTAATCTGATCTCCAGTGGAGGATATTCCATAACATTGTGACAACAATCATTGTAGTGCATGGTTTAAATGCTACCACTGAATAAACATACTCTTTCTGACTGATGGAATAAAGTTGCTTTCACCAGTTTACAGAGCACTGTGGGTAACTTCCTGTTTGAGAACTGGGTGTGAAGGTTGGGGTCTTTTCCTGATGTGCTATTTAAAGTGAAGTCATTGATTTGTTATGACATGGTACCAGAAATGGTCCCACATTTTTTTTCCATTCCTGCCTTCAATCTTTGCTAACAGTTTCATAGTGTCATTGTTTACATTAATTTCCACTCTGTCCCTAAGGGGAGACAATAGTGGTGATATTGATAATGCAGAATACTCGAAATGTAGAAATCCCAGGATGTTACCCCAAAGTGGACAGACTAAAGGAAATTCTTGCATCAGATATTCAAGTACCAATATCCTTCTGCCATTTCCATCAGAATTTATCAAACCCAGTTTGTGAAGCCTAGATGGTGTGTAATAGTTCATACTGAATTTCTCTGGCTTCTCTATTTTCCCTGTGACATCTTTATTCCAATCAGTCAATATTTTACGACTGTTGCCCTCAAGTGATTCATTAGATGTTCTATAGAGCACCATTTCTTTGAGATCATGGGGTAATTGCAAAAAATCAAGCAAACGGTTGTCATCCTTGAATTGAAATTTAGTAACAATGCCTAATTTATAAATACTTTGGTATGGAAGGGACATTTATGAATCATTAAATCAGAGTATCCTTGTGCTTATCACTTCTGGAGTGCAGCCCCTGAGACTGCCATTGTCTTCCCTAGGCATATCTCAGAACTATGCCAGAATGAAGCATATGATTGTAAAACTGAGGGGGCAGCTTCACCCGTGTACTGGGTTCAGGATAAGGTTGCTGTCGCAGTGGTGTCGGTCAGATCACAAGAGTCAGGTTTCTGGTTCAGAACTTTGAGAGGTTGCAGGTTTACATAGTTGACATGTGAGTTTGTGTGAGTGTACTCCCAATTCTTTGTTCCTTATTCCCTTGCAGGAAACCAGTCACGGTTGTGAACAATTCACACTACATTAAATGTCACAACTGCCTGAAAATTGCAGTGGAATAGAGGCCCTCTATGCAAACGTGACTTAACTATACCTACAGAACTTGTTCTGGCATTTCTTCTGCATGCAGTTGGTATGCTACTCTTGAGTCCGCAGCACTTCTCTCTCAGCCACAGTATGCACAATCCGGCTGTGAGTTAATGGTGGCTAGGTTGCTAAAGCTTAAGGGGCCGCCACCTTGCGCTACTGTGCATGAGCGAGAGGGCTAACGACGGGATGCGGTTCCGTCCGCGACCGCGGGAGGTCCTCGGCGTGTGCTGTTCTCGGTACACTGGGTCATATGCACAGAGGAATTGCTGAAGCTAGCTAGCTTGACTGACCGTAGAATAATCATAACAGTGCGTACACACAATATACATTTAACAAGAATGCATATCAACCTCCTCTCTACAGACATTGGAACATGACTGGTTTAAGCAAGTTAAGGTACTTGCATAGGCAAAGACACACACACACACACAACAAAACTCTGTCCCCAAGAGTTTGGTGTCCCCAGTTATTCACCCCACAGGAATTGGTGCAGCACTGAGGTGGGGGAGGTCACCAACAACTTATATTGTCCACATCCCTGGCCCTGTTGGGGTTCATCTTGGTGGTTAAAGGATACAGACAGGTCAGAGGGCAAATGGTGACCAGGGGTCTGTCTTTGGGGGTGTGCCTGTGCCTGGGGTTACCTGTGGGTGTTCTAATAAGGGGAGCAGCAGGACCGGTTTGGGCAGGTTTCAGGTGGTTGTAAACAAAGGGTCTGTGAGAGGTGGGGGTAGTGTGCACAAACTAAGGAAAGCAAAGGGATGTGGTCCTTTTTAACAGTGTTTAAAATACAGCAACTTGCACATTTTGTACATTTCTGTTCAAAAGTCTCCAGAACGAGAAATAGGATTTAAACAGTGGTTAGCCAATTCAAAAGAATACGTATAACCTCACAGCCCAAAGCCTATCCTGTCACACAAGTATGAGCATTCTGGGTTTATTAAAGAAATTCTAATTCTCTCGCAATCTTTAGCATACATCTAATTTTTAATGTGCAGCATCATGTTTATACTGGGTAGCAGCAACCATTTTAAGCATCTCCTTGAGATTAAAAACATTAGATCATTATTCATCACTGCTGCTTCAGGATTTGTACAGGATTTGTCTTTCATCCTGGTTTCAGTACATGGATAATCTCATTCTGATAAGACTGAACAAGGAGCTCCATTCTGCCCTATCGCAGGCCTTTATGGTGTGACACCTAAAAGTGTAAGGGCCTCCAGCAGTCCCTTACACTTTGTTTAGGGACTGCTGGAGGAATGCTTTCCAGACATGATTCATATTTGTGGTGAAATGATTTTGTCACATGGTTCCAGATTGGGGGGTTTTTCTTGCCTGCAATCCTTGCTAACATTTCATGGTTAACAATGTAAGCAAGTGACACCATGAAACATTAATTTCCAATTGTGGTGGTATTGGTAATGCAGAAAACTCCAAAATCTTCATGTAGAAATTCTAGGATTTTACTCCAGACCTTTGTCCTTTGGTCTATTCATTTTCATGTTTGTCAAATAAGTCATTAGCAGTTTGCACTTGCTTTGTCCCCAAGAGTAAAACTTAACCTCATCAAAGCTGGACTTCATTTTCTCTTGCACACCCTTCAGGTGATCCTTAGATACTTTACAAGCAGATGTGAGTCTTGCTCTACAATGAGAAGCGTTGTCCAAGAGGTTCTCCTAGACTGCACCAGCAGCTGGAAGCGTTGAGTGGCTGGGATGAAGTGATTAGTTCAGTTGGTGTTGTACCCAGGATCCACTGCAGACTACTAGCAGTGAGGACAGGACTAAAAATGGACATAGATGTACTGTGGTGCTGGATGAGGAGCTTCATACACCCAGTCGTACACCCAGAGATGAACTCTGTCCACACCCAAATGAGAATTTAGCGACAGTTTTTTATTGGGTGGCTGATGGAGGGCTCTGGCTTGCCCACTTCAAAACGAGTAAACTCTTCTGGACAGCTGTCCAGCTGAGCTTTCCTTTAAAGGGCTTCTGCTCCCAGGTAAGCAGTTGCTGTGGGGTTATTGGCCTGATTAGCCACCCTGTGAAGGGACAGTGCAGTCGCTCTTGAAAGCTACTGTATTGACTGGCATCTGGGAGGGAGGGACTTGTGCTGACCAATACCAGCCCACAGAGGCTGGGCTTCCGCAGCTCCACTGCATCCTCCTTCTGCTCCAGTTGGTCTGCTGGAGGAACACGGGTCCCCTGGCCCCTACCAGTTGGGTTCAGCCAGCTCCAACATGGATTGGCCACAGCCAATCCGCTCTGCAGGGTTGCCAAGTGAGGTTGGCTGACACCATGGGGCAGAGATCCGGTGCGAGAGGCGCCATGCTGGCCCTTGGAGGGTCCAGCCCAACCAGGTGGGTCACCTGGAGGGCCTGGGCTCCTCATAATGAGAAGCAGGGTGAGTCCAAATTCAGAGATCATTCAGAGACAAAGGGAATTTTTTTTTTTTTCTTTACTGAAGGCTTGAAGCAAACGGGCAGGCTTAATACAAGTGCATACACAAAGCATGGCAACTCAAACCTGAGTAATATGCAAGAGAAAAGATGGGCCTTAAATTAGTCCAAGCACATGACATCGCTAACTAAACACAGGTGTACCACTAATGAAATGACTGAATAAATCGGAAGTGAGGCCATCTGGTAGAAGTCTCAGGAAACCTGCCTTCCAGGGGGTGTCACTTCTAGACCTGTTATCCTAAAGTGTTTTAGCTGAGTGAGTGTATAGTTTCATGCACAAAACTCAAAACTTCAAAAAAGCTTATTTTAACCAAATGTAATCCGGTAGTGTACATTTTTATTTACCGATTCAATCGAACCATACTGTTCAAATGACTATTTTCAAAAGTCGGAACATGAATTGTGCAAGTCACAACATAACACACAAAAAATTGTAGGGTAAAGGAACACAATTCAAAGTCCTTTTGCTTGGCATCAGAGAGAAACAGATCCATTGTTTTCCCTGTAAGTTCGTATTCTATACGTATATCTGAGACGTCTATTCCATGTATTCATTGATCTGGAATTCACATGTCTTTTAATAGAGCATTTATGGTCTGTGTAGAGAAGCTGGCCAACACTTCTCCCATAAATGAGCCAAAAAGAACAAAAGGTTAAAAATTCTAAAATGCAAGCCAAAGATGAAGAAACCACCCAACACTAACAGACCAAAAAAGCCTCCACTCCTGTTCTGCAGCCACACCTGTAATTCACCTTCAACCAGTCAGGTGTGACTCATTAGCTGATAGGCTGGCTCCCCAAACAAATCAAAACAGGTGCACACAATTAACAAATTGACACTGACAATTAACATTTAGTATTTAGTTTCAAGGGAGAGGTGGTGAAGGCTCACCTTCAGTCTGTCTCCCATGGGGCTATGCAAAATCGAAATGCCGACATTTAAATTACGAGAAATTAAATTTGCTGTTTTGAATGGGCCAAATGAGAATAGTCAAGGGTTAGCCGACCCAGACACTGAACCGCCCCGACCACTGTCAGTCCACCACAGCGCAAGACCAGGTAGGTAGCCAAGAGAACTGAATTTTATTGTAAATTTTTACCCCGATTTAAAAATTCAGCACACCCTGGAGTCACCCCCTTTACCTACTCTTCCCACTGTAAGCCCCAGCAGAACCGTAACCCCTCCCCCCAACAGGTAGCGCCCCCACAGATAAGTGTACACACCAATCCACAGCACACAGTGGTCCCTCACACCTTCACACTCAGGCAGTACGCAAAACACCAACTCCCCTCACAAGCTGCAGTTGGCGCCTCTTCTGGCCAGGGAGAGCCAGTCCTGACATGGGCCTGACCAAGTGGGGGTCGCAGGCTGCCACCGGGAGTGCTCACACATACACGCACACTTGCATAGAACAAAACAAAAAACAGATTTGCTCTCTAACGACAAAGAATCCCCCAAAAACACCCTCGTGTCCATAAAGAGTCCTTTGCTCTCCGGACGCCAGGCTCCACGTAGTCGTGCTGCCGGGTGGAATTGCACTGCCTCTCCAGACTGATCCCTCGCCGCGCTCCGCAATCCCTACGAATGCGAAGAGGGAACTGAGAAGCCAGCGGAGCCACCCCTGGTCACACACACACACGCCTCGTGCGGGATGGAATAAAGTACTTTCCTTACGGGAAGCAGGGCGGATGCTCCTGCTATTTGCGTCAATCGACTAGCTGGGCAGCAGCTTCTCCACGGCGGGTCTGCGTTCAGCAATCTTCCTTTTCCCCGGCTCTCTGCTCCGGCGACGGTCTGCCCTGCCGCAGTCCTGCACAAGCACAAACACACAACAAGACCCAAGCAAAAAGAGAACCCCGAAACAAAGGAAAAAAAGCAACTAAATACCAAGACCGAGCGCTTCCCCCCGCACTCCTGCTAACTCTCCAGGCGGCTGCCAGCTCTCACCCCAATTACCTGCCTTTTATGAGGCAGGAAAGCGCGCCTACACGCCCCGCTCACAGGTGCCCAGCATTACTTGCTCATTAGTCCATTGAATAATCGCTGTGCCGTGCCCCCATGCAACTCCCTGGGCTGCCCAAACCACCACCCAACATCTACCAGGTCAATTCCATATCAAACAGTACATTGCAAAGACATCACAGCAAGGGTCTCTGCCTCAACTACAAGACCTGGCAACCTATTCCATGTATTGATAACTCTTTGTGTAAAATTATACTTCCTTATATCAATGCAGAATTTACCCTTAACTAGTTTCCAGTTATGTCCCCTTGTTCTACAGACTGAACCCTAAAAATGTATTGTAGTTTACCTTGAGTCCTTTTATAAATTTAAAAACCTCTTAGATCACCCCTAAGTCTCCTCTTAAGTCTAAATAGGTTAAGTAACTTGAGTCTTTCCTCATAGTTCCTGGCATGAAATATAAAAGCTAATTTAGTTGCCCTTCTTTGAACTTTTTCAAGAACCTCCAAAATCTCTTAGTGCAGTGCCCAGAACTGCAAACAATATTCCAAGTGAGGTCTGACTAAAGCATTGTATAATTTCAATATAATCCTTAGATTTATAATCAATACTTTTGGCTATATATCCCAGCATCCTGTTGACCTTTTTTTACTGCTACAACACACTGCCTAGATCCTGTTAAGCTTGGGTCAAGTATTACTCCCAAGTCTTTTTTTTTTTTTTTTTTTTTTTTTTCAAGTTGAGCACATTCTAGTCCCCCCCATGAAGTCTTGTCTAAGGTTCTCATTTCTCTCATGCAAGACCTTACATTTAGCTAAATTGAATGTCATGTGCCCACTTTTGGATGCTGTTTAGATCTTCCCATATTACCTTAGTTGATTCTATACTGTTGGTTAGACCCCCCTAGTTTTGTATCATCTGCAAATTAATATTTAACTACTAACCTCTGCATCAAGATCATTTATGTATATAAGGAAAAGCAAAGGCCCCAACACCGATCCCTGTGGGACTCCACTTCATACAGGACCGTGCTCTGATACCATTCCTCCCACAGTTAGTCTGAGTGGGTTTGAATTTGGTTGTCTAGTAGAAAGCAGTGACAGCTCCTGTAATTCCTGCAGATTTCATTTTCGCTATGAGCCTCTCATGCGGAACTTTGTCAAATGCCTTTTGAAAGTCCAGATAATATCATAAGCTTGGTTTGAGTCTAAACACACTGTAGCTTCCTCAAAGTCCAGGAGGTTTGTTACGCATGACCTCCCTCTGCAAAAACCATACTGGCTATCATTTAAGACACCATTTTCATGATGTAATTGATTCCAGTAATTTACATGTGATACAAGTTAAGGTGACAGGCCTATAATTTCCTGGATCAGTCTGGTCTTTCTTGTAGATGGGTACTATACTGCCATGTTTCTAGTCATTTTGTATTTCTCCAGTTTTAAGGATTGCTTAAAAATAACTGTCAGAGGCTTGTAAACCACTTTCGCTAGTTCCCTGAGAGCTCTAGGATATATTCCATTGGGGCCTGCTGCCTTAACACAAATAAGTTTTTGAAGTTTATCTAGTACTTCATCATTTAAATCAATTTCCTCCAAAAGACTCTGAGAACTGATTGCACCTGAAGGCATATGTGAAAACACTTCACTAGTGAAACTCACCCTAAACAGTTACTTTGTGGAATCAGCAATATTTATTATCAAAGCATAACTCCATCCATATTTTAACTTCTCTAACTATCCTTTTGACTGTAGTATTGAAAAGCGTTTAGAGTTGCTCTTTGCATCTAGTGCAATCTGTCTTTCAAAACGCCTTTTAGCTTCCCTTATTTTTTTTCTTAACTTGAGCTTGCATATTACTTGCAATTACTACTTTCACAGTTTGGCCATCTAGAAGACGTACCCAGTTTATATTCCTTGTATAATCACACATCTTAAAGTAAGCTCGTCTAAAGTTGAAAACTCTAGCATTGAAGAATGCAGACTTGCCAAAAAACTTCAAATGTAGCTGCACTATGGTCACTTGTTCCAAGTGGCTCCCCTACATCAGTACTGCAAATTCTGTCAGGATTATTACACAGAACCAGATCTAGAATTGTGTTCTCTTGTAGGTTAAGTAACAGACTGTATCAAACAGTCATTTACAACATCCAAAAACTCTTCCTCATATTTACCTTGACCTGACACGGCTTCCCAATTAATTGAGGGGTAATTGAAGTGCCCCATTATTGTCTCACCCTCCTGACATGCTAGTTTAATGTTATTAAAGAGCATACTGTTAACACTGCTGTCTGAGGCTGGTGGCCTATAACATACTCCGACATTCAGACCCTTTTGATTTGTCAGGAGCCACCAACGATGGCCCCCATTACCCCAGCACAGGTTCCCCTAATTTGATCCGCCCACCACAGAACACAAGGAGTACAGGTACAGAAATTTTTTTTCCTTTTTAAAAGCAATAATTCATGGGTGGACGGCTCACGCTCTGCAGACCTCCCCTCCTACCCTTCCTCCCCCCCTTCACCACGGCAGCCCTTCTCTCGTCCCATCCTCTCTCCACACACAGCGGCACAAATCACCCTCTGCTGGGCTGGGCAGACTTAAAAAGGGCGTGCACACACACAACGGTAGCACCGCCAGTCACTAGGGCTGGGTATCGAGGCTCGGTACTTCTAAACCACCAACCGAATAACATTGGTACTACCGAGTATCAATCTGTTTGTGCATCGGTGCTACATTTCAGTACTTTGAGCAAAGCCTTAAATGAGAAAGCTAATAGGGAGTCCTTATCACAAAGAAATTCTCGTTTGATCGTTCAACAAATATCAGACGTTTTCAGCAAACTAGCCAGCATTAAATACTTGCAACCCAATGTTGCTAACAGGAAGTGTGTGAGAGTATGAGCTAGCTAACATTAGCTATACACGGCTAGGGGCTAAGTATATTGGGGAGCTGTAAGAGATCTGATTCTGTCTCTCTCCAGTCTATATACGAAGTTGCAGACACCAGAATGGAGGCTAGCGCACCACAACATGTCCACTTCCCATTGATTATAATGGAGGAAACATGTCTTTTCCCACCAAACTAAGGGGATTACGGTCATATTTTCAACCAATTTACACCCATAATGCATATAAGAATCAAGACGTGTTTTACTTGATACGATTTGACAACGAAGTTAATGGAACGTGTAGAACTGATGAATAGCCTACAAGAATTTAGTCGTAAAGTAGCTTGAACAATGGTTACTGAACTGTGTATGAACATCGAGATATACGGATCGAGCCAGCACTTGCCAGTCAGTGATAATGCCCGCATGCGGTCTTGTAGCAAAGGCTATCAGAAACAGTTCCCTTGACAAGGGAGTTCCTGGCTGGAATGTTAACTTTCTGAATGAATGAGTGGACAACTACAGCAAGGTTTCTGATATTCCAATACGTAGATATGTAGCTAGTTTCCTCATTGCAATGGGCTCTCAGCTAAAAATCTGACAAAAATAGAGCTAACTAGCTGCAAACGTTTGTCAGTGCCTAAAAGCGGAACATTGCAGAAACATTAGTGCGACTGTTGTCATTTATTGTGCTTGCTGGGCAGCTATATTGATTTCAGCAGGATTTGTTATAAATGTATATACAGCTCACAGGAATTAACAATTGCATATAAAGCTATTACATTAAAAATACACGTTGTTCGCTCCCTACAAATTAAGTCATTTTTTTCATAACCCGCATTTTCTGTTAGCTAGTTCAGGCCACACGGATTCACAAATCATTGCTAGCTAGCATTAGCTACCTACCTTAGGCATTATTGTTATAAATGGATTGAAAATGACTAAACACCTTTTTGGTAGGAAAAAGGCAGGAATATCCCCTTTTTGGTCAATAGAAAATTGACACGGTGTGGTGCACTGGACGCCATGGTTTCTGCAACTTCGGCAATAAAGGGAAGCGGTTACATTCTTTCAATATCTTAGGCCCCGTTTACATGTGGTGGTCGTTTACACTTGTATTTAGCGCTGTCCATTTGTGATCCGATCGCCCAAGACTCATTTTAAAACCAAGACGCACTGTGATCCTATCACTCAAACCACTTGCTGAGGTGGTCTGGGACGCATTTGACCATATCTTTTGTAGTGTAAAAGCTGATGCATCCCCAACAAGGACATCACAGGAAAATACGTCATCAATGCAGGACATGGTGGTTGTTTTGGTGACAGCGTGCCAACGCTCGAAAACGCTTTTCTAATATTCCTCCTTTTTCATCTTGTCCTGTGCTCTTTTGCAAGTCACAACTGACTTTGTCCTGCCAATCCCAATAGTTGGAATAGCCCGTACATGTATACTAGTTAGCACGGGCTACCTAAGAAAACAAAAATGTGTTAAACAAATCTGGTGACAGGGACTGACGTAGGTGGGGTGACGTGTTCAGATTTCGTTACTGCCTACAAGTGGTCAGCTGGACCCCTTGGAGACGCATGTTAGACACAGGTGTAAACGGTGATGTGTCTTGGCTGTCCACTTGGTTTTAAATTGCGTCTTGGGCGATTGGATCACAAGTGTAAACAGGGCCTTAGAGTTCAGTTCTGTAAACTTGTTTGTTTAGGTAATGCAACAACGAGCATAATGAGGTAACGAAAAGTATCGTTTTGGTACCGGCAACGAATTCCAGGTACCCGTATCGGCACCGATACCAAAAAATTTTAAAGGATACCCAGCCCTACCAGTCACGTCCCTTACTGCACAGGGGCACCGCCCCGATTCGCCTCCTGCCCAGCCTCGGGGCTCTGTCGCACCGCCACACTCCAGCCTCGCTTCCCCTCTCCCTTCCCAGCCGGCCTCCGTTGTCTTGCCTGCCCCTGGGCATCACTCCTGGAAGAGGCCTGAGTCAGCAGCACCACTGACAATCGCTCCACACGCACTGCAAGTTAAAATGAAATTTGGGGATTTCTTCCCCAAATTAAACCAAACAAAAACCAAAACAAAACTTATTAACCAAAATATTCACAAAGGAAAAGAAACGATGGCCGAAAAAACGTACAACAAAACCAAAACAAAAAATGAGCAAAGAGAAACAATGAAAATAACCAACAAAACAAAAATGATTCCCCCGTAAAATGCACTGTGCAGAGCCTTCCTTCTCCCGACTGCCTGAATCGTTGCCTTTTTATACCTGTACTCCTGGTGGTAACGACAATTCAGAACAGCCGCAAGCTCCACAGGTTCGGCGGCAGAAATTCAATTACCCCGGCTCAAACATGCACCTGCGGTACCCAATTAATATCCCAGATTGAGAGACTCAACACAGCGGCAACTGTCAGCATACCTCCTGACATTTTCCCCCAATATTTTAATCCATATGTCTTCACGAACGCAAAGGGGCCCCATTCCTGGAATTTCCTGAATATTAAGATTATCCTTTACATAGAGAGCTACGCCCCCTCCTTCTATTGGTTCTAACTTCTTAGCAGCTTGTATCCCTCTATGTTATGCTCCTCCCCATCCCCTGCACCAAGCCACGTCTCTGTGATCCCAACAACTTCATAATTACTATGACTCATAACAGTTTCTAGATCCAAAATTTTATTTTTTATGCTTCTAGGATTTAAACAGAGGAAATACACGTGCAGTACCCTGAAATTCCTGTCTTTCCTTTCCACTCCCAGCTGCTCAAAACCACCTCTATTACAGTGCTGCTCTGATTGATTTGCAATCGTGGTTCCCTCACTACTAAAATATTTACCAGAATAGAATACACCATGGCTAGTCTGTCTATCCCTACCCATCTCGCTATATAACCTCTGCTACCCTAAGGATACACTGGCCCAATGCAGCTGTACCCCTCCGGTTCAGGTGTAACCCGTCCTGCTTGTACAGGTCACCCCTGTTCCAAAAGAGGTCCCAGTGTCCCATAAACCTGTACCCCTCTTTCCTACACCAGGTTTGTAGCCACGTGTTAAACATCCATATAAAGGCTTGCTTCCCTTTGCTTGCACGTGGTACCGGTAGAATTCCAGAGAAAACTACCATGGAGGTTCTGCTCCTAATCTTCCCCGCTAGCTCAATTTGTCCTACAGAACTTCAAACCTACCCCTTCCTATGGCCAGCGGCTTGTCCACACGCTCTAGCAGGTCTCCAACCTGGGCACCAGGCAGGCAACAGACCATGCGAGACTCCTTGTCGCACAAACACACTATGCTATCTACCCCTCTAATGATTGAGACCCCCACTATCACGAACTCCCTTTTCTTGGGCCTACTCGTCCTGCAGTGGCATGAAATGGTTGGTCACCACGATCTCCGGAGATGCCACCCCTCTTGGAATTGTGCACCTCTTTCTGTGCCTACTCCCAACTGCAACGCAGCTCTCTCGCCCTATCTGGTCTGTATCTTCCCCCCTACCAGGCTTCAGTGAGCGCACTCCCTATAGGGCATACTAATCAGTTCCTGGAACTCTAACAATTCAGGATTACTGTGGAGTCCAGTTAGTTGGGCCTCGAGATCAAGAATCTTGTTCTCCAAGTGCTTAACGAGTACGCAACAGTCACAGATGAACTCATCCTGGAGATCTCCCTCCAGAAATCTGATCATCCGGCAACTCTCGCACAGCCAAAGGCAGAAATTAAACACAAGAAATGCCACTTAGCCTAGATACAATAAAACTACGCTTACAGTTCAGCAAAAGCAGACACAAACACAATCAGAATCAGGATATCCTAAGAGTGCTGAAAAATGGTAAAAACTAAACAAGCAAACTGGCATACTTTGACTGGCTAGCTAAACTACCTGATTAGCGAGCTACTTAAAGATTTGCTCCTGAGAAGGCGAAAAACCACAAACCTCATCAGCTAGAATATGTGCTGAATTAGCTATGTTTTGCTAATGAGCTAGCTCGTTGGCCAACACTTCTAAGGAGGAAAAGTGGGAAAATTCCCTCTCTGTCCCCTAATGGCAACAAAAGATTCAACTTTAGGAGCAGATCAGACTTACCTTATTTAATAGCTGGGTGAATAGCCCCAATTTTTTTTATCCGATTTGAATGTAGGAGCACAGAGACCACTCCACAAACACAGCGCAAACTCGTCCAGGCTAGAGCAATTGAGCAGAGCAGAAAGCATGGGTGTTCAGACTTGAGCTGCCAGTGAATCAACATTGACATTTTGCCTTGGCAACCCTTGTCTGGGTGTCCGTAGCTGAGTCGAGATTTTGTCAGTCCATCCATACACAAGTACACAGTGGAGTTGAAATACCGTTTCCCTGGGACCCATGGTGTTGCATTCAGGCAGTGAAGGACGAAGACAACATAAGGTGCACAGAATAAAGTCAATAAATAATGAGACGGTGTGTACAATAAATACTAGAGGACTATAAATAGACAAAATAAGACAATAAATGGATAAAGTGGAAGGCGGAAGTGTGCAAGTAAGCAATTGTAAACGGAATTACTCATTCCCTAAAGTGGCTGTGTGCATTTGAGTTTTTTTGGGGTGTTCAGTACAGGGGAGTGGATGGGGGCATGCTGTGCCCCGGGGGTGTGGGTCAGTTCTTGTTTGGGGGCAGCAGGGAGTTGGGGAGCCTGACCGCCTGAGGGGAAAACTTGCAGTGTCTGGAAGTGATGATACGGATGCTCCGGTACCTTCTGCCAGACAGCAAGGGGGGTGGGAGGGGTCTGTGGTAATGCTGGTTGCACACCAGATGTAGTGTTTGAGCTCATTCATGGTTAGAGGGACCTCAATGATCCGCTCAGCTGTCCTCATTATCCGCCGTAGGGACTTGCGGTCAGCAATGCTACAATTCCTGAACCAGACGATGAACCTGCAGATTATGATCTCTATGGTCCCTCGGTAGAAGGTGCTGAGGATGGAAGGAGGGAGACTGGCTTTCTTCCACCACCGCAGGAGGTGGAGACATTGCTGGGCTTTTTGGTTATGCTGGTGGTGTTGAGTGTTCAGGTGAGGTCCTTTGCTATGTGCACTCCCAGGAACTTGATGCTGCTGACTGTCTCCACAGCAGAGCCATTGATGTTCAGAGGAGTGTGAGTAGCAGGGCTCTTCCTGAAGTCAACAGCCATCTCTTTAGTTTTCTCAACATTGAGACAGATTGTCTCAACACCAGTCCACCAGCCAACTCATCGTTGTTACTGATGAGCCCCACCACTGTCGTGTCATCTGCAGACTTGATGTGGTTTGAGCTGTGCTGGGCAGCACAGTCATATGACAGACTGAGGCCTGTCAGTCAGGAAGTCCAGGATCCAGTAAGAGGGAGGTGTTCATGGCCAGGAGGCTCAACTTCCCTACCAGCCTCAGTGGAATTATCGTATTGAATGCTGAACTAAAGTCTATGAACAGCATTCTGGCATAATTCAATTTTGTTTATGTAGCTGGTAAGGCTTTAAAACCGCGGGGAAGATGGGAGAGGAAAAGAGGGGAGCGAGAGCTGACACTTGCATTGTGGGTTTACCGCAAGAGCTCAAGTTCGCGCTTGTACGGAAGCACTGCAGACGAGGCGGTGTGAGACCTCACTCATCTGTGCGTTTGACCCTACGAGCCTGCAGGGTGCAGAGCAAGCTGTGGGAGGCTGCCGGTGTGTGCGTTTTGGGCAGGTGCAGCTTGATAAGCACCGCTAGTTAGGTGCTGCTTCCGCAGGAGAGTGAAGGGGATTTTTTTTTTTTTTTTTGGGAGGACTGTCGTCTCGGGTAGTAAACTTGATGGTTTAAAAAGGTTTAATGCTTGAAACACATTGTATAGTGTATTGTCTTTGTTTTAAGACCATGTGTGCTTTTTTTCTCCTCTTGCGCAGTTGGCCAATGTGTGAGAAAATAAATTGCTGTATGACAATACGGACACCATGAAAGAGTCTTCTAAGATTCAAGATTTACAAGTTATATGGCAGAAAATGCATAGTATGTAGTCTTTGAGGGTCCAGTTCTTGGTACATGGAGGGCTCCACAGGAATGGCAATGAGGAAGCTGAGCTGGAGGTCCTGAAATGGTGCTGGAGTTACAGCTCCAGGCAGGAGCCCGGAGCCGGGTGAGGAAAACAAAACTGAAAAACATTGCTGTACATTCCTGCCATTCTTATCATCCACTAATCAGAGGCGGGAGAGGAGGGGCAGGGAAAAAGATGCCAGTGTGCAACAAGTAAAAACCCCGGCAGACTAACATTATGGCAACATACCTAGGGGACGGGAGGCAAGGGACTGGCATAATCATGAGGGTGACCCTAAGGCAGTCAACACCAGATCACGGTACAGAGTCCATGCCATGATAGTGACAGCAACGACCACTTAGTCCACCAGAGACTCTATGAACCACGCCAGCACCAGGCCATGTCCCTCAGCTGAAGGATTTACTGTATAGATGTTTCGAGCCTAGACTTAAAGGTCACGAGTGAGTCTGCTCCCCGAACCTTGGTGGGTAAGCTGTTCCACAGGAGGGGGGCTTGATAGGAAAAGACTCTACCGCCTATAGTAGTTTTGGCCACTCTTGGAACAATGAGAAGCCTGGTATTGGGAAAGAAGGGCTCTTTGTGGAAGGTACGGGTGAAGAAGGTCCTTTAAGACAGGGAAGGGCAAGCCCATTTAAAGCCTTAAATGTGAGTAGAAGTATTTTAACATCCATCTGGTATTTAATGGGTAGCCAATGGAGAGAAGCTAGAACTGGGGTAATGTGCTCAAAGCAATTTGTTCTAGTTGAGATACAAGCAGCTGCATTTTATACCAGCTGAAGGGGCTTTAGTGAGACATTTGCACATCCTGACAAGAGGGCATTGCAGTAGTCCAATCTAGATGTTACAAAAGCATGGATTAGCTTTTCAGCATCATTGATACAATTTTCCTGAAATTGGCTATTTCTCAAATGAAAGAAGGCTGTCCTAGAAGTGTTTCAAAAGAGCTCAGGATCAGTAACACCAAGGTCTTTGATAGCTGCACTCAGGGCAAGGGAGACGCCAAGGTCAAGAGTAAAATGAGTGAATTTGCTCCTGATTGACTTTGGGCCAACCAATATTTTGGTTTTGTCTGAGCTAAGGAGAATTTTCAGGCCATCCATTTCTTTACATTTGTTAGGCGGGCCTCCATGTTTGATATATTCAAAGGGACATTGGGTTTGGCTGATATGTATAACTGAGTCATCTGCTTAACAGTGGAAGCTAATGCCATGTTTACGGATGATATCGTCGAGAGGCAACATGTATAACGAGAAGAGCAGGGCCCACGCATGGATCCTTGTAGTAAACCATATCTTACTCTGGAACGAGCAGAAGATTCATTGTTAATGAAGACAAACATATCGTTCTGATAGATGGTAGTGGTGGTAAACTCGGCTCCTTTTATGGACTCGGGTTCCTCTGTGTCACTCACTAAACTGATCCAGGTGTGTTGAGTCCTTTGAGTCACTTGAGTCAGTGTTACCCATCGCCAAAAAAAGTCTCTTACCACCAGTAGGGGGTTCTGTGGATTTACCGGAAAGGTAAACATACGCATTAGTTTGGATCTCACGATTTGAGTCCGCTATGTTTAAATGACAAAGAATCAACACTTAGGATACCAGTGTGACAAACGTTTATTTTAAAGTGAAAAACACACACAACACAAATAACTGATTTGCACATTTTACATTTTTTTCCCATTTGTTATGTTAACCAAAATGCAACAAAACAGGACATATGTTGGGTCCAGTGCTTGGGTATAGGCTCTGAAGCCCCTATCTTCAACAATGGAAAATGGCTGGAAGTCTATTGCAATCATTTTGACGAGAGCTTCGTCAACTTTGCTCTGCTGTACTGGCTGAATTGGTCTTCTAACAAATACCCCCATAGAGGTCTGCCTGGGCCGCCTTCTCACTACTTGTGGTGCTGGTGCTGTTGTAGTTGTAGTTGTGGTATTGGTAACTGACAGACCTGGATCTGTGCTTGCAGATGCAGATGTTGCTGCTGGCTCTGATGTTATTGTTGATGTTGTTGTTGTTGGTGATGATTCTGCTGCTTCTTGGCTGTCAAAAAATAAGCACCCTACTGTGCTTTTGCCAAAGTGTCTCCTCATGTTTGTGCTTCCCCCATGAGTAGATATCAGGTTTTTGCAGTACTGACATCTTGATTGTGTTTGATTTACCACATCAAAATGCATCCAAACATTACTTGTTTTCCGTGTACTCCTCTTCTGTAAATCCTTCTCTCGACTTCTCTTGGCACCTCACACGCTTCTCGTCACTTCTCTCTGAGGGGTTTTACAGGGGAATCTTGATCATGGGGGATGGGGACAAGGAAGGGGATGGGGACTACCCTCTCGCCTCCCACTCAGGTCTGTTAATGGGGTAAGGGGTCAAGGGGGGGATGGTCAACAACAAATTGCCATGGCAACTTGACCCAGTATCTTCACTCATGCAGCCACAGTGGCACCGGATCAGTCAAAAAATTACCAAGGAAACCATGGGGGAAGGGTTATGATCCTCCTTCAGTGGTACAGGCCTGAAGTAGTCTATAAGCATTTTTTGTCTAACAACATGAATTGCCCTTTGGGGACAGGGTGGGTATTATAATTATTATTAGTTTGTTTTGCTTACAATAAAATATGCTGCACTACTGCTACTACTACTACTACTACTACTACTACTACTACTACTAAATAATAATAATTAATAATCATAGCCTAATTATTTTTACTACTAAGCCGATGAAGCCCACATAGGCTTGAAATTTTCTTTGGCTCTGTCACTTCTCTCTGAGGTGTTTTTGAGATGTGTAGTGGAGCAGCTGATGAAGGGGGATTGGAACAGAAGAGCACTCCTTTGAACTTCACACAGGTCAAGCGCTGGGTCTAGGTAAAGGGGTTGGGTCAATTTAACCACAAATTACCAAAGCAACAACAGCACAGGGCTAAACAAGCTTGCTTAATAGGCCTAAGTACGTTAAACTGTCTATGCGGCAAAACTTTTTTTTTTTTTTTAGACGGTAGGCTACACTCCATCAAAACAAGGTGAATATTTGCCATATAGCCTATGTCTGCACATGCTGCAGATGCCCTTCTATAATGTTGTATAAACATGAATAGATCATCAGCTCCAAACGATCTAACATACACTATGAACAAAAGTATTCGGACGCCTGACCATTACACCAACAGGGACTGTAATGACATTGTATTCAAATATATACAGCTGCAAAAGGGAGACCAACTCCATATTAAAGTATAACAGCTTCCACTCTTCTTGGAAGGCTTTCCACAAGATTTGAGTGTTTCTGTGGGGAATTTTGCCCATTCATTCTGTAGAGCATTTGAGGTCAGGCACTGATGTTGGATGAGAAGGCCTGGCTCACAATCTCCATTCCAGGTCATCCCAAAGGTGCTCGATGGGGTTGAGGTCAGGGCTCTCTGCGGGCCAGTCAAGTTCTTCCACACCAAACAAATTTTAGTCCTTGCTTTGTGCACTGGGGCACAGTCATGTTGGAATAGAAAAGGGCCTTCCCCAAACTGTTGCCACAAAGTTGGAAGCATAGCATTGTCCAAAATGTCTTGGTATGCTGAAGCATTAAGATTGCCCTTCACTGGAGATAAGGGGCCCATACCGTTATCCCTCCTCCTACTAGGCAAGTAACGTTCTCCCGGCATTCGCCAAACCCAGACTCTTCCATCTGACTGCCAAACAGAGAAGCGTGATTCGTCACTCCACAGAACATGTTTCCACTGCTCCACAGTCCAGTGTCGGTGTGCTTTACACCACTCCATCCGATGCTTGGCATTGGACTTGGTGATGTGAGGCTTGCATGCAGCTGCTCGGCCATGGAAACCCATTCCATGAAGCTCCTGCTGCAGTTTTTGTGCTTACATTAAAGCCAGTGGAAGCTCGGAACTCTTCAGCTATGGAATCAGCAGAGCGTTGCCAACTTTTACGCACCGTGCGCCTTAGCAGTCGTTGACCCCGCTCTGATTTTACGTGGTCTTCCACTTCGTGGCTGAGTTGCTGTTCCTAAACGCTTCCACTTTCTAATATCACTTACAGTTGACCGTGGAATATCCAGCAGGGATGAAATTTCACGAACTCTTACTGCAAAGGTGGCATCCTATCACAGTACCATGCTTGAAGTCACTGAGCTCTTCAGAACGACCCATTTTACATAACAAATATTTGCAAATGGAGACTGCATGGCTAGATGCTTGATTTCATACACCTGTGGCAACGGGTCTTATTGAAACACCTGAATTCAATAATTAACAGGTGTGGCCAAATACTTTTGTCCATATAGTGTATGTGTAGTTGCTTGTTTATAGCAATATTTGACTTGAGTGAATTCGTAAAAAATATCTAGGCTACTAAACTGTAGGCTATAGGCTTAAATTATCACAAGTGCCCGAGATTAATTCCTAAAATCCTCCAGTCTGACCCATGAGTCTGCTATGCATTGTGGAGGGTAAAGGATCTATTCAGACTCAGCTTGAGCATGTGAGTCTGGTAGGAAAAAGGATTCACTCAACTACGCAACGAGGCTGAGTCCGTGATGTTTTTCATTCAGTCAGCTCTGCGCTATAAATGTGCATGAAATACATGTCACAAAACAACCTAACAGCGTTTGTGTAGATGCTTTTTTTATGACAATATTTGACTTGAGTTTAGTCCTGGTAGAGTTCAACCAGGACTCCGCAAGCATTAACATTGGCGCTAGCACTAGGGGGGATTTAAACGGCAACGATGATTACTGTTGTGAACTCTTGGGAGGTAAGGTCTACATCTGACTGCCAGGACCTCCATAAGTGCTGAGCAGGGCGCAGAGACGATCGCCACATTTGTACACCATTCCTTGTTTATGTAAACACACAGGCCACCACTGCGGGTCTTCAGACAAAAAGGCAATCCTGTCCGACAGCAGTTAGCCTATCCAGCTGAATGGCAGGGTCAGGGATACACTCATGCAGCCGCATCTCAGTGAAGATGAGAGTACAGCAGTGTCTCATCTCCTTTTGCAAGGTCAAAAGCAGTCTTATGTAGTCCAGTTTATTGTCTATGGAGCAGATGTTGGAGAGGAAAACGGACAGGAGTGCCGATCAGCTAGGGTTAGCTTTTAGCCTAGCATGAATACCGGCTCGCTTACCGCGCTTCTGCTTCCTAACGCACCACTTGCGGCGTCCGTCTGGGGAGTCGCCGGCGATGTTGTCCAGCGATGCTGTAGTCTTGTGGTCCGGTGTCCAGAGCACGCTGAAGCGGCACAGCTGGTCCAACATGCCTCCATCTGTTTGTATTCGGCATTGTTTGCCAATGTTTAAGGTCTGACATTCATATACATGTCTACCTGAGGTTCTGGTACATATTTTGCCCTTCTCCGTGGAACCAAATACAGGACGATGAAGAACACGCTGACGACTTCTCTTGAGAATTTGATTATTTCAATGCACAAGGGAGAGACAAACTCAGGACATTTGGGCTGTCTGTGCCGAGAGAATCTCAAGTTGTGTGGTGTTGATATACAGTCCATGGTCATACATATCAAAGGATTGAGTTAAGTGCCGGGCCGGAGACAAATGGTCTTGTGCCATGGGAACCCTGGCAGAGCCATTTAGCAAGGATGTGTGACATCCTTGCTGCAGACACTGCAGAGGTGTTATACAGAGACATACAAATTACAAACATAGTAATGCTGGAAAAGGAGACATAATACACTACATATTATATATATATATATATATATATGTATATGTATATATGTATATGTATATGTATATATATATATATATATATATATATATAATATATATTATATGGTACTAAATAAAACTGGTGTAGGACAGCCAGTCACAACCAATGAGGGAAGTGGTGGCTGTTGAAGGCAGATGCGGGCGTTTGCGTCTTGGAAGTAATAATATTAAAGTCTGCCAATCTAATAACTAAATCTGACTCCACTTCATGCCAGCCTCTGTTTCGTTCCTCAATTCCCAATTATAATTAGCAACCCAGGAATTCTCAGTTCGCTTTGGCTTGTAGGTGATCTGGCTACATAGACCACGACGTAGGATACCGTCCCAGCACATTTAATAAAACTCGCTGCCCTGTTATATTCTAACCCGTAGAATATAAGTTAGGCGGCCCACCTAGGGACTGCAGACTCGTCAGAATAGTGCAATACTTAAGACTGACTGAGCGTAAGTATCAGTGGGTTTCGAGCGGCACGGCAAGAACATACGGAAAAACCTTGAATCCTGCTACGTGCGCCGTTAGAAATGGCCAAATGAAAATCACAAACAAAGGTTAAGGCCAATATCTTTATTATTCTGAATTGTCCAAATTAAAAGTATCCCAATCAAGTGAAGTTGCAAGATTACAACAGGCAGTATGGTAGAGTGCAAATGATGGCAAAGATACACAGCCTACCTATGCAGAGTCACGCGGCTATACGCTATGGTGCGCAGGAGTCCATGCTGACGGGGCTCCGTGGCTGCAGAAATCTTTCCCTTTATATACCCAAACCTTAAGGAGTTGGTCAGCACATGAGGTGGGGTCATGGACAAGACCCCAATAGGTTTTGTCCTTATCTGGCTATTGATTGGTGCCAGTGTTTGTTGCCCTGTTGTTTGGGGCATGTGCATTGTTCATTCTTTTGAGCAAATTTTCAGAATAAGGGTTAGGAGACCCCCTACTGTTGTAGGACTATCACCCCTTTGGACTCATTCTGATCCATACAATGCGAGTAGCAAACAAGACATGTGTACCTTGAACCGAACAGAATATACAGAGATAATAGTTGATAGTTACAGGTTGGGATTTCACCACTGGCCTGGAGGAAGGGTCCCTGAGGGATTTGGGATCATCATCAGCATTTGGGATATACAGCCATTGCATTCATCACTATTGTACAGCATTACAGTTGTTAGGAGTTCTGCATAGTGGATGGTTTTCATCTGGCTTGATGAAAACCACCTATGCAAATCTAACGTGTCAACCAAATCATGAAGTACATGTCTGGGGATTTTGTGTAGGCGGAGATCGAGGATCTCCTGCCGTGCAGCAGTGAAAAGGTCTTGCGCGTATGTCCTGCAGGCTCGACGATTTGGGTCTGATTAAATATCATGTGGCCAAGCATAAGTAGCGCTTGGGCATCTGATTTGACTGCCTTAATGATGTTTTCATCACCTTCAGTCAGGTGGTGGAAGCCAGTGGTTATTTGATCAGTTAACCATGCTGTATACTGGGATTGTTGGGTTAATTTATATGTATTGGCAATAGAGTTACCTGTGCCAAATAAACCTGTCACATCTGCGAATAAATCGCGTTTTGACCGTGTTTGTGAAATTTGGATGGCAAGTCTGTTTTTATAATCAGAAATTAAATCATCGATTCATGACTGTAGCCACACGTTTTATCATGTTCATTACAGTGTGTTACATACGCTGAAAGAACATTCAAGACATTGTAGGAGACGTGTCATGATAAGGTTTACATCATGCAGCAAGGTCTTATTAATGTTTCCTTTCAGGCCGCCTTTCGGGAGAGGGTATGTTTTGGGGCACTGTGTTTTGTGGTAACCACAGGTTGTAAGGTTGAAGCAGTAGCTACTAGTCCATGAACAATTTTGGGGGCTAGTCCATGCATCCAGATTGGCCTCACACAGTCCAACACAGTATGTACCCTCTCGTCGATTTGTCCATACAAATGGCTTGGGTTTCTTGCGTTCACCTGTAGGGGAAGAAGTCAGGTTGAACAGTAGCGAGGTGTATCCCATATGTGTGGAATTATGCGGTTCTGTATGGATGCATTTGTATAGGGCTGACCTTAGGTCCTTTGTGTTGTAACACTTTTTAGGATCTAGGCCATTATTGTTTTGATCATATGACAGCGAGACCACCTGTGCCTTTATCATTGTAATGTTCTAGTTGGTACCAGAGTGTGTGGTTAGCATTGAATTTATCTAGTGATGTGTGTCCGGTGACTGTCTGGCTGGGAAGATGGGTGGAGCCTGATTTACAACAAATTTGTGCTGTGCAATCTGGGTCCGGTGCTACACCGGGAGGCCATAAAACTGGTTCTCTCGCTGGGATTGTGAGTGAGTTTCCTGTGATTGGCCCCTTAAAATGTTTCCACACCCATCTTCCACAACCTAGGTTGTGCATGGGCTGCACACGCTGTCCCAATTCGATACACGTGGGCCCGAAGACCCTCCTGACATCCGGTGTCCATGGGATCGTAACAGCCAGTCTGTGAGACAGAGCATACAGCATACACTTACATGTAGTTATGTGGTGGGTGGCCTCAAACAACTTGCATTGGGTCATGTGATACCATTTTAGCTTTCGTCTTATCTGAACTGCTACGCAGCTGTTGCATACCGCCTTTATTTCATAAGGTCCATGCCAACGGGGTGCAAAAGCATTCTCTTTGACGAAAACTCTGATCATGACCATGTCCCCTTCAGCAAATTTGTTTTCAGTGGCCGGGTTAAACAATGCATCATTTATCCTGTTGGACTGTTGTTGCTTTAAGGCAGCATGCGCGTGTAGCACCTTGAGCCGTTCTTGCAGATTGGTGAAGACGGTTTGCTGTGTTGCGAGTATGAGAGGCCCCAGGTCTGCGGGTGAGATCTCTGGGTCTATGGGCAATTTCATTACTCTTCCAGTCATTAGCTCAAAGGGACTGATGCCTGTGGCTTTGGAGGGAGTAGCTCGCAACACTGTTAGCACCGTCGGCAAGGCGTCTGTCCACTGCCTCTTATGCTGCGCTATTTGTTTAGCAATGTGATCTTTGATGGTGCGGTTCAGCCGTTCAACCATCCCGGAACTCTGGAGTCTATACGGGATGTGAAATCTCTGTTGGATGTTTACCGGGCAAATAAAGATCTGTGCAAAATGCTAAAGTGCGTTCCCTGATCTGACTCGATCTGGGTTGGTGCTCTCCAGAGGGGAATTATCTGGTTCGCTAGTACTCATGCTACAGTATGTGCTGTACTATTGCGTGTGGGGATGGCCTCCACCTATTTGGAGAATTTATCAATTATCACAAGGCAATAGCGATACCCCCCCCCCTCTGGCACTAGGCAATGGCCCAATGAAATCTAGTTGCAGGGATTCCCAGGGACCTTTAGGGGGCTCAGGCCTATGGAGTTTTGTGCGACCAGGTTTCCCCTGGTTGACGGTCGCACATATTGAACATGATTTACACCAGCGATCAATGTCAGCGTGCATTCCAGGCCACCAGAAATATCGTCAAATGTAATGTTTTTTCAGATGAAACATGAGCGTATTCGTGATATAACTTGATAGGATTTTGGAGGGCATTTGGCACAACATATTTACCGTCCCGCATTACGATGCCTTCAGTTACCGAGATGGCTTGGTCCTGTTAAGTGCGGTGAAAGTTCTCCGTCTGAGACCCATAAATCTTGGTATTGTTTGAGGTCTAAAGGGGTGGCTTGGACGGTGCTTATGGCAAAAGCGGGTGGTTTAACGCGGTGCCAAGGCTCTCCTTCCTGAGCCGCTTGTTTTGCAAGGCTATCTGCAATATTGTTGTTGCTTTCATGAATGCTTGGATCTTTACTGATATGCGCCCGCACTTTAACCACGGAGATTGGGTTGTCACGGGCTTGAACTGCTTCCCATATTGCTGTGATTATTTCGATGTGTTTAACACTAGAAGCGCCAAGAGGCGGTCATTTGACCGCTGTGACTTCCTACTAATAGCGCCGGGCTGGGTTTACCTACTTAAAGCGCGGCTAGGCGGTCAAAAGACCACCGAGTCATTAGACAAGGACACTGTTACTGACACAATGATCGCTAGATGGCGCTTCTTGCACAAAGCAAATAGTTTGGCCGAACTCAAGTTGATCTTGTAAGCAATGTATCATTTCCGTGTAGATAGTCGGTGATTTTTTCATTAGAACGTTTGTTGTCCAGCCCTTCCATCATTCAGCATAATGTTTTTACTGAGAAAACCATCTGAACAACACTAAGCAAGACTAGTTCAGGCAACTTTTTCATAGTATTTTTTTATTTAATATTTAGTCTTCTGCCTTGAATTTATTAGAGATGCCATACACACGACAGCAGTTGGTCAGTTGGTCTGTAAATGCGTAGCCCAGCTTTATAAACATTCAGTTGTCGACTGACATCACGTCGTTGTCCCTAGTCTTTCATTTATTGTAAGGGCACGGTCCAACTAGTGCAAAAATTATTGTTGCGACAAATTACAGATTATTGTTGCGACAATAAATTAGTCATCTACCACAACTAACAGATAAAGCAAACACTACGACTTTAAGGCATTCAGTAGGCTATCATCTAGCCTGCCGAGTAGCCTACGAGTAACACCTCCCAACAGAGTGCCATAGTCTATCGTTAGTGTCTCGCTTTTGAACGATTTGGCCTGAACTAGTTCATACTGCAAACAGTCTACCACCGCCTATCATGAGTCTCAGCTAAAACTAATTCCACACATGTAATAGAAAATGTAGGCACAGCTTGAAAGTGAATAAATATGCATGAATGTTGTTTTTACAAAATATGTATGTCGCAACTGAGTTTTGTCAACAAAGCTGTGTCAGATGTCTAGGCTTTTAGAATAGATAGCATTTATTTAAACTGAATTACAGCATGAAAAAACACCTTTTTGGAAAATCGACAGCTATGTAGTTTATTTACAGTAAATACTTAAGAAATTAATTATACATTATACAAGACAGATACGCAAGGTACTCTATACAATGAAAAATGCACTAAGTAAATAACTACATAACAAAGTACTTTTCTAGCTATTTAGTATCCTATGTGTCGAGATGCTGTAACCCCTTGTGCACAGCCTGTTCAAGCAGGGAATGGTGTGCCTTTATTTCGCCTCGCCATTTTGTTTCCATTTCAAGTGGAGAGATAATCGACCGACAGCCTAGAACAATAGCCTAGGTGTGATCCCAACCCCCTCCTAACGACCGCGTCATGAATCACTTAGTCAAGTTCCCTTCAACGTAAGCTAATGTTTTGCAAGTGCCTTTATCACTACTGAAAGGCATTACATCTGGCTTACATGTCTGGCAGATGTCATAAGTTTTGTTCCCTGAACATCAGCCGATTTGGCACTGTCTCAAATCAAGTAAAGTTCCCTTCAGACTGTGCTCAGGATGCTCTCGGAGCATTTGCCACAGAAAATTCATGTAGATGTCTGGCAGATGGCAGATGTTCAGGGAACAAAACTTATGACAACTTGAAACAGTGAGGAAATGGTCTCGGGTAGTTTCTCAGCCCCACTGTCAACCGCAACTGCCTGTTACATTGTGCTCGTAATGACCGCGTCAAGAATCGTTTGATTTGTTCACCAACTCAAGTCAAGTTCCCTTCAAACTGTGCGCAGGATACGTGCATGGCTTTATTAACATTCCAAGCACAGCTTTGGTGCGTTCTTGGAGCATTTGCCACAGACAAGTCGCTTACATGCCTGGCAGATGTCACAAGTTGTTCCCTGAACATCCTCCGATTTGGCATTGTCTCCTTTTCGCAGGCGGAGGAGTTTCAGGCATAAGTCGCTCACGTGCTGTTGCCCCCGTTGCCTTCGCCATTTTCTGCGCACATAGCTCTTTTGCCAGCTCGAGAATAAATTTCCTTCTGCTCATGGTGACGTTCATGCACTGTTTGTACAGAACATGTGCATTAATCGCAGCCAGGTCAAGCAGATTATAAAACACAGCCACAGGCCAACGGCGGCTGCCTCCCTTTACCGAATACAGCCGTGCCATTTGATCCATGACATCAACACCAACTTTAGTGCTGTTGTAATAGGAAATTGTTTCAGGCAGTTTCTTTGTGCCATCATCAGTTGAAACTGTCTGATGCATTGTGCTCAGGATGCATACATTTTTCTTGGGTTTTGCTTGGTATGTCGTGAGTGTGGCTTTTCCCACCCTCAGCACCTTGGTGGAAAATCTTTCAGACTGTGCCTGTGTACAAGGGGGCATCTCTCGTCTGTTTTTATTCATCGTGCCAACAATAGTGGGATTGTTTGCCAGTGCCAACGAGGTGAAGAAATTGTCCGTCGTGACATTTCTTCCTTTCCCCAGGAAAGGCTCCATCAGACGCATCACAACACTGTCCGATAGCCGCTGACCAGCTGGTCTAGTGTCATCTAGATCTAGATTCCTAGATAGGGAATTGCGTTCGGCATATACTTTGTTTCGACATCAGCGGCCACCCAGAATTTGATACCAAATTTGTCTGGTTTATTGGCCATGTACTGTGTGAAACGACAGCACGACTTGGTAGGGAACAGTTGTTCATCGACAGTAATGTTCTCACCGGGTGTGTACGAAGCAATACTGTCTTTCACAAATTTATCAAATCTCGGATATCATGGCAAATTTATCTGTCACAAGGCAGGCAGCCCTTGTGTTGGTATCAAAGCGCAGATAAGCGCATATCTCGGAATTTCTGTCGAGACATTGTCTCTTTGAAAATGGGATTTCCCAAGTCAGCAGAGCAGTACTCATCCAGGTTCATGCTTTTACCACCCGTAATTCCTCTCACATAGAGGAGACCCACGAATGCTTTCAGCTCGTCAGCCGTCAGTTTGAATTTATCAGCATTATTTTCATCAGCTTCAGCTTGAGTGTGTATTTGAAGCTTTTCCCACATTTGTGTCAATCAAACACAGTAAACTGCTCAATGGACTTGTAATGTCCTTGGCATAACGTGTGGGCCCTGGGGTTTCTCTCATTATATTGCACTCTCGCACTCTACCCCAAGGGTTGCTAGCAGTTTGTTCAGCTCATACCGTGCCATCTCTAGCCTCTTGAAATGAGTCCCCAGCACACTCGATTTCAGAGTCTGATTCTGAACCTGAATCAGATTCAAGGTTCAGATTGAATTCACTTCCGCAATCGCTCTCCTCATCTCCATCCGACACCTCACATTGTTCGCCCTCCGATTCCATCTCATTAATATTACACAGCAGCTCCAGCGCTTGCTGTGGGGTATATCGCACTCTCTGAATCATTGTAAGTAATGCACCGCGCAACCGTGCAATCACCCAAACTGTGTAGCTGCACCACTACAGTGTGCTGTAGACATACCAATTTATTGCTCTCGATGTCTCAGAAGTGCTACTGTGAACTCAATGATCATAACAGCCCCGCCCAAGCCGTCATCTCCTCTTATCACCTGCCGATTGCCGTTATTGTATTGAATGAATTACCATTTGCAAAATTCCTGCAAACTATTTGTCATATAATTGGTTGCGACCATGTATGTGAAACAAAATCCGTTTATACGTTTATCCGCTTTGTTAAACATCTGCATTTCAACATTGCAAATTATTGTTGCAGCACTAAAATGTCATGACATGAGAATTGAGCTTACTATAGTCTACACACAAACTATCAGGGTCAGATGATGATTGGTTACGCACATGGACGTGAAACAAAAGCGCGTATATTAATTATCCACTTTTCAAAACATGTTTGTATTTCATTTTTGTAAATTATTCTTGCTGCTGTAAAATAGTGGCATGTCATGACAACAGGGCTTGACATAGTCACTATCGAAGTCGTATGATGATTAGTTCCGCACAGTCCAAGTAGTGCCAAAATTAGAGTAAATAGTTACGCCCATGTAGTCCTACATGAAATGAAAATGTGCTTCATAGTTATTATAATGTGCCGAATAACGACAAAAAATTGTTATATTTGTTTGTTACACACACAATACATCTATTATGTCGATGTCTCAGAGAGGCTATTGTGAATAGTAACAGCCCCGCCCATGCTGTCATCTCCTTTTATCACCTGCCAATTGGGCCCTAAAGAGTGTTATTATATTGAATGAATTACAATTAGCAAAATGCCTGCAAAACTATCTACATCATGGTTCGTTACGTTACAACAATAACTTAATTGTCGTCATTTTGTTCTATAAACGATTTAAGGTCGTTTTAATTCCTTCTTCAACCTAGATGTACATTATATTTGCATTTGTAACATAGACCATTATTGAAACGTGAAGTATTTTATAGATGGATAAGAACTATACGTATTATGCTGCTATAAATACAAGTCTTATTCACATATCTGAATGACAGACAACTAGTACGAGCGAACCCTTGCGACATCTGCTGCGAGAAAAGAGAATCGCAACCTTGAAAGGCAGGAAACAACATGGCCGAACGCAAGGCTGGCAGTAGTTTCACACAAATAGGAGCAAAATAGCTTTAAACTAGCTTGTACCAGTGTGATTTTGAAAATTCAAAGATGCTAGGTGATAACACGCACAAATCTAGGAAAAGTCATGAAAGGAGGGTCCTGGAATTTGATCGAGTGCAGAGAATTATTTTTTTTGGTCGCTGCAGTCAGATGACCGCCGCTTGGCGCTTCTAAGTATAAGTGGGTCAGACCAGCATGGCGCTTCTAGTGTTAATGGGTTTCCCAGCGGAAGTTAGAAACTTTGGCAGTTGCCATTGGGCCATAAAATCATGCACAACTCCGAATGTATAGCGGCTATCCGTATATACGCATATCGGTTCAGAATACATTTTTATAGCTTCTAGCAATGCGACAAGTTCGGCTTCCTGGGCCGACATGGAGGGTGGTAGCTTGAATAGTATTTGGTGGCTAACGTCCGAAGTCGGAAGTTGAGGGATCTAGAGAGCACACCCAGAATGGAAATGACCATTTTCCCAAAATCGGGAGCCGTCAATATATACTCTAATCTGACCGGGAAGTTCTCGGTCCATGACTGTGCTTGGGGTCTCTAGCCCTGGTTCACAGGTGTGCGCCTGCCCTTCGATATCACCGAGTAATTGTGGGAGGATCCTATCATTATTACTAGTTCTATACTAGTTATGTCTCGAGCCTGAATGTCTGTTAGCCACCTAGCCAGCCTTTGAGCTGACACCCCTTTAATCTGGCCCTGCAATAGCATTTGAACCGGGGTGTGCACAGTAATGGGTTGAGAGCCTACAAGGGGCTCTGTTGTTGTAAGCATCCAGTGCACCGCCAGAACATGCTGTGTGCATGGGTCAAAACCCTGTTCGATGGGAGATTTTTTCCGACTAATACGCGACTGGGCACAGTTTGCCCCCGTGATCTTGTGCTAGCACTCCACTCAGTGTATTTTCATGGATATCGACTTGGATATGGAAAGGCTTTGACTGATTAGGCAAACCTAGAGCTGGCGCTGAACACAGCTTTTGCTTTAATTCTGTGAAGGCCTGTTCGTCCTTCCACTCTCATCCTGTGGCCTGTAACTAACCGATTTCATGATGGCCTGTCGAATTGCGGCGACAGGGAATCCGGCATTGTCGCAGCATTCCTCAAGAGTCGAGGCATAGTTTTGGCCATGCTTTAGCCTATTTTGGAGGCTCGCAATTTGACTCGCCATTGCTTCGCCCTACCTAGCCCAGTTTTGCTTTTCATAGGCAAAGCTGTCTATTTGCGTGCGGAGTTTCTGTATTTCCTCGGACCGCATCTTCTCTAGATTACGCATGCTAATGACGGTTCTCTCGTACTCTTCTATAGTTTTAAGATCATTACGGCGGAGCAAATACACAATGGCTGCCGGGAGATTTTTATATTTAGCTTTAGATGCTGCATTACGACCCTCCGACACATACCAATTTAATATTTGGCTATTATCCGCTGCAAGAGATAAGCCCTTGCCTTGTACTTTAACGAGGATGTCTTTTACAAAAAGTGCCAGGGTCTCCATGACTTCCTGTTCTACTCTTTCACTATCATGTCCCTGACCAGCCATGTTATGTATCAAAGTATTGATTACACTTAATAAACCTCTGGGTTTCTACGGTCCCCAGCTAGCTTGGGTATGTCGACCCATTCTATCAATGTGTCTGTATGTGGTGCGGGTCCCTGAATTTCCCTCAACTTCCAACTAAAGAGTAAGGAAAGACCATTTACCTCAGGAGATGAGACCAGAACAGGGCGCTCGCCAACATACAACACATGCCCTTCCAAAGACACGCTAGAGGTTGCGCAATCACCTCACCGGTCACTGGAGCTGCAGACAGCGACAATCAGGTTGAAGCGATCACGTTGGGGTCACCACTTTGTAGGACAGCCAGTCACAACCAATGAGGGAAGTGGTGGCTGTTGAAGGCAGATGCGGGCGTTTGCGTCTTGGAAGTAATAATATTAAAGTCTGCCAATCTAATAACTAAATCTGACTCCACTTCATGCCAGCCTCTGTTTCGTTCCTCAATTCCCAATTATAATTAGCAACCCAGGAATTCTCAGTTCGCTTTGGCTTGTAGGTGATCTGGCTACATAGACCACGACGTAGGATACCGTCCCAGCACATTTAATAAAACTCGCTGCCCTGTTATATTCTAACCCGTAGAATATAAGTTAGGCGGCCCACCTAGGGACTGCAGACTTGTCAGAATAGTGCAATACTTAAGACTGACTGAGCGTAAGTATCAGTGGGTTTCGAGCGGTACGGCAAGAACATACGGAAAAACCTTGAATCCTGCTACGTGCGTTGTTAGAAATGGCCAAATGAAAATCACAAACAAAGGTTAAGGCCAATATCTTTATTATTCTGAATTGTCCAAATTAAAAGTATCCCAATCAAGTGAAGTTGCAAGATTACAACAGGCAGTATGGTAGAGTGCAAATGATGGCAAAGATACACAGCCTACCTATGCAGAGTCACGCGGCTATACGCTATGGCGCGCAGGAGTCCGTGCTGACGGTGTTCCCCATATGGAGTCACATGGCTATACGCTTAATGCGCAGGAGTCCGTGCTGACGGTGCTCCATGGCTATGCGCTTGGTGCGCAGGAGTCCGTGCTGACGGTGTGGTCAAAAACTCGATGCAGGCAAGTAGGTGGTTCACTGCAGTCTTTATTCACGACGTTACATACACAAACAGTGCCAAGCAACAAGTTCATCTTCCCTGAGACTGAGAACCCTTCTTATACCCAACACATCCTTTATACATAAGTCACCTTTGGCAAAAACATGTCACCTAGACCATTGTTCTGTTGTTTTTGCTGATGTTGGCATTCTAAAGGGTCTGTGAGAACTTTTGCATGGTCTATCCTATCTGGCCACCCATATGATGTGTTTCCTTGGCCTGGAACAATGGGGTGCCTGGACAGACAGGAACCTGACTCCTATATTTCTGCTGGTTTCATCCTTTAAGGCAGGGTGGAAAAAATAGAGACAGAGACATGTTCACGACACCAATGCGTGTTATTCATTCAATGAGGAAAACTATTCTACTTTGTTAGGGTTAATACAAATCTTTCCCACAACGGTGTTCCCCATATAGAGTCACATGGCTATACGCTTAATGCGCAGGAGTCTGTGCTGACGGGGCTCCATGGCTGCAGAAATCTTTCCCTTTATATACCCAAACCTTAAGGAGTTGGTCAGCACATGAGGTGGGGTCATGGACAAGACCCTGATAGGTTTTGTCCTTATCTGGCTATTGATTGGTGCCAGTGTTTATTCTTGTCCTGTTATTTGGGGCATGTGCATTGGTGGTTATTCTTTTGAGCACATTTTCAGAATAAGGGTTAGGAGACCTCCTACTGTTGTAGGACTATCACCCCTTTGCTACTCGCATTGTATGGATCAGAATGAGTCCAAACAAGACGTGTACCTTGAACCGAACAGAATATACAGAGATAATAGTTGATAGTTACAGGTTGGGATTTCACCCCTGGCCTGGAGGAAGGGTCCCTGAGGGATTTGGGATCGTCAAGATCCCATGCCCTCTGACTCTCCCTACCCCCCGGTGACCCATCCTGTCGTACTGTTCCTTGGTGTGGAGGAGCGGGAACACATTCCTCAGCCAGATGGTTGTCATTTATGGCCCAAGAATGCTTGCTTGAGCTACAGTCCCTTATTCGGTGTGCCACGGTCCATACATTGTCAGGCGTCTCTCTTTCCCACCTTACACTGGCAACCTATCATTCCCCCATTTTGTATTTGGAAATATGGTGTCAAACACCATTTTCCCCATGACCTTCAATTCCACTTATTTCAGGCCTGTACCCCCAGTGAGCAAGCACGTGGCGACATTGGCAAGGAAACTCCCCTAGAGTAAAGGGGAGAAACCTTGAGAGGAACCAAGACTCAGCGGGGGGACCCATCCTCCTCGGGTTTGCCTGTGTACTACGAAGAGTGTGAGAGAGTAGTACGGTAGGTTATTCACGACATAACAACATGGATTGTCCACAAGTTTACCCAGGTTTGTCATACCCCACCAATGACAGTTCACAATTCTTCACATGTATTGGATGCATTGGAAAGATCCCCATCCAGTTTGATTAAAAGTATGATCCCAAGTGCAGCTGCATTCACTCGCGTTGGTGCACATTTTAGAACTGCAGATACGTATATCTTCGGCCTTAAGGTGTGCTAGCACAAGTATGCTTCCGAGCATTTTGTGGAGGAGGATTGAGCTGAGCTTCATGCTGGGTTTGACTCGTGTGTTGTCTCAGACGAGTCAGGTGAATCCATGTTGGTATTCCGGTCAGGCGGGCTGCTGATGGGGTGGTGAGTAACACGGTGAGGTCCAGTGAGGATCAAATGTCTTTTCCTGGAAAGGCTTCACCAGGATCTGGTCTCCGGGTTGGACTGCGGGGCTTTTCTCCTGGTCTGTCCCTGGATCAGGTTTTGTCCTTGGGTCCTGTGGAACACCCTGCGACAAAAGTTTACAATATTCCAGCAATCTATCCCCCATTACATGCAATTCTCCTCCTGCAATACACAAATCCCCCGGGGTCCTCATTGGTCGACCTGTTAGCATTTCAAAGGGGGAGAGTGATTCAGGATTAGTGGGCCCTGCTCTTGGAAAGAAGTACAGTGGGTAAGTGTGAAATCCAGTCTCCTCCTGTGGCTGCAAACAACTCTTTGGTTAGTTTATTGTTTAAGCTGCGGTTTGCACGTTCCACCAGACCTGAGCTTTGGGGATGAAAAGGGCAGTGAAACTTTTGTTTGATCCCTAGTGCTCAGCATACTGTTAATGATTTTTCCTGTAAAGTGAGTACCTTTATCACTGTCAATAGCGCATGGCAAACCCCATCTTGGAATGATTTCAATTAGTAGCACTTTTGCCACGTCAGTTGCCGTGTTATGCACTATTGGGAATGCTTCCAATCATTTAGTAAAATGATCAATGAGTACCAGCACACATTTCTTTCCCCTACATCCTGGTAGAGGACCAATGAAATCAATTTGCAGTTGGGCAAATGGTTGTGTCAGTCTGGGCTGCTGTCTCATTTTCGCCATGATGGTTGGTCCAGGGCTGCACCAGGTGTATGTAATACACCTGCGAACATAGTCATTAATGTTAGTATTCAGTCTTGGATGCCACCATGTTTGCTTCCTCCGATGTTGCATGTGCTGCGCTCCATGTCATAATGATATAGGTTCCCCCCATTTGCCCTTGGTGCTGCATGTTGAAGCTGTTCTAGCTGTAGAACATTTTCTTTGGGGGATAACCGCAGTTTGCAAAGCTGCAACAGGAACTGTTACTTTCATCTGCCCATCTATTACCATTCAAGTGTGGGTCTGTACCTTTCGTGTGAGCTTTAATTTTAATCACTGCCACATTCCTTGGCTTTAGTTCTATGGCTTTATGCAATTTCTCTACTATCCCCCCATTTTGTATAGGTGATCTTGCACTGGTAAGGAATCCCCTGTTAGCCCATAAGTTCCAATATTCATGCACTAGCCCAAAAGCATAACGTGAATCAGTGTATATGTCTACATTAGTCCCTCCCATTACTGTACACGCTTCTGCCAATGCCCATAATTCCGGAACCTGAGCCGACTGATTCACCAGTCTGCCATGTTTGACTAACTTTATCAGAATAGGGTACGATAACATCAATTTCCTGTGTACTTATTAATGGTAACGCTTGGTTTAAGGCAATCGATGCTGCTTCAACAGCTTGTAGACAGTCATCCCTTTGACAACCGCATCTAATTTGGAGGAAAAATACGTAACCGGCCTTTGTCTGTCCCCGTGTTTTTGTATAAGCACCGCTGCCATGTGACCTGTATTTACATGAGTATACAGTGTGAAAGGCAAGAGTGGATTGGGAAGTCCTAACCCCAGGGTGGTGCAAAGTCTCTGTTTTAACATGGAAAAGGTAGTATCGCACTCTCTTGTCATGTGGACCGCCCGCTCCCTTAAATAGGTCGTTTATCGGTTGAGCAATTTTTGAGTAATTGGGTATATGTGTCTGACAATTTAAAAACCAAGTATTTTGCATAGCGCTCCTACTGTACTGGGTTGCCGACACTCCGTTATAGCTTCAATTCGGTTTGTGGTAAGTTTCTTACAACCCTGTAAAACCATATAACTCAGACGACTTCTGATTGTGCAATCTGCGCTTTGCGTGGGTTGTACTTCACACCATTATCTGCCAAATGTTTTAAAATAACATCCAGATCTCTGCAATGTGTGCTGGATTTGGAACAGAGTCTACCACTATGGTGGCCATTGGGGCACTAGGTTTTGCAGATTTACATTTACATTTATTCGTTTAGCAGACGCTTTTATCCAAAGCGACGTACAAAAGTGCATATAGTGGGCAAACAGGCACAGGAGCAAGAGCAAGATGTGTACAGGTCATACAATGCAGATAGTGCTGAAGCTGAGCGCAAGTTTGGTGTCACGAGGCAACTAGTCTGATCTAGGATTACATATATCGAATACAATCACAGGGACCATAAAATACCGCTATACTACCTCAGCAAAAACGTGCACGATACAAGGTAAGAGAGCTACAAGTACAAGCCATGAGTCTAAGATTTACGAGGTCAAATTTACAAGGTCAAAGTGGCAGAGGTATCAGTCCAGGTAGAGTCTGAAGAGGTGTGTCTTCCGCCCATGTCTGAAGGGTTGGAGTGAAGGAGTTCTCACGGCGGGGGCAATGATGGAAAAACGACGTTGTGAGGAGCATGGGCCGTTTCGTTCTGTTGGTGGGAGGAGCGAGGCATCCGGATGTAGCAGAGCGAAGTTGTTGAGCAGGTCTGTAGGGTAGGATGAGGTCCTGGAGGTAGGTCGGGGCAGTCTTTCTTGCAGCAGAAAAGGTGAGAGTCAAGGTTTTGAAGCGGATCCTGGCTGAAGTTGGGAGCCAGTGGAGGGATTTCAGTAAGGGGGTGACGCAGAAGAACATGGGGAGATTGTAGATCAGCCTAGCAGCTGTGTTTTGGATGAGCTGCAGCGGCTGAATGGTGCAGGCTGGGAGGCCTGTGAAGAGGGCGTTGCAGTAGTCCAAGCGGGAGAGCACGGTGGCCTGGACGAGCAGCTGGGTGGAGTAGGTGGTCAAAAAAGGGTTGAATCCTCCTGATGTTGAAGAGGAGGAATTGACAGGAGCGTGTTGTCTGGGAGATATAATCGGTCCAGTCCAGCCTGTTGTCGAGGGTGACGCCCAGGCTCTTCACAGAAGTGGAGGAAGTTACTGTGGTGCCGTTGACAGCTCTTGAAGAGGAGAGAGCTTGGCCGGGATGAACAGCAGATCAGTCTTGTCCAGGTTAAGCTTGAGGTGGTTGGAGGCCATGCATCTGGAGATGTCAGCCAGGCATGCAGAGATCTTTTTGTTGACCTGGGGGGTGGAGAGAGGAAAAGAAAAAATTAGTTGTGTCATCAGCGTAGCAGTGGTAGGAGAAACCATGTGAGTCAATGACTGAACCAAGTGAGTTGGTGTAGATGGAGAAGAGGAGGGGTCCCAATAAAGAGCCCTGGGGGACACCCGTAGTAAGGGGAGTGGGTGTCTAGGTGGAGCCTTTCCAATAGACCTGGAAAGATCTACTGGTCAGGTAGGACCTGAACGAAGAAAGGGCAGTCCCGGAGATGCCAATCTCCGAGAGCTTGGCGATGAGCAGCTGGTGATTGATGATATCAAACGCAGCTGAGAGGTCGAGGAGGATGAGGACCGAAGCCAGGTCGGAGGCTCTGGCTGTGTGGAGGGCCTCTGTCATCTCCAGGAGTGCCGTCTCAGTTGAGTGCCAGGGTCTGAACCCGGACTGGTGGGGATCCAGGAGGTTGTGCTTGTGGAGAAAGGGAGACAGTTGGTTAAGTACAGCATGTTCAAGGGATTTGGATACAAATGGCAGGAGGGATACTGGATGGTAATTGTTCATGTCAGATGGGTCAGCGGTGGGTTTTTTTAGCAGGGGGGTAACCGGAGCATTTTTAAGATCTGTGGAAACAAGGCCAGTAGTCAGATGAGTTGATGATGGAGGAGAGATGTGGGGCAATCTCACCGGATACAGAGGGCAGGTTGTAGCATGGTGGGTTGTGATGACTTGAATTTCTGATTTGCTGAGTGTAGAGAAGGAGGACAGGTGGTGACTGGATGCCTTTCCGGTGGTTGAGGTTGTGGATGAAGGATTGAAGCAGTCCCAGATGCTGGACACCTTCTCGAAGTGAACCTTAAAGTCTTCTGCAGAAAGGAGAGAAGGGGAGGGGGAGGAGGGGTGAGGAGAGTGGAAAAGGTAGAGAAGAGATTACGGGGATTAGTGATGTTGGCGTTGATTTTGTTTTGGGGAAAAATGGGGACTTAGATGTTGTTGCAGCTGTAAATGCTGTCAGCAGGGAGAGGTAGGACACAATATCATCAGAGGATCTGGATTTCCTCCACTTCCTCTCGGCGGCCCGCAGCGCAGCTCTATCGGAGCGGAGGGAGTCAGTCAACCATGGGGAGGAGGGCGACGGCCATGATGTCCTGGAGATAAGGGGACAGAGAGCATCAAGACACAGACAGACATGTGTTACAAACAGTTGTAGCAGCATTAGCAGACATGTTTGAGAAGGAGGTGAGGGGAGGGAGAAGAGAACAGTGGAGGTGAATGTGGGGTGTGAAAGGGAGTGGAGGTTCCTCCTGAAGGTGGTAGTGGGGATGTCAGAGTCGAGAGTATCTTTCTCTCTCTCCCTGCCAAAGTAGTGATCAGATACATGGAGAGGAGTCACCGTGAAGTGGGACGTGGCGCAATTATTTGAGCACAAGATCGAGCTGGTTGCCGGCTTTGTGGGTTGCAGGAGACGGGGAGAGGGTGAGGGAGAAGGAGTGCAGGAGCGAGAGCACGCTAGCCGATGAGGAGCTCTCAGGTTGGACATTGAAGTCGAGAATCAGCGGGTTGTCCGGGAGGGAGCTCAGGAGCGTGTCGAGCTCCTCAATGAAGAGACCGAGTGGACCTAGGGGGCGATATAGAACGACAATGGTGAGTCTGACAGGATGAGAGACAGTTATTGCATGGAATTCAAAAGAGGTGATAGAGAGGCTCTGGAGGGGTACAAGGCAGTATCTCCAGGATGGAGATACTAGCAGGCCTGTGCCCCCTCCTCTGCCTGAAGACCGTGGTGTGTGTGAAGGAGTAGGATGAAGGATAAGGATATTTTTGTCATTCCAGGACATGTTGTACATGACAGGGAATGAAATGAGGTACTCAGGTCCGGTTCAGTGGTTTTCAGGAACAAGCAATAATAAATAATAAAATCAAGAAGAACACACAAGAAGAAAAGACATTAAAGATAAAATAAGTAAATGTATAAATATGAGTGTAAGTGAGCAGGAATCTAAGAGACAGTGAGAGACGTAGCAGCAATTGTTCAAACAGAGCAGCAGTTTCCAGGGAAGCAGCATTTTTGTGAAATTATAGTCTTAAAGTGCAAGAGTGCAAGTTTGTCAGTCAATTGTAGCAATGCCCTGATATGGAGTAGTAATGCCTTGATGTGGAGTAATGCCATAATAGTAATAGCAGCAATTGTTCAGTGGGTTGCAGAGTTTGTCAGTCTCACAGCATCCAGGAAGAAGCTATTCCTCAGCCTGGTGGTTCTGGCCTTGATGCTGCGTAGCCTCCTGCCTGAGAGGAGGGGGGCAAACAGCCCGTTAGCAGGGTGGGAAGAGTCCCTCATTATGCATGAGGCCCTTTTCCTGCACCTGCTCCTGTAGATGTCACTGATGGAGGGTAGGCTGCTGCCGATGATCCTCTGGGCAGTCTTTACTACCTGCAGCAGAGCAGTTGCCGTACCACACGGTGACGCAGGAGGTGAGGATGCTCTCCACCACACACCTGTAGAAGGAGGAGAGGACTGTGGTGCCAAGGCCAGCGCGCTTCAGCCTCCTTAAGAAGTAGAGGCGCTGGTGGGCCTTCTTCCCTGTGCTGGCTGTGTTGATGCTCCAGTTGAGGTTGTTAGAGATGTGCAACCCTAGGTATTTAAAGCTGGAGACCACCTCAACAGCTGCTCCCCCAATGTGGAGGGGAGGGGGAGTGGTGCCCCATTCCTGAAGTCCACAATCATCTCCTTTGTTTTCTTTACATTGATTGTTTGCTTTGCACCAGGCCTCCAGTTTTTCCACTTCCTGCCTGTACTCAGACTCATCGCTGTGAGTGAGTCCCACCACTGCCGTGTCATCTGCAAACTTGACAATATGATTGCTCGGATGCTTGGCTGAGCAGTCATAGGTCAGCAGTGTGTACAGTAAGGGGCTCAGGACACACCCCGAACCGGGGGGGACCGGTGTTGAGGATGATGGGGGAGGATGATATGTTGTGAATTCTAACGGTCTGGGGCCTATTTAAGAAGTCCAGTACCCAGTTGCACAGGGATGAGCTCAGACCAAGTAGTGTCAGTTTGTTTATCAGGGTTTGTGGGATGATGGTGTTAAAGGCGGAACTGAAGGAAGAGCAGTCTGACATAGGAGTCTTTACTTTCCAAATGAGTGAGGGCCAGGTGAACCACAGATGAGATGGCATCTGCAGTGGAATGGTTCTGTCTGTATGCGTACTGGTGGGGGTCTGCTGTGATGTCGATGGTCTCCTTCATGTGTGCCATGACCACACATGATCGAAGCAATTCATGAAGACAGGGCAGCAGGGGTAGCAGTGTTGGGAGGAGAAATCCAGGTCTCAGTGAAAGCCAGGAACTAAAGGGAGTCGGTCTCTGCATAGGCGGTGACGAAATCCACTTTCTGGACCGATGACATGGCAGTTCCAGAGTCCGCCCGCCACTGAGAGTTCCTCCAAAGAGGACGGAGTAGGAGGTTGGCCGGGTTGCGTCCGCAGTGGTTGTATTGCCTGGGAGGAGAAGAGAAGTGAACAGGGATAGGGAGAAAGCACATGGCTTAGTGAGTGGTGAGTTCAGTGAAGAGAAGGAGAGCAGCACAGGAAATGCAGCCGGTGAGCGGATTGGCAACGAGGCTGCCATACCAGCAGCCTTTGACTAGAGTTAAATACCTGTGAGTGCTAATTACCTAGTTCAAAGCAATGACTCACAGCTGGTTAAGCACAGGTGTGACAAATCAACAAATTAACAAAAGATCGAAACTAGCTGGTCACACAATCACAAACTTGTTAGTTGTTTAGCTGTAGCTATCTACAAGTAAAGAAACGATACTTGTGTGTATCCTGGACCGATGCCGAACGCTGACTAGATGCATATTGAATATTATATTGCACGAGGAAGATGTTCAATATGTATATGCATATTGTGAGGAAAAACAGGACGCAATTCCGATCTTCGTGGAAAAGACTTTATTTACAAGAACGGCAGTTGTCAGAAATGCATGAAACGCACTCTGGGTTCAGCAGAGTCAGATTGAACCCCGAGTTGTTGCTTAAAACTCCTTTTATACAGTAAGTGTTGTCAGATTGTGTCTTTGAATGCAAATGAAAGATGAAACTGATGAAACAGTTCACTCCCGGCCCTCACACCTTAGCCCATTTGATTTGTTTGTGGTCTCTTGTTCGCCACTCTAAGTTAATTACCATCACCCAGCCACTATACCATTTCAAAAGGAGAATGGCTGGAAGACCCCCAGACTGTCATCAGTGTTTTCTTGATTAGGTGTTAAACAAAGGGTTGAGCAGGTGTCAGGAGCCACACACGCCGATGTTGGCCCCACCCCCAACTCAGGTACCCCCAATCGATCCGCCCACCACAGACGACCAGGATGCTTTTTAAATTTAAAAAGGCAATTCATTCACAGATGGCTCACGCTCCACTGACCCCCCCCTCCTAACCTTCCTCCCCCCCTTCACTATGGCGGCCCTTCCCTCGTCCTGCTCTCTCTCCCTGCACTGGCCTGGCGCCCAGCGCGAGATTACCCTCCCCACACACAGCAAAGCAATTTTAGACACCCCACACTCTACCCCCGTGCGCTCAAACACACACACACACACACCATGACCCCACAGACTCGCCTCCAGCACCAGCCCCAGTGACAGAATGAGACCTCTCCCGGCCGCCCAAGGGGGGGTACCAGCCGCCAAGGAGGAGTGGGTCCCCACACACATGCACACACACACCAACAAAGAAAAAAAGGGTGGGATGCAACTCAGCCCGCGCCACTATGCCGGGCCTCGCTTGCGCCCCAAAATAAAAAACAAAACCCAAAAAAACCCAGACGGAGTGCTGCCGATGCCCTTGGTCCAGACCGCTCCCTCCCGACGCTGGTGTTCAGTCTCTCCCGACGCTGGTGTTCAGTCTCTCCCGACGCTGGTGTTCAGTCCCTCCCGACGCTGGTGTTCAGTCCCTCCCGACGCTGGTGTTCGCCGCTCGTCCTTCTCACGCAGCTCCGGAGCAGGCGTTGTCCCCCAGCGTGGCCATAAGAACACAGCGGCACGAATCACCCACTCTGCTAGGCTGGGCTGACTGCAACAGGGCACGCACACAAATGGCAGCACCGCCAGTCACGTCCCTTACTGCACAGGGGCACCGCCCCGATTTGCCTCCTTCCCAGCCTGGGGCGTCGCTGCTCCACGGTTCATGCCTTGCTTCTCTTCTCCTTCCCCCGCCCGCTTCCGCCGCTCTGCCTGCCCCGGGCGCCACCCCTGCTCCACCATCACTCGCTCCTCACTCCTGCAACTGTTAAAAGAAATCCCATCCCGGGATCGCTCCCCACAACAAAACCAAAAGAAAGAAGAAAACAAACCCAAAACCTAACCAAAATATTCTCAAAACAAAAGGAAAAACCTGGCCGAAAATGTCAAAAATCAAAACCGAAAATAACCAAAGTAACAAAACCGAACTAAACCGAAAAAAAGGAAAAAAAAACTTCCCCCATAAAATCTTCGGTGCAGAGCGTTTCTTTCCCGAGCCGTCTGTCCCGCGACTGCCTGAATTGTCGTGCTTTTATACCTGTACTCTGCTAATCAAGACAATCCAGAACAGCTGCAGATCCCACAGTTCGGCGGCGGCAAACATTCAGCAACCCCGGCTCAAACACGCACCTGCGGTTCCCAATTATTTCCCGATCACGGCGCTCAACAACAGTGGCAACCGTCGACTTACCTCCCGACACTAGCAGTTCGATGACCGGGCTACACACACACAATCTTTTACCGTGATGTGTCTGTCAGGAGGTAATCTGACAGCGGCTGCCGTGTTGAGTCCCGCATCGCCCCTTCGCAGATTTGGGGTGACCAGGACCTAGTGCTGCGGGCCCCCCGTCCGGGGGAGGTGGAGGTGGACGTGCGGACCGCACAGGCGCCATTGGGGGTGGGGAGCCCCCTTCCGCCTCCCGAGTTGGAGGGCCTCACCCCAGAGCAGCAACATCAGGCTCAGGCCCTGCTGGAGCGGTGGGCGGGGGTGTTCGCGGCCCATGAGGAGGACTTCGGGCGCACGGAGGTAATATACCATCAGATACCTACCGGTAATGCTCCGCCCTACCGCAAGCAGTATCGCCCTCTTCCCCCAGGTCTGTACCCGGAGCTGAGGTCCTTGGTGCAGGGGATGCTAGAGAGTGGGGTGATCGTGGAGAGCACGAGTCCCTGGGCTGCCCCCGTGGTCCTGGTCCGTAAGAGGGACGGCGCGTGGTGGTTCTGTGTGGACTGCCGCCGCCTCAACACTGTGACCCACAAGGATGCCATACCGCTCCCCTGGATTGAGGAATCACTTACTGGGATGAAGAAAGCTGAGTGGTTCTCAATGTTAGATCTGGCGAGCGGGTATTGGCAGGTGGCGGTGGACCCGCGGGACCGCGAAAAGACAGCGTTTGCCATGCCCCTTGGGCTCTACCAATTTGGCCTGTGTAATACCCCAGCCACCTTCCAGCGGTTGATGCAGCGGTGTCTGGGGGACCTGGTAAATGATTCCATCTTAATTTACTTGGATGATATTGTGGTTTTCTCCCCAGACTTTCAGGCCCACTTGCATCACCTGGAGGCGGTGTTCGATTGGCTGGGGCGCTACGGGCTGAAGCTCCAGCCCCAGAAGTGCCACCTCTTCCGGAGGGAGGTGCAGTACCTGGGTCATGTGGTGAGCCACATGGGGGTGTCCACGGACCCAGAGAAAACGGCTGCGGTCCAGGACTGGCCAGTGCCCGAGACGGTGCAGCAGGTGAGGGCGTTTCTCGGGTTTGCGGGCTATTATCGGCGATTCATCCCCTCTTTTTCTAAGATTGCAGCGCCCCTGCATCGGTGGTTGGAGGGGACCGCAGCCCGGGGTAGGAACACCCGGCGGGTGGAGTGGGGGACGGGTTGTCAGCACGCCTTCGAGGAGTTGAAGGCGGCCCTGCTCTCCGCCCCGGTGTTGGCTTATGCAGACTTTACCCTTCCTTTTCGTCTCTATACTGACGCGAGTAAGGAAGGGCTGGGGGTCGTCATTTCTCAGGTTCAGGACGGAAAGGAGAGGGCTATCGCCTACGCCAGTCGGACCCTGCACCCCGCCGAGCGCAACGACCAGAACTACAGCGCCTTCAAGTTGGAGCTGCTGGCGCTGAAGTGGGCCGTGACAGAAAAGTTTAAGGATTACCTGTGGGGCGCTAAGGTCACGGCCTTCACCGACCACAACTCCTTGGTGCATCTTGCCTGGGGGCGGCGGAGCAGCGGTGGGCGGGCCAGCTGGCGAGCTTTGACCTGGAAATCAAGTATCGTCCGGGGGCCCACAACGCCAACGCTGACTCACTGTCCTGGCTGCCCGAGGGGCGTGGGGTTGTGGGGGTGGTGCAGGCGGCCGGTGGCCCAGCGGTGGGGGATGCATGGGACTGGTCGGCGCTGCAGCGGGAGGATGACCATCTGCGGACCTTGACTGAGCGGGTGCGGCGGGGGGAGCCCCCTCGGCGGGAGCGGAAGGCGGCCCCACCAGAAGAGGGTAGGTGGTGGAGGGAGTGGGAGAGGCTCCAGGAAGAAGGGGGGGTCCTGTACCAACGGATGTATGATCCGGTAGAGGATGGGCCGCTGTGGCAGGTGCTGGTGCCCCGGAGGGAGGCACGTCGCGTCTGGCAGCGGTACCATCAGGCCCTTGGTCACCAATGTGCCAACAAGGTAGAGGCTGCCCTGCGGCGGTGGTTCTACTGGCCGGGGTTGGGGAAGGATGTGCGGAAGTGGACCGCCGAGTGCAGGCAGTGCACGGTGGCCAAGAGGTGCGGGCCCCCCTTGTCCCCCTCTCCACCGCGTATCCCCTGGAGGTGGTGGCCATGGACCATCTGGCTTTGGGGCGCCCCAGTGATGTTTATCCCTACCTGCTGGTCCTCACTGATCTGTTTTCCAGGTACGGCTGGGCGGTCCCCGTGAAGGACCAGACGGTGGAGACGGCGGTGAGGGCCTTGTGGGGTTCGGTGGTGCAGCACTGGAGTTGCCCTGAGCGGCTCCTCTCAGACCGGGGGGCAGTGTTCGAGTCTTCCTTGGTCGCAGCTTTCTGCGAGCTCTATGGCTGCACGAAAATGCACATCACCCTCAAGGGCAATGGGGCATGCGAGCGCTTTAACAAAACGCTGCTGAATCTCCTGGGGTCCCTTTGTGAAGAAGAGCAGGCCCGGTGGCCGGAGCGCCTGCCCGCTCTGCTCCAGGCTTATAATAACGCCGTGCATAGCAGCACCGGTTTCGCCCCGCACTACGTCCTGACTGGGCATCATGCCCGGTTGCCGGTGGACCTGGCAATGAATGCGCCCCCCGCCCCAAGGAAGTGGAATATGGAGGGTGGGTGAAGGCGCACTATCGTACCTTTGTTGGGGGTGTACCGGAGGGTACTGGAGTCGGTGCAGCGCCAGCAACAACGGGACAAGACGAGGTACGATCGGCGGCTAAAAGACCTTGCCGTTGTTGCCGGGGGACCGGGTGCTGGTGAGGAATTTCAGGCGTCGGGAGCGAGGTAAGCTGGCCCCGCGTTGGTTCCCCCGCCCTTTTGTTGTCGTCCGCCAGCTTCAGCCGGTGTATGTGGTCCGGCCGGAAAGGGGTGGAGAGGAGCGGACCCTGCACCGGAACAACTTGCGTGCCTGCCCAGTGGGAGACGCCTGGACGGAGCCCCCCAGCGGGAAGGGAGCCGGAGCGCCCGAGATGGGCGTGGGGCTGGAACCCGGTGTGGGTCCCGGCCCGGGGTCCTGTGGATGAGCCTGCTGTTCCCCTAGAGGAACAGCCCCAGGAGGGGGCGGCTGAACCTCCTGAGCTGCCGGAAGAGGTGCCCCTCCGTCGCTCTCAACGTGAGACGAGAGGGCAGCCCCCGCGCCGGTACATTGAGGAGGTGTAGTCGGGACGACTACCGGTAAAGCAGGGGGGAAATCTGACAGCGGCTGCTGTGTTGAGCCTCCGCTCGTGATGCTAATTGGGAACCGCGGGTGCGTTGTTGAGCCGGGGATTATTGAATGATTGCCTCCGCTGAGCTGGCGGGGCTCGCGGCTGTTCTGAATTGTCATTAGCGGGAGTTGCAGGTATAAAAGGTGGCAATTTAGGCAGTCGGGAGTCGGACGGCTCAGGAGAGGGAACACTCTGCCGGTTTGTTTTAGTGGGGGGGGAAAAGTTTTTTTCGTTCTTTATTGATTGTTTTGGTTTTGTTGGACGTTTCGGGCGGGTTCTTTTTCCTTTTTGGATATTTTGGTTTACTAAGTTTTTTTGCTTTTTTTTTTTTTTTTTGGGGTGATTTGGGGAGGAAATCCCGAGAAGGGATTTCCTTATTTTATAGCGTGCGAGGAAGCGTGAGTGACAGCGGAGTGCTGCGGACCTGGACCGCTCCCTGGGGTGTATAACGGAGCAGGCAGTGCAGCGGAGCGCGGCTGGGGAAAGAGAAGGGGACGAGACTCGGGAAAGCGGCGGAGCAGCAGAGCCCCAGGCTGGGCTGGAGGTGGGACGGGGCGGTGCCCCTGTGCAGTAAGGGATGTGACTGGCGGTGTTACTGCGGTGTGCGTGCCCTTTTCTTAAGACTGCCCAGCCTAACAGTGAGGGTGATCTGTGCCGTGTGTTCTTCCCCCCCCCCGTGTGGCTGAAGCTCCTGCTCCGGGGCTGTGCGAGAGGACCAGCAATGAACACCAGCACCTGGAGGCAGCGGTCTGGACCAGAAACACCAGCAGCACCCCGCCCTTTTTCTTTTGGGTTTTTGTTTTGTTTTTTTTTAATTGGGGCGCAAGCGAGTCCCGGCACAGAGGCATGGGCCAAGTTGCGTCCCACCTTTTTTTTTGTTGTGTGTGTGTGTGTGAGTGTGCGTGGGTGGACCTCCCCTCCCTGGAGTGTTACCCCCTTGGGCGGCTGAGAGGGGTCTGGCCTCTGTCGTGGGGGCCAGCGCGGGAGACGAGTCGGAGTGATCACTGTGTGGTGTGTGTGTGCACGGGGGATCTTGACCTGCGGTGTGCTCAGGCTTGTGGTGCCGTGTGGGGGGTAGTCTCGCTCCTGGTGCTGGGCCCACGTGGGAGAGGCCGGGAAGAGCCGCCGCAGGGAAGGGGGGGGAGGAAGGTTTAGAGGGGAGGTCTGCAGGGTGTGAGCCGTCCCACTTATGAACTGTGTTTTTAGTAGAAATCGAATAAAGTTTTTGTACCTGCAACTCCGGTGTCCTGGTTGTCTGTGGTGGGCGGATCCCTTAGGGGGAATCTGTGCAGGGGTAGCGGGGGCCCGCGTTGGCGACCCCTGACATGTCCAGGGTTGCGCCATCTGTTTACGCAGAACATGATTCCCCCTCCTTTCCTTTTATTGCTCTTGCTGCAACTCCTGTCTGCTCGCACCAGCTGAAAGCCGGTTAAACTCAGTATGGAGTCCGGTATGTTGTTGTGCAGCCATGTTTCCGTGAAACGCACAACACAGCCGTCACAAAACTCACTCTCGCTCTTTCCGAGTGATGTTGACTCGTCCATCTTATTCACCAGAATGTTCCCATGTTCCCCATAATGATAGAGGCTGTAGAGCTGGGAGGAGACGATACAGGCCCTATTTCCTCTTTACCTCCCCAGGGATTTCATGCCTACAGCTTCTCACACCGTTCTGTTGGAGGCTCATCAGCTGATCCCTGGTGTAAATGATAAGTCCCTTGTTTGCCTCCGCCATGCCGGTGATACGGCATGATGAAAGTAATCCGATAAAGAGGTTTGGGTTTGATTGCACACAGTTCAGGCCCTGGTCCTCTCATGCCTGGAAAACTAACTCTCTCCTTTCTTGCCTTCCTAAGAGCTGTGATGAATATGTAGAGAGACATAGGTGGATCCTTCGGATGTTGTAGAGGAAGAATCTGCAAGCCCGACTCACCACTGTCACCTGAGAGGAGGACAGTTGGTTCTCAAGCATTACACCAAGACTATTGACAGTGCTATTGGTTGTAAGGCCTGTAGAGTCCAAGCCGAGGGAGAGCTCTTGAGATGGGAAGAAAAGCATCTGTTTTAGCCAGGTTCAGCTTCAGGCGATGGTCCACCATCCACTGTGCAATGTCAATGTTTAGGCAAGCTGAGATGCATGCAGAAACCTGTGTGTCAGACGGTGGAAACAATAGGAAGAGCCGTGTTGTCGGCAAAGAAATGTAGCCAGGATAGATAGAAGCAGAGCATGGTCCACTGTCAAAGACTGCAGAAAGGTCTAGAAGAATCAAGACCGAGGAGCGGGAGGAAGCTCTGGCTGTTCGAAGAGCCTCGGTAATGGAGAATAGGGCACTGTCTGTGGAATGACCAGCCCTGAAACCAGACTGCAAAGGATCGAGAAGGTTTTTCCGGGAGAGAAAGGAGGGTAGCCGGTTAGCCACAGTTTGTTCAAGCATTTTAGACAGAAAGGGAAGAAAAAGACCAGTCGATAGTTCTGGACAGCAGATGGGCCTTTTCTTCAGCAGAGATGTGATGCAAGGAGGTGAGCAACATCAGCATTTGAAAGGGGGGAGAATTTAAACAGGGGAGGGGTGGCAAGTGGGAAGGAGAAGGAGACAGAGGTGAGAGATGAGGGCTGTGGGGAGTGGAGGGAGTTACAAATTTTTACAATATTAAGGGTGAAATGATTGAAGTCATCCGCAGAGAGATCAGAGGAGGGTGGAGGCAACAGAATTGAGGACAGAAGAGAGAAAAATGGTCTGTGTGGATTAGGTGGTGAGCTTTGAATTGACCACCTCTTAATATTAGCTTTGGTTTTATATACATATTTATCTCCTCTTCCAAACCAAATCTATACTCTTAAACATAAACAATATACCCTTTTAGAAATAAGGGCAAACAGAGAACATAAAAGCAAAACAAAAACCACAGTGGCTCCATTCATGGTGCACTTAATTGAAATTTGAGACAAGCATGGCACCAAATAGAAAAACACAAGTCAGTCTGCTGTAACTTTTATGCATGAAAGTGAAGCAGCACATTAAAAAAAAAGATTGGAAGTGGAGAAAATCCAGCTCCTCCACCATTCTGCAGCACGAAGCTTTGCCCTATCCTCATGCATCAGTTAGCCAAGGACATGGCGGAATGAGTCGTACAGGCCTGGAGGTAAGAGGACAGAGAGACTCAAGGGAAGACTAAATAGTGCTATGATCAAAAATTCCGCACCCACTAATCAAAACAATAACTAATTCAGCAGCAAACAAACGCACAAACAAATACTGCTTAGAAAACACTTAAAAGGCTACAAACTATACTTTTGAAGCTCAAGAAAATGACAGTATTAGCTAAAAACAATGTTGCTTACCCAAACTGGCTATCAAGAGTGAATTTTAAAATACTTCTGCTTACATTTAAGGCTTTAAATGGGCTTGCCCCTCCCTATCTTAAAGGACCTTCTTCACCCATACCTTCCACAGAGCCCTTCGTTCCCAAAATGCCAGGCTTCTCATTGTGTCAACAATGGGCAAAACTACTATAGGCAGTAGAGCCTTTTCCTATCAAGCCCCCCTCCTGTGGAACAGCTTACCCACCAAGGTTCGGGGAGCAGACTCCCGGGATCTCTCCCCAACCCAACTCAAAAGGAACAAAAGAAAACCAAAGCAAAACTTAACAGAAATATTCCCAACACAAACGAAAAACCCGGCCGACAACGTCAACCAAAAGCAAAACCAAAAATAACCGAAAGCAACAAAAGGGAAACTAAACCAAACCGAAAATGATCTTCCCCAGTAAAACCCGCGGTGCATTTCCTTTCCGAGCTGCCCGCCCCCCGGCTGCCTGAATTGTCATGCTTTTTTATACCTGCACTCCGCTAATCAAGACAATCCAGAACAGCCGTGGACCCCACCAGTTCAGCGGCAGCAACCATTCAGCAACCCCGACTCAAACACGCACCCGCGGTTCCCAATTACTTCCCCCGATCACGGCACTCAACAGCGGCGGCAACTGTCGGCTTACCTCCCAACATTTTACGCACTGTATATTGCTGTGTCTTACTACCTACATGTTTCACCATTCTTAAGTACTGTTTATTTTCTTAGGATATTCTTTCCTACTAATTTGTCCACCCAGTGCTGGCCAGAAGCAGATGGGCTCCCCCTCTGACCCGGGTTCTGCTCAAGGTTTCTTCCTATTAGTCAGGGAGTTTTTCCTTGCCACTGTCGCCTTTGGCTTGCTCTGAGGGGGTATCAGGCCTGGAATACCGATGTAAAGCTGCTTTGTGACAACTCATGTTGTAAAAAGCGCTATATAAACAAAACTGAATTGAATTGAACTGAACTAACCTGATACAGAGGAACTATTACAGCCCCGAAATGGGCCCAGCATAAGAAGCCATTACAAAAAAGAGCAAGTGAGTCATTTGGCCAGTAGAAAACAAACAAGGAAATTAAACAAAATAAGGGTACAAACTTATGGGCTTCCCTGAGCTGGAGGGCCGAGACATGAGAGCTAGGATAGGCTAAATGTCTTGTGAATCTTTACACCTCTCTCCCGGTTCACAAAGCAGTGTCTTCCGGTCCACTAGCCTACTCTTTCTATCTACTGTATGCTAAACAGATGGATCTCATGTTTTGAAGGGAAGCCCAAAACATAAAAATAAAGACAAACGGGGGGAAGAAACAAAACCGTAGACCACTTGCTGGGGAGCAATCATCTTTCTCTCCTCTGCAGGCAAAAGTTGCTCCTTTTTAACCAGGATGGCACAGGTGCGACCAATTGGCTCATTAGCACTGATCAGCAGCACCTTGGCTTAACCTGCACCTCCACCTGAACCTGGTTTTCCTGACATCTCGACTGCAACAGCACTATGTGGCTCGAAGGGCCAATGAAACTGAGGGGGCAGTTTCACCTGTGCACTGGGTTCAGGATAATGTTGCTGTCGCAGTGGTGTGTCAGTCAGAACACAGGAGTCAGGCATCCGGTTCAGGGCTTTTGTGTGTGGGTGTGGTTTCATGGGCATAGACACACACAGCACAATAATCAGTCCCAAGGAGTTTGTCTCCAACTCTTCACCCCAGAGGAACTGGTGCAGCACTGAAGTGGAGGAGGTCTTTCATACTTTTATAATGTCTGAAATCCTTAGCTCGGATGGGGTTCCTGCTGGTGGCCAATGGTAGCCTGGTACTCCCATGCTCAGGGTTACCCACAGGGGGTGCTGCTGATGAGGGGGAACAGCAGGACAGGTTTATAAACAAGGGTCTGTGAGGTGGGGGTGGTGTGCACAAACTGAATCAAAGGAATGTGGCCCTTTTAAACAAGGGGCTACATGAAAAGGGAGCCCAAAACCAAGTCCTGGCGGCTGTAAGGAAAAGTACTAGGGTCCCAATGTTCTGGGATGATGCTGATTTGAATACAGATGCACAGGCACTGTATGTGGATTATCCTTACAAGGGGGGGTAACAACAATGGGTCTTCAAGACAGCACCACCAAGGTGAGACAGAAGTAATTGAGTTAACATGTGTAGGGGAAACTGATCAGCTTCCTTCATACCCAGGACATCCTATCAGTCCCATCTCAAACCCAGACCAACTCCAGGAAATGACCCCTTTTGAATGCAAATCCAAATTAATTGGAGGTTATTAAAATACATTTCCCCCCAACCCCATTTAATGTTGTGAATTCCACAATGTTTTCATACAAATTGCATTATGATCTTTATAAAGGAAAAACCACAAGCATACTGATGTGATGCCTTTATGTATAATTGCACTACAGATAAATAAATACAAAATGCTATTAGAACATATAGCTACAAATTATCTTAACCTACATTAAAATGATAGGAAATCATTTTGGGTTCATAAAAAATGCATTGATTCACAAATTAGCATGCAAAGCTTAAGATGAAGTCAAATATTAAGAGAAGTTTTTTTTCACCTCTCCCTGAACCAGGCATCAGACAGTGTCAACAGAGCAGTGTAATCTCTTCAAAGGTCTCTCTGTTTAGCGCGCTGTGTGCCCTGTAGACAAATCAGCCGCTAATTGCTTTGCGAATTATTGCTATTGATTCCTCGTTCTCGTCGACCCAAACAAACAAAAGCTATCACTGCTGCGGAGAGTTTAAAAAATGAATGATGACCTTTCTCTGCAAACACAGGGATTCTCGCAGATTACTGGCAATCCTAAAGAGGTCGAGCCGCTGGAAACAGCTGCATCACCTCTGCAACTTCAATAAGACAGCCTGACCTTCTCCTGACCACCTTGACTGCTTTAGTTGTAAACAGCGGGTGAAGCTTAGTTTTATGAATTTCCTTATTCTTAGTGTCATTCATTCAGTTCATTGATTCTTTCATTGTGACATTGGTTTATAGTTTATTTACTTTAAAGGATTTTATCATGAATATGTTTTCTTCATAAAAAAGTTGTTAGTTTACAGTTGTAAATGCTTGTGTAAAAATGCATGGCTTTAAAGACCCCTGCTGTTCAAAAATCTGTTCATTAAACCCTGTCATTTAAGTTACAGGGTCAGGAATTCAAATGTAATGTCAGAACCTGATGACTCCTTGCACAATCATTTGGAATTCAAAACTTGAGTAACAGCATACGGTCAAACTGTGTATAAACCATAATATCAAAGCAACCAAATTAAATGTGGCCTAAATACAGCTTTAGATTGCCTGAGGTGTTTCGACAAGAACCTCCGAAGTTCACTTTCCTTATTGTTAACACAGATGAGGCCTTTGTGGAAATCGGCAATGTCTTCTGTGGAGCCCTCTGTGGGTCTACAGGATCTGATGGCCTTTAAGACTCTGGGTGATGCAGACACACAGCAACCACAGAGGAAGAAACCTCATTTTGAGAGCAGGACATGCAGATGCTACTCCAGAAGAATAAAAAGAACAAACGCCACATACGCCCAGTTAATGATATAAAAGGACTGGACATGTCTTGTTGATCGCGTCCTCTGTATTTGTAAGTTAAAATTAAATTGAGAATTTTGATGTTTCACATGGTAGACAGATGAGAACACAACCAATGTCTTTATGTTAGCTCTAGGGCATATGTTTTATTTTTGGATTATTCACTAATTTATTTTCTTTTTAATAAAGAAATGCCATTGTTCTAACAAAGTGCACAATGAATTTATAAATTCCTTTTCATATTATTTTACTATAGTGCATAATTTTAGATTTTCTGTGCCTCATTTGTTTTTAATGGAAAAATTAATGCATTGACCATGTGTACATCATGTGTAAACACGTCATTTTTAGGATTGCATGACGGAATGCAACAAATGTTACATACAATGAAAATGCAGCCTAAAATACAAACAAAAGCAACAAAATACATACCCAAAAGTTGCCTTGGTGGTGTTCACAGAATTCAGGGGTCATGTTATTGTAACGGATCAATGCAGGAGGTGTTTATTGTGTGTTTTGGTGTTGATGAAATCACTCTTGCAGCCAGTGCAGTGTCAGCCTCCACTGGCAGGCTCAGTTTTAATAGGCTGAGGAGATATCCAGAGATGCCTACTAACAGGACTCTCATGCTGTCCAGATATCAACAGCTCACTGCAGAGATGTACTGTAGTACTGTAGGCATCCCTCTGGATTGCACCCCATTTAAGATACTTTCAGATACAGAGTTCATAAAGATAGGGGCTTTTAGTCTTTAAACAACCACCACTCACACAGTCCATCTCCTGTTTTTGTCCTCTCTAGCCAGGGACACATCCCCAGGCCCAGCATAGCTGTGTTTTATTAAATTCCCCTCGATTAAAAAAAAAAAAAAAAAAAAAAAAACTCTGACACGATTTATTAGCTGCTCAGCCCGGACGTTTAACCCCCCCGCCAATCCCTGGTTATTAAGCGAAAATCAATGGAAAGCCGAGAGAACTGGAGTCATACAAGTGTTGTCGCCCCGATATTATGTGGGCTGTCCGGACAGATTCATGGCCCGTTCCCCCTGGCCAACGAGCTGGGCTTAATGCTTACACTGCCGGACCCAAAGTGGAGGTTATTCATTAGAATGAGCCAGCGGTCAGATACATTCCCGCGCCTTTTCACCCATTCGTCTTAAAAACGCCAGCGCAGAGGGGGGAAAGGAAGCTGATATCCTTTGATAGAGATGTCAGTTTTTATGTACCGGCTCCAGGATTTATTTTTATTTTGTTCTAAAGACCTTTTTAACTCGGCTGAATGGCCCTTTGCTTGAAATATTAACTGATCTTTTAAAACGAGACCCCCGACACACACACACACACACACACACACACACACACACACACACACGCGCACACATACTCACCCTCGATACAAAGCACAAAATGAAAGACAGGGAAATGATTACAGCAAACGGTTCTCTCTACATCTCTCATTTCAACCTGTAAGCTGTATGTGAATGAAAGCTGGCTAACAGGTGAAATAAAATGTTGGTTTTTTTTTTTTTTTTTTTTAGTAGCTTATTCCTAAGTGATGCTCCTCTGGCCTTTCAGTTTATGAAGTGACCCTTCCTGAAGTCCTGTGTTAACAGGAAATGAAATGGATCTTTCATACGGTGTATAGGGTTCAGTGGTAGCAATGAGCCCCTCATTGCAGACTGTAGCTACCATCCACAAGCTTGCAATCAAAACCGAAGCCTAGACCCAGCTGAACCAACATGCACTTTCTGACCACTATGTGTTTCCCTTTTCTTTCATCTACACGTAAAGATTTTTGTAAGAGACACTCCCACCTATTGCTGATTTCTTAATTCTTGAATTACTGAAAAATGCTGTGTGCCCTCGGGGGTCACAGTGTTCTGTGCTTAAACTCTACCTGTAGTCAGGCTGAATCTGTGTGTGGATCGTGGATCCTTATGAGAGGTGCATATGTGATTAGTGGTATCATGTTGTTAGAAATTAAAGGCTAGTATTGAACAGATGAGTGGGGTCAGCGGCGAAGGAGGCTCTAAATTAAGAAATGCCCTGCTTGCACATCTATATCAGTATGGACATGTATAGCATCTATGGATAAATTTCTGAAATAAGGAACTTATTTACCTCAATTTAATCACTCCAAATACTGTCATGACAGTGATGTAAACTTGCATCTGAGCCCAAGACACGTGGAGTAATCACTTAAAGCTTTCCTTCAAATCTCTCTGGCTTTTTTTTTTACTCCCCTCTCTTTTCTTATTATTAAAAAAGCTTTTTAACATTAGCACTTCCCACCCTGACAAATTAAATGAGATTTCATTACGGCAGCCAGCCTAATGGCCACAGACTGTCTGCCGCGCAACATTTTTAACTCTCCCCTCTCTGCCCCATCACATTAATCATGAGCTCAACGCAGGACCCCAGCTCTGGGGGGGGCGCATCGATCGGCACATCTGCGCGTCTGAGGTGTTGGAGGGGGGGACTGTTTCCACCAGGGTTATGGTACATGTACTGGGCGTGAAAGGGAACCCCTCTACTTTCCACACCAGGCCGGGATTTTAAACCCATTCTGGGCATGTCCTTTGTGTACCCAAGCTGCTGGGATTGATTGGTCGATTTTGGTGTGAAGATGACAAGATGAACTTTTACTGAGTAATATTAGAAAATGGCTTCTTTAACCTCAATGTAAATAAGCATTTTTTTCTGGTATTATTTTGACAGAATATAACTCAACCCTCAACACGGGTCAGCAATTGATTTCACACTTTGAAACCAACAATGTTGTTAATGATGATTACCACTGTAAGAACGATGCAAACTACCAGCCATGCATTTTCTCACCAGATGAAGTCATTTGATCTCTGCCATCATAGGATGTGCATAAACACCTTCTGGTCTCACAAAGGGTTAAGCTTTTTGGCCCCTGCTCCTGAAAGGGTTGAGGTTTGCGCAAAATTTTGCCCATCTGTCCCCTGCAGGTCCTCGCCGGCCTTTGAATCCAATTGCCAGATCTGAGTGGATGCGAATTTCAAGGTTACACCTTGGTGTTCAAGGGCAGGTCCAAGTGTAATCGGCACTTAGATCATAGATTAATCTTATTTGCCATCTATTAGGCTAGAGTCCCCCCCTTCCCCCTCCCAGAGCCAGGATTACCGTGATAGTTTAAGATAATGGATTCTTATGGGAGGGAGGTCAGAAAGGCTTTGCATTTCAGAGGCCAGAGATAATATGATTAATCTAAAAGCCTCTTTGGAAAAGGCCTTGCACCTTCACCGATCTAATTGGCCAGGAGAGATATGGGTGAAATACATTGGAAGCATTGTGTGCAAACGCATTGGATCAAAATGCACTTAATTCAACAAGAGTGTTTCATTAATTAGTGCCTTATTGTACAAGTCATGCAAGGAAAATGACAAAGGTTTTTTTGTGGGTGCAGTTAATCTGCTCATTGCCCAATAAAGGCAAATCTGTGGCAAAGGGTGAGGAGAAATGTGTGCATATAATTTTTTCCATTCATAATTTCAGAACTGCATTGTGTTGCACAGATACTGATTGCCACTCTTCTCCATTTCAATTTATGTTTGCGATTTGCTGACTTGTTAGAGGACATTTTATTTTTTAATATTGATGTTAAGGCCATCTACCAATGTTGACATTTCTATAATACAAATTTGGCAACCAACCCCTTCATTATAAGATTTAGATCACTATCAGAATACGCTATTAACATTTACAAAAAGAGAAGTTGTGCGGGGGGAAAAAACACATCTATTATGCCCCACTTGGATACAAAAGGTTATGTCCAGTTGTATTGATTTTCTTAACTACAGCTTAGCTTTTTATATAAGGAACAATCAAGCTAGAGCTGTCATTTCTATGGGTAGCTGGTATCCAAACCGACGGAAGATAAGCTGTGATAAAAATCCAAATCTGACGGGCCAACAGATAACTTCCGCAGATACGGTAGCTATCTGGGGCTGTTATCGACAGCTGGCTATTTATCGCAAACCCCAGCTTCAGTGCAGCATCAGTGCCTGCATGTTTACTGGCCTGTATAACCAGGACACGTAAGCAACTCAGGAAACCATCATGCCTAGGTGAATGTTCACACACACAACACAATGCATGGCTTCTGTTGTTCCATTGCAGAAATGCTTTCTGTTAAGTTTTTTTTGTTTGTTTTTTTTATGCCTGTTTGCTCACCTACAGTATATTCATTGCGTTGTGTGAATGTGGATAAGATGCAGGATTTTTTTTATTATTTTTTTTTTTTTGCAAAAATGGTTATTAAGAAGGCCACAAGCATTGTTAGAACTGGACCGCTTCCAAGACGGTCCAGTGTGGTGGGCTGAACCTGTGAGAGGATCAGGCATGAAGCTACGCTCTCTGCACACACCCACACACTCACCTTCAACCCCGTAGGAGCGTGCACGTTCTGTAATGTGCTGTTGTGTGACTGTTCTCATTTTTGCTCTACAGGATTCAAGATTGATTTTTTTTTTTTTTTTCCCCAGTTTCTGAGCTGAAGTTCGAGCTGAAGTTGAATTTGAAAGGAGCAGTGGAAAAACCTTGCATCATATCCATCTCCAGTTGAGCAACAATTTTTTATTTTATTCTCTCCTCATGATTACTTTCTTCATTATTGACTGCTTTATCCTGATGTTCCCCCTCTAAATGAAATTGGCATGGACATCTCATATGTATATTACAACCAAAACTGTACCATCAAAGGAGGACACATCTACAACACCTGAAAAACGACTGAAAACGAAATCGCCTTACAGACCCATGCACAAATGGTATGCGATTTGGCACACAGGATATCATTCTGTTCTCCATCTGCACTGTAGAGTCTGGCTGTGTCTCAGTTGTCTGGAAGGACCCCAGGGCTGATCTGCTAGGTCCAGAAGGCCCTACAGGTCAAACATAAAGCAAATGGATGTGAGCCCCTGCTTTACCTTTAACCTGAGAGTCCTGTGATCCCGTTCAATGGCTGGCCATTGCCTGGAGCAGGACTGTAGCAGATTTATGCTGGCTGAGGTGAACTCCCTCTCTGCCAAGCTGGCACAGGAGGGGGAAATTATTATGTGTATCCTGTGAAAATGGGAGTAATTGAATTATGGTATTTTTCTTAATTGATAGGGGTATAAAAACAGAGATGCATGCATCTTTTATAATTGCCATTCAAATACTAACCATCATGCATTTCATTTAGTTGCTTAGCGCAGCGTTTCTCAACCCTCTCCTGGAGTACCACTTGTCCTGCATGTTTTGATCCATTGTCGCCATTTTGCAGTGTAACCTTGGCCAGTGGGCCATTCTTGGATATTTATGCTCCATGATAATACCTTGTTGTACGGAACATGTGCAGAGTTTGATGGTTGGTTCCTCCCAGTATTAGGGATGGGATGGTTGTAATATGAGCCTTACTATGACGCATGTAATTCCTTTATCCAATCAGCACTCAGGACTGGTAGATCATTGTAATGGAACCATTTGTATTGGACAGTAATTAGCCTTTTCTGTTTGAATATGAAAGAGCTGGATAAAGTGTGTTAGTTTGCATATCAGTTACAAAAAGCACTAAACCTTTATTCAACAGGACATAAACTGTGATGCGTAAATAAAACATGAAAAGCTTTTTATACAATCAGCATCAACCTTCAATATCAAATCAGGTGGAATATTTATACTCCCCCTTTTAATAATTGATAGATGTTTCATCTCCCCTGGTCAACTGATTTATTAAGGAAGCCTTGGAATTAAACAGCTTAAAGATATTAGATTTAGCTGGGCCTGCTCTGCTTGTTAGCCTATCCATTTAGCTGCGCACCCCACCCCCATTAGACATCGTTAATACAAGGTGGTCTGTCAGTCTGGCTCGCCTAAAATTACATTAGAGCTGCTGCTTTGTGTTGCCAGAGAATGGCAGAATTTGAGTGCCCACGTTTGATGTAATTAGATTAGTTTAAAAGAGTGGCTTGATCCTCATACTCTGATAGAACCCAAATATGGCAAAGCACAATAAAGAGGTGTTACAGTCCCAAAATCTCACATTACAGAAGCTGAACATATCGCTACAGCCAGTCACCATCCCAGCCAGAAAAGGCAAGCCTTATTGTCTGTGTGTGAGTTTCACAAACCATAAATGAAAATAAACTTACAGGTTGCTTTAAAAGAGATGAAACGGATTGTTTGTTAATTAGATGCCCAGAAGCCTCACCCCTTTTCTTTGGTCAGTGAAACATTTTTTACGCAGAATAGGGATAGCAGCTGGTCTGCTCTGGCTGGCCCATCTACGTGGCCTCACTAAATAAAGTGCAACAAAAGAAAAAACACCTGTAACACAAACAGTATCTATATGCAACCTGTACCAAAGCAACAAATTTATCAAAAGTGGGCAAATCAACATGCAAAAAAAGTAAAAAATCTCACCACAATGACACAGGAGAAAGCTGGGGAACGAGATAAATAACACAAATAACAGAGCTGTGCTTAGACGTGTGCTCAGAGAGATTCATCTGAGGAATGAGAACCTAAATAGGATGTAGGCAGGGGCGAGTGCACAGGTCCAGATGTTAGACATGCCCCTGCCAGCAGGCAGAATCCCTATGGGTGATTCTGAAATGCCAGTTCAGTAGGAATGAATTTTAAAACAAGAGGTGGTGATGTGGATGAGGACACAGGGGTACAGCTCTTTGGCTTGGAGTGTGAGGAAGGGGTCACATCTTGCCATGGGCTGAGGTTGTTGACCCCCCCACATTGGACATCGTACATGGGAATAGAAACCAGGAGGAGATGGGGTGGAGGAGGGATGCTGTGAACTGCTGACATGAAAAGGAAGTGGTGAGTGGGGTTTTACAGGTGAGGATGGGACAGATTTGTAAATCACTTTGGGACTGTCTAAAAGTTCCCCTCCTGAATCTTCGCTTGGAACTTTAATTAGTGTTTCACAAAACCCAGCATGTGACGTGTGGAGTGTAATTGCATTCAAAATGGGTGAAGTGACGTTGATTAAGTTGAAGTGACTCTCAAATGATATCAAATTGTTAACGGGGTTTGTAGGAAAAGGTGCCTTGGGGTGGGGCACCTGTTTTCATCCAGGCCTTATTGGTGTCCAGTCTCATCAACGCCTGTCATTCACAGATCTCTCTAAAATGCACACTGCAGCTTCCCAAACACCATTCATTGAAATCAGCCTGCCAGCAGTTGTATCCTAAAGTTTGCACAGCTGTAACCGAAAAAGGCAATAACTCTTGGAAAAGTGACGTACCAAAACAATGGAGAGCTGACACAACAAAAGAAAAGAGGACAATGTGTTTTACACATGAAGGCAGAGGAGTTGTATGCAGGACACTTATTTCTTTAATATATTTACTACTTTATTTAAAAATATGCAGTGGACAGAGCCACACATTTAACATGAAATCAAATGTTAATGTTAACACTGATTTATGGATATCAGCATCTCAGCCAGTATCTTTTATTGGCCCAGTATTTTTATATATAAGAAATATTGTTGGTACATTCATGTGTGGTGTCAGTCAAAAAAGGCCTAAATTCTGTCCAGGTAATGGGATGATGTAAAAACTCTGCAACCAATAGCCCGTTTCCTGCAGTGCAGGGAACCGTGTGACAGACCTGCACGGTAATTAAGTCATAATTCAGTGTGATGTCACATCTCTCGTAAAGAGCTGTTTATTTTTCTGTCAATCATCTCCTCTGACGGAGTGCAATATGCTAATGACTCCAACCGGAACGCTAACGGTGGCGCGCCTGCACTGCTTTGAGCTTTCTGATGTCTGTGTAATCAGTGCAGACGGTCGTTAAGGGGGGGAGGGGGTTACCCTGGCTAAGAGAGGGACGGGGTGGTCATGGATGACACCACCCCAATCTTCCAGGACCTATTAGGCGGCAGTTTCGAGGCATCAGCAGCCATAACATCCTTGAATATCACTGGTTTTATTTGCAGTATCAAACAGTTCATTTCATGCCCCATTTAGGGGGAGCTCTCAGGTTCCAGCGGGCCCTGGCGCAGCTAAACGTTTAGCACCTACCTGAACTTAACGAGCCAATTAACTTCGGAGACAGGCTGGCTGAGTAAACACAAAAGGTTAGCGTACCGATGCAGGCTTTCGCTGGCACGCCGATAACTGTTTTCTTTTAAAATGATGCTTCATTTCACCTCAGCCATTATTAAGGATTCTGCAGCTGCAAAAAAATAAATAAATAAAAAAGAAAGAATAGAATAGACACACAATCAACAACCTTTCACAAACCTTTGTTCAAAGTCCACCTCCAAGGCACAAATGTCAAGGCCTCAGAAGAATGGCCTACCAATGTTAAGATTTGCGAAAATAGGAAAATTGGGGGAGGTCCTAGAATTCACTCGCTTTATAATTTTTTTTTTTTCTTGCAGCATGTCACATCTAAAGCAACCCACACTGTCAACAGGCTGTACATCCATTTCATCAGCTGAAAAATCCAATCTGCCCATCGCCGCACCTCTGACGAACGAAAGTGGAAACATGGGAAGGAACTGCTGTGGTCTGGGATAATGCCATTCAGCCCACTGAAATCATTACTTACCACCAAAAAAACACTTAATAAAAATGCCTCTTAGCTGCTCATAGTGTGATGAAGAGGTCACCGTTAGCCGTTCCTATTCTGACCCCTAATGCAGTTATAGCCAACAGAAACTGCGAGCGGCACTCTGGGAGATGGGGAGTGAGGAGATATGTGTCTTCCGATCGATCTGTGTGTGTGTGTGTGTGTGTGTGTGTGTGTGTGTGTGTGTGTCCGGCCCAGGTGATAAATTTTTTTCCAGTGATAATCTCACTTGCATTCAAAAGGCAAACATTCTAACCTGCTGCCTCCCAACATCAGTATGGGACTCAACATCAGTATGCTCTTCCTCATCGCAGTCTTCCTCATCGCAGAGGATAATCTTCCACTGTTCATTCCACTGTTAAGATCCCTGTGAAGGAGACCCCTCACCTCTCCCCAAAGCCGTTTAATTGCTTTTCAACTTGTTAAATATTTAAGGATCTTTGACTTTGAAATTGCTAATAATAAGTGAGCTCATTTCATGTCAAATACCCCTTACCAATTAACTAGTAACACCTTATCGATGTGGTGGTGGAGGTTACAGTCTCAGTCCCTGCATCCCTGCAGAGACCTTCTGGTGCGCATATTGGGTTGCACTTACGTGCGGATGCAGGCACACACTTGCGATCTCAGCAGTATGCTTGGCACTGACGCTTGTTCATATGTGTGGGTACTGGTGTCCTGCTTGTGCAACTTTTAATTGCAGTTTGTAAATTGCTTCAGATTAGAGCATTGCTTAAATGATGGTAATATAATAAAGTAATGTAAAAAAAATCGAGCTGGTGACACCGCCTTTTTCCAGTACCTCTCAGCAAACCGTAAATTGAGAGGTGGTTTGATTGTGGGTGTCTTTAAACGGTAAGTTGAAACAGACAGCAGTAAATACATAGTTGAGATTACAAAACCTTAACTATCACATTGGTCCGGAAAGATGGTTTTGGGCACAGGCCTCCAGAATAATCCAGGATCTAAAACCAATACCCTTCCGTGCTGAAACCACAGCAGGGTTCAGCTCACTGTTTGCAAAATCAAGACGTGAGGACTAAAGGTGCTGCTCTGAGGCCCTTAAACACAGCCCCCCACCCGGCCCCACCTCACCTCACACCAGCCAGGTAATCTCATCCCCATCGATTTTGTTACTGCCGCCCTTCCACGGTCCTGACAGAATGATGTCATCACCAGGCCGGTGAATCAGAGGGTAAGCAGAGGACCGTAAAGCATCATTACCCGGGCCTGCCTCATCAGGGACCATCTTATTACTGTGGTTTTACTGTATCGGAAATGCAATGACCTTGTAATGGGAAGACTGGCTGTTATAACAAGAGAGGGTCTTACCAGATAAATCATTGCAGCTTTGTTTTTACATCATGCCATCAGCCTCACATGTGGTGCACAGGATCATTTCATTTCAACCTAATGGGGAGGGAAAAATCATGTAAAATGTTCTACAATACCTCTTCAGCCTCACCATGTGTTAAGTTGTGATGGCTAACATGTTTTGTTTTCCAGTCCAGTTGTTTTCAGACCTGCGTTTTTTCCACAGTTCTGAGAACAAGAGCCTTTTAGTTTAGTTTATTAGTTTATTTAGAAGGGCCCATGCACAACACGTTAGCTGTACCAGATTTAGCACAGAAGCTAATGTGCATCTGTAGTCCCCGGGCAGGCACATGTTACCCAACTTCAGAGCGACAGGGGCGAATGGTATGAGTTTCTGGTGCTGTGTGTGACTGTAACAACTCTGGTGAAAACTTTGCCTCTAACTCTGTATCGGGGGGAATATTCCCAGCTGTCGGTGCAGAGTTGCCACTGGATACATGGCTCTCAGCAGGAGGTGTGCCCTCTGTTTGTTTCCTTTAGGAGACAAGGTGTTCTTATGTGTGGTTTTAATTAAAATGAGGGGACCACATACTCAGGCATCCGGTTCATGCAGAACTGGTACGCAGTGGCAGGCCCCTGCTCTTAATTACTCCTGTCGTCCAGCGCGGTTGTTTAATGAATCCGTCACCACTGGGTTACGAGGATGCTGCGGGTGTGTGTGTGTGTGTGTGTGTGTGTGTGTGTCTGCAGTCTGCAAGGGCATGTGTGTATGTGTGTGGGGATGTGTGTCAAGGTGTATGAGCGTGTGTGTGTCAATATGGGTTCAATGGTGTCTGTAAGGGGCCGTGCATGAAAGTGTGCGTATATCTGTGCATCCACGAGAGCACGTGCGCTACATGCTAAACAGCCTGCAATTACTATATCTGTTAATGTCTCCCCAGACAGGAGGGACAAACTGTGTGGCTCCATATATCAGAGAGGACGTCCCACCAGGCACCTAATGTGCAAGATTACTCCTCTCCTCTCCTGCCCTACTTACGTTATCGCCTGTGTTTAAGAACCCTCTCATTATTGTTGCGGCTGTATTATCTATTAATGGTGTGATTTATATAGTCCTATGTCCTTTGTCTGGTATTTCTTGCAAACAAAATAAGGTTAGAACAATGTACATTTTTTATGAGTCTCAGGGAAGCGAGAGTGGAGGCACTGGATCAAGTACACTTCCTGAAAGCCGAGCCTGTAGCCTATATCAATTTTTTTTTAACTTTATTTAAAAAGTTTACATTCTTTTGCTGGAAGTATTAATACTTTTCATGCCCATAATAAGAATGCAATGATTTGTTGAGAGCGGGATTTTACATTGTAGTAATGTTCATGGAATTTCTTTTATCCCTATTGTACCTTTATTTTGTGGATAAACATGGCTCTGTAGTCTGGGGTCTATCCGTGCAGTATTCAGGTTGGAGAGCGGGTAACTTGGCAGCATTGCCTTGGTTTATTCAGAGGTCTCCTAGGACATACAAAGCAGATGTCCAATGACCCAAATGTCCCATCTAAGGTTTCAGCTTTGTCAGGGAAATCATAACTGCTTCAGCTTGTATGTTTGTGTTCCCTCACAGTGAACTAGTCTGTAACTCAAGAGAGACATAACAAGCATAGTAAACGAACTGAGCAAACCAACACATACCCACATGAAAAGTGACAGTGCCCTCCCTGACTCTTTGAATCATGTATTTGGTCAGCATCCAGTTTCATTGGCTGAAATAAACCCCTCCCACTCCACACTCCATGACACAAAATGGCTGCCAGGCATTACCCAGCTGAGCTCCTGCCCAATACACCAGTTCATCCTCTGGAAGTGAAGATGTTAATCTAGCATATGAGAATGCAGAGAACTCACCATTATGTAATGCAGAGATAGGGGGCGGGTCAGGGTTTCTGTTGTAAAGTGTGAGATTAACTTGTAGCTGTTCAGGGTGAAATCAGAGCGATTCCAGTCCCACAGTTCAGTCTGTCTGCCCAGAGGGTGCGGGCCGTGGGGGACGGCGGGGGCGCGGTGTGAGTAATGAGCTAGTTAGCGGGTTCCAGTGCGAACCTGGGAGTAAACAGCAGACTCCCGATCACGGGCCTCCAGCCTGCACCACTGATAAATCCTCTCTTTTCATGTCACCCTGACCTTTCCAACGCAGATGAAATCAGCCTTGGCTTTAAACAAATAGCCACATTTCATCTGCAGTTACCCTTCAGACCGCAGCGAGCGACCTTTGACCTTCATTTTCTCCCCCTAACCAGTCTCCATGCTCCAGTCGTCCCCTGACACACACCCCACTCTCTGTCGATAAGGGCCCCAGCGCACAAGCCAGTCTGATTACAAACATAGTTTATTGGGGTTATGGGAACCAAAATAAACAGGTTTTAGTGGGTCGTAAAAGAACATGTACTGGTTTTACTTTCTAAAATGTATTTTAGATTTAAGGGTTATGTTAGCATTGGGGTAAAAATATTGAGCCACCCGCCCTCCAAAAATGATGTTGGTGTGAACATGCGGTCATCATGAGCAAAGAGGACATGTCTTTCGAAATTTAGCCGGACTATTGCATGAGTCATGAGGTCAATAAGACAATGTGTTGGAATTTGTATTGCATGCAATGCCACTTAAAGGAGAGCGTGGAGCTCATAACACTTCCACTGGAAACTCCATTTTTTTTCTATTCAGTATTTAAGAGGTTAACAGGCTATTCATTTTGTTCATGTTCACAATGTCGAGTACGTACAAATAAAAGGAACCAATTATGCCTCCGTTGGGCGAGCAGAACGTTTCCTTCCCATCGTCCTCCTGACTCAGCCCACCAGCTTTTATTTGAAGTCATTTTGATTGCCTGTTTTTTCAGCATCCCAGCAGCTCCAAATGTGGGGTGACTTCAGCCCCCCAGACCCGGCTCTGTCCACCCTGTGTCTGTGTGACATTCATATCGATATATCGCCGTGCTAAGCGATGGCACGGCATCGATAAATGCAAAGAAGACATGCTAGTTGCCTGGAAACGGAATGCTCTGCCCATACAAAGAAATAAAAATATCATTTAAAATGCATTCACGATGTATTATCTCAATACATTGACAATATGTGAGTTATTGCCCTTTTTGGTATAATGCTATATATATTCTCTTTTGCATTAATGTTTTTTAAATATATTTTTGGGCTGAATAACATATTTTGTGGTATATTGCAATATTTCATTTTCGTATGGGCAGATTTGATAAGAGCAGATTGACATTTGACACCAGCAGCTGAGGAGGAGCTGGGACTCAGACACACAGACACAGACACAGACACAGACGCACGCGCACGCGCACGCGCACACAGACACACGCACGCGCACGCGCACACAGACACACGCACACAGACACACAGACACAGACACAGACACACGCACACACATGCACACAGACACACGCACACGCACACACACACACACAGACACACACACACACACAGACACAGACACACAGACACAGACACAGACACACGCACACACATGCACACAGACACACGCACACGCACACAGACACACGCACACAGACACACGCAGACACACGGACACAGACACACAGACACAGACACAGACACACGCACACACATGCACTCAGACACACGCACACACATGCACACAGACACAATATCCATCTTTTCCCAGCTCTGTGGTTCACACATTTGAACATGGGGGAGCAAGCTTTTAAGTTGTTCTTAAATCAATTTTTAAAAATGCGCCACAACTTGACTGCTTTGACCTAATGACCTTCAAACATAGATTCAGTTTGAACGCATGTTGCTAATCAAGCCTCATGGCAACTTTAGAGCACACATTGAGCTGTAAAGGGTGTTAGAGCCATAATGGAGATAAGTGGTTATTATTTTATGTTGTAATATTGCATTTTCAGTTTGATATTGCATACGTGGAACGTAAGCAGATGCCTGACGTCACATGATAAATGCAAAAAAAAACTCACGCTGTATGTATGTGACTCAGAGCGCAACAGTCTTTGACCGTGACAACACTACACTACATGGATTTCTCACAAATAGTATTTCCTCTCTAATGTTCATATTTTCTTCACATCAGTAAACATTTTAAACTTTAAGAAGTCTCGTGGCAATTACTTCAGTCTCTCAAGAAGAACAAAAAATGAAAAAGAAGGAACTGCCTCTACAATCGGGTTTGCATACATTCTGATGAAAGCAGAAAGGCCTAAATCCCAGCATGAAGGTATCAGGATTTTAAAAAAAAAGAATGGGTGATTTAGTGCAATAATAAAGATATGGAAATGTGATTGTTCTGCCTTTGGATTCTGTCCACTTGCAATAGGTGACTCCTCTAATAACTGCTCTATAACTAACACCTGCTTCAGGGCTTCATCACAGGTCTTAGGCCCCTGGACACAAACCTGTTGGTGTAGCGTGTCAGGAGTTAACCCTTTAATAAAGGCCTCTGTTAGGTCTAATTGCACCTCCTTGGGAAATTTGGGGGCTGAGCTTTAACCCTTTTGCACATAATTTCTAAAATATTTCCAACTGCCCCCTCGTGTGACGTATATCAGCTCATGCACACCTGCTGTTCTAGAATCTGATTATGATGTGATAATAAAGAGACTTTCTGCTCTGTGCGGTGTGGTTCAGAAAGCAATATGTGGTGCATCCTGCTCCTTTGACATTATTTCATTTGAAGTAGATCGTCAGGCTTCTCAGTCCACACTTCAGATCAGTGGGTGGGGGTAAAGCACCTTTACAAAAAGGTGACAACGAACTTATTTCGCTATTGTTGACTGGGTTGGGATATCAGATGAATTTATTAATTACAAAATGGATACCTCTCCAGCTAGTTTGCATTATTTATCTTGCTTTGTTTTTATGTTTGCTGTGGATGTTGTGCTGTTTTATGCCATGTAACGCACGTGTTATGTTACGTGGTTCGTTGTTTTCGTTAGCTAGCATTGCATCATTATCATCCATCCAGCTAGCCAGGTCCTGCCTAGCAGTGTACACAACAAGAAAGTCTAACATTAAATGGCGAATAGGCTAACATAATTATCTAAATGTGAGTATATTAGACAAATTGGTAATTATGACTGACACTCTGGCCGGGTGTTATGCAGAAAGAGCGGCAGAGTAACGCAGCTGTCCATTATGAATGCGAAGGCACCACCTGCGCGTTAGCAAATTTACTGCTTGTAGACTGAAGCTAATAATAGATAGCACAGCTTAAAGTCGACCCATAATGACTTGGCCAGACTGATGGACAGTTTTGCTGTAATGTTAGCCATATTATATCATATGATATCACCTCATCAGATGATTTAAATGTTCATGCATAAAAAAATCGTCCACACACATTATGCTACTTAAGTGTTCTACTGTACCAAATGTTGTACTGTAAAAATGTAAAAACGCAACTCAACACAACACAAAGATTCAAACGCAAAAATGTATTTCATAAAACAGTTATGTGCTGTTAAATAACACTGAATGCAAAAATACAACTCAACACAACACAAAGTTTTTCAACTGCTACTTTTTTTTTAAACAGTGTGATATTCCTCCGAACACGGAGCAGCACACATGTATTTCCTGGCCCTCCTCTGCTTCCTCCTCCTGGAAGTGGACAGGCAGACCTTGCAGTGCCTGGTTCTACCGTGGCTGCTTTGGGCCTCTGTCTGACGGGCCTCGGAGGGGAAGCGGGACTCAGTGAGGAGCAGAGGGTTATCTGCAGCAGGGCGGCCAGCAGTTGGTGGGAGGTCAGGGGTATGGTGCTCCTCCAGCAACTGCCGCACCACGTTGGCCCGGCACACCTGGTAGGTGATCACCTGTCCTACAGTGTATGTATGAGTGGGGCAGAGAGTGGAAGGATATCACCAGTATAATTGTGTTTAACTTTTTATTTTAGCTGTATGTTTTCTAATTTCAAAACTAACAATGTAAGTAACTAATCGTCTGACCTGTCAGCTGACGGTGGACAATGTAGCCAAGCAAAGCAATGACAAATTGTAAAGAATTACAAACATCACAGTAGAAAAAACAGTGAGAAAAAAACACAAAAATCCTGAAGCAGTTGCCAATAAAGAGCTGACGTGTTCATGTTTCCGATGCCTAAAATAAAACGCTTCTGTTCAGGAGAACAAGTAGCAAATGCACAAAGAAATTTGGAAGGGAGCAGTGTCATGTCCACGTCTAGGGTCAGGGAAGTAACAAAAAAAAAGAATGCAACAACGAAATAACGGCTACTGTTAACTTTATGAAGAGAAAAAAAGAAAATAAAACAAAAAAAAAACAATAGCCAAGAAAACAACATTGGTTCTCTCTGCGATGGCTCTTCGAAATGGCTCCCATACGGCTCTCAAAAAGTCTCCAGTACTGCCTTCCAAACACCTGGAAATGGGCTCTTTAAATGTTGGCACCAAAAAGGGGACCAATCACCTCAGAGCAGGCGGAGCGATTAGCCAACTGCGGGAACGGGCAGGCCTGCAGGATTGACACATGCACACAAAAACACAGAAAAATCCAAAACCCATGGGACGTAACAGCGGGATTAAGATTCAACTGGATGCCAGCAGATACTTCCCGTATCTGTAGCCAAGCAGAAAAATATCTTTTTGGACCACTTGGTGGTCTTCATGCCACATTCAACAAAGCTGGTGACCATGTCAGCCTTGTCTACTGCACCCATCTTTTCACTGTAGTCCACGATGCACTCAGTCTTGATCTTTCTCTCTCCTGACAGGTAGTCCACTTTCCCAGAGGCCACCATGGAGGTTGTATGGACAGTAGACAGGATGTGGACATCCCTCTTGTCATGCCACTTCACCACCAGCTGTTGCCCATTCTCCCTAAATTCCACATCCCCTCTAAGCATTTGCCTCCCACTGAAGGAGGGCATCCTCTTCCTGTTGGGACAGACAGTGCCACAGGCCCCTGTACGGTTGGTCAGCAGATGCTGAAATAGAATGGGGCTGCTGTACCAATTATGTCAGAACACTGGCTTGGAGCATAACACAAAACGTTACAACACATATACAATACAATTTTTTTGTAAAATGATTTCAATACTCACAAGTTTGTAATGGAAATGTACTCAAACATAGATGGGGCCGGGGAGAAACTGCGATGACAAGGTTGAGGATAGATTATTTTCAGAATAAAAGCCCCCATATGAATTGGAAAGCATCCATGAAACCAATATTAGATTTGGCTTTGTTTTTGTTCGAGGTTAAGAAAATGAATTTGCTGACAAAAAAACAAGAACCGCTCCTTTTTTTGCTAACCTCCCAAGCTGATAGAAGCATTCAGAGAAATTAATTTATTACAGCATTAATTTCATAGATAAAAGAGTCCCAAGGGGTGACCGTCGAAGTCTAAGCAAAAATAAATTTCTCTTGCGCTGTCCATCCAGTGTGGGAAAGCATCACAGATAAAGCCGTTTGTTTCAACATTTCACCATGCAAACCAGATTAGTGCTTTTGTGCTTATTTAACCTTTTAGGGTAAAACAAGATTATTTATTTCAACTGGCTCGTAAACGTTCTGTCTTTCTCTCCTGTCTTGTCTTGGGGAAAATAAAAGAGGAGAAAAAAAGTCTTGCAAATTTTCCCACGCTCATTGCATATTTCCCTCCCAGCATACATTATTGATTTTGAAGGACCTGGCATGCAAATGCACTACTTCAAAGGTAGATTAAAATGGATAATGGACTATAATTCACTTTGCAGTTGTTGATATAAATGTATGTTAAAGGGCAAACAAATGGGTACTGCTAATATTAGATGAATAAATGCTTATGAACATATGTATGTAGATTATGGGTAAGAAAAATACATAATCTGGTTGTCCAACAAACCGGCGGGGAGGATCTGTTACACTGTAGGTATACGTATCTTTGTATATATGAATAAAGATGGAGTGTTATTTTCTGAAATGTTCCAACACAAAACAGGAAACAGGTAAACGGTGACCTCCATGCACCAAAAATCATTTATACTAACAATATGGGTTGTGAAATACATTACATTACATAATTTAGCAGACGCTCTTACCCAGAAAGACTTCCAAGTGCATCACTATGCTAAAAGTAGTTATCGAAAAGTACTGCAAGTGGTCAGTAAAATACTGAGTGAAGTGCTAAACTAGTGTAGAGTGCTTTTTTATAAAAAATAGGGATGCATAGGATAGATGGAGATAAAGAGGACAGTGCATTAGAGATACAGCTTGAAAAAACACCCAGGGAGTCTGTTGTACAAATCCCAGCAGGAAGCTGAGAGCCAGTACTGGGAAGAGGCGGGTCCGAGTGATGCTGCCTTTGCATTTTGGGACACAGAGGCGACCGGAGGTAGCAGAGTGCAGCACTCTCGCTGGCTTGTAGGCCTTGATCATGTCCCGTACGTATTGGGGGGCTGATCCATTGAGTCCCTTAAAGGTTAGTAACAAGGTCTTGAGCTTGATCCTTGCTGCAACCGTTGGCCAGCGGAGGGACGCAAAGAGAGGTGTCACGTGGGCCTAACTGGGGAATACAAACAATACAAGAGAAAAATGGCAAAGTTATTGCATTTTTGGACACTGCTGTTGCTGTGCGCATAACATTGAATAGACTCCTAAAGATCTTTTTGCAAACTTTCATAGTATTATAGTCTCACATTGAATTTATCTGAATTTGTTGGCTAAAGCTGCAAAACAGTTTTTACAGCATCATATCAAATACACTAACAGTGTAATCATTGCCTTTAAAGGCTGCAGATTTCAAAACTTATGTGTTTACCAATTCTTTATTCAACACAATCCTCTGTTTCCACAAAAGACGGTTCTGTAGCATACATTCAAACAATATGGGTAATGTCAAAAGCATGAAGGTTGTGTTTGATGTGGTTGTAGGGGTACAGTTATTTTGCTTGGAGTCCACTAAAAGGGATAACACCTGCCTATGGGCCAAGGTTTTTGACCCCCTGTGTGGACATCATAATCATTGAAAAGAGAGGGGGAGATGGGGTGTAGGAGGGATAGTGTAAACAGCTGAGGCACAAAGGAAGTTTTTAAATGATATCGCTATATTTGTTGATGTGACCAGTTTGTCTAGATTTGGACATCATGTCAGAAAATCTAGGAACACCAGAAAAAATACTTATCTATGCACTGGCAAAAAGATGAGTGATTACCATGAACAAAAGTTATGGTATATTCTTTGAGAGCTCTCAAACATGTACAACACAAAAACAGACAACTTATCCAACAAAATTTTCCTGTCCAACCCAGCTTGATAAACAGAGATACGCCTTGCAATTAAAATGGCCACATCCGTTTGCTCTAATGAGGGCAAGGTAAACAAAGCCAGCTTTTTCATCATTATTGATTTTCTGAAACAAAAGTACAAACGAATGGCTACTTTCACCGCAAAATTAAAATGCTACCTGGGGCGGTGTTTATTTTTGTTGATGGGGGATGTCAGTTTTGACGTGAATGTGTGGGATGGGGGAGGGGCGGGCTGGAGGGTCTGAGGGGCTGACGGAGGGGGTAGTACACATTTGGCCTCTAGGCCTTATTGCTGACACAGCTTGTTTAGCCCGGTTCCAAAATTATTTTAATGAGTCCCGGTCGCCCGTTACATCGGGCAATGATAACAAGGTCAAAAATAGCTTTGATTTCTTGTTACAGAACACCTTTGACTTTATGTTATTGCATGTCTCTCTCCCTATCTCTGCATTTCCTCCTCCTTTTTTTCCCATTCCAAGTAGCCAGGGGGAACAAGACTTCTGTTTCTGCAAAACTGAATATTTTGGGTCAGAACCTATTCATGAACAGAGAGGATGTCATGGCTGTATATTTGAAATGGCTTCTGTGAACATATATATGGCTTATTGTTTAGATTACAGGAGGTAAAAATGGGCTTTACTTGATGTATAGACAAGACAGACACTAAAAAACCCTCACAACACACAGTTAGGATATTTTGATCTTGGCAGCTCCACTCTGAGTAAAATGTTGACATTCAGTGACTTAAGCAGAGATATCATGACTTAAGCAGAGATATCATGACTCGTTAGATGATCTTTTATGATCCTATTCCTGTTTGATAGCAACATGCATGACAGCACCATCATTATTATCATATAAGGTAATAGAAATCATATTGATAGAACCACACACACAGTATAGCATCAAGCAACAAACACGGATTGGTGTTTGCCAAATGCAATATAAAGTAGACAAATGCCACATCTGGACTGGGTTTAGAGCATACCTTCCATATGCTAATGTGGTATAGCATAATCAATAACTACTGCCATACTAGTACTCTGTGAATCTTGCAAAGCCTTAAGATTCATGGTCACTGAAATGAAGGGGGAAAACAGCAGCAGCAGCAACTTTTCAAAAAGTTTTAAATGTGCAACATTACTCAAAGCAAATGACAAAGCACACCTTTCTGCAGATGGGATCTGGGCCTCAATGGGCCTGACAAAAGCCGGGGCACAAAAGAAGCATTGCTTACGTGAATAGATGGGTGCCGTTATGGTGGGTCCTGGCACCTGTTCTCAGCCGCACAGGTCAGCATGACCCTCCTTTGGCTCTACGCCTCCTCCAAAGGGTTAATTCAATCACGCCGGTGGCACCCTCCACTCCGGGGCCCACTCTACCATCATACTTTACACTCAGTCAAGCGTCACCTCATTGATGGAACCTTTGGTTCCACAATAGAAGCCAATTTGTTAGGACCCCTTCACAGGTCAGGTTCTCCACAGAGGCGAGGGGGACAGCTCGGCTGCTGGGGGGAAGAAAAATAGAGCCGTCCTCCGAGGGGCAAATTAAACGTCCAGCACTTTTTATGACCACAAACATATAATATATTAATATCCATTTCCCCCACTCCCGACGTGGAACCGCACGATACCCTTAGCCCTGTTAGCGCAGGCTAATAGATTGACTCCATTGACATGGGTCATAATGAACAGTAAATTGTTTTATCTCCTATGCCTTATTTGGTCTTCCAGGAAAACATATGAGGCAAAATGGCTCCCGCTAAATGGAGCATATAATAGATGTCTCGCTATAGCAGGGGGGTGGGGGTATGACGGCAGAGCAGAGATTAATGAAATCCATAAGGCCCCTGAAATAGAAATTTGTCAAATTTCTTTTTTTCTTGGGGTCCCCTTTTCAACCTATCTCCACCGATGGCTGTCCAGCAATTTCTGGGCTTCGGCCGGGTCACCTCTCATCCACCTCCCCTTTTTGGGGTTTTCCACTCACAGGAGAAGCCCTTTGCTTGGTTTGTGCTCGGCGTATCCCCCCTCCCCGGACACATTAGTGAGAAAAATGCAGAGGGAGGAAGTAAGTCTAAAATTAAATCTATGATGTAGCCATCTGGAAATAGCAGTGAAGTGGCCATCTATGAGGCACCTGCCCATTACCTTTGTTAAGAGTTGAAACTTTAGACTTGACCCACAAATCACAGAGCTCTTATTAGCCAATAGGGGCATAATTCCAGAACACTCTGACTCAGACATCTTTCACCTTTGTAATGTGGCCTATTGGTTTAGAGCAGGTATTTATCAGGCAAGACATCAGGTATAAACACATTCCTGTGCACTGCGCCAGGCTGAAGACAGTAGAGGCCTTGTGAAATGATTCTCCCAACATACGCCGTTCTCTCTTGTATTGAAAGTTGTAAGACTAATTGGCTAATCTGGGCAGCAGTGTAGCATAGTGGTTATGGAGCAGGATTCGTAACCGAAAGGTTACTGGTTTGATCCCCGCTGGGGACACTGCTGCTGTACCCTTGGGCAAGATACTTAACCCACAATTGCCTCAGTAAATATCCAGCTGTATAAATGGATAATATTGTAAGGAACGGTGAACTATGTAAGTCGCTTTGGATAAAAAGCGTCTGCCAAATGAATAAATGTAATTGTGGTCACCTGTTACTGTGACCCATCCCCGTTTGTGATTCCATATTTAACATCATCAAGATTAGAAAGAAAAAAAAAGTGAAAGCTGAAAAATTGAAATTTGAGGACTTTTATTCATGTTTACCTTGAGAGGAGAGCCAGTATTTTTAGAATTAAAAAAAATTGTGACACACTGCCCCCAAAAAAATGTTGCCATGGTGATGGCTGCTCTCCCGGCTTCCCTTTGGTCCTGCTTTATGCACAATGAATTTGTTTAGTTGCATTCCTTTTCTCACACGTGTCCTTGGGCGAAGGCATGCTTGTGTTTGCTTCAGCGAGCGTTTTGCTTTTCCTGTTTAGGTGTGCACTTTTTTTAATCCTCCTTTTTCACTGACCTCTCCCTGACCTCCTGTTAGACCGGCTTCAAATAAAGGCCTGCTTGTGCCTTCCACTCAGGATTATAACCACTGTGGCTGTTTGTGGATAATTTTGACATGATTTAAAGTAGTGCTTTTATATTCATAAACATAATCATAAGCTCAGTAGTTCCTCAAAACAATATAAACAAAAAAATGCAACATAAGTCAAAAAACAAAACACACAACACTTGGCTGAATCTAATACTTGACTGAATAATAGACATCATTTCTCACTGAGAATCAGTGTCAGTTCCATACAGGTAAATTATTAGTTTAAGTGTGGTTCATTACCTAATGCCTTAAGTATAAAAGAGGATCATTTAAGATTGAAATGAATAAAGTCAATACATCCCTGGTGTGTCCCAGAGGTTTTCCAAGACCATTTCTCTGATGTGAGCAACATAGTAAATTTATATGAATTCTGTACCAGCCTCTTTTTTTCTTATATTCTGTCTTCATTTGAGTCTGTTGTAGGGACATCTCACAAATAATTTTATCATTTATTTCAGGATATTATTCACCTTCAAGTGGAGTAAAATGTAAGGATATTTCTGTTCTTAGTAATTATTGGTATTTGTTATGCATTCCATTTTTCAGCATTTCTGAGCTCTAAATGATTAGTAGATTACTGTACACATTTCTTTTACAAATTTCAGACAGCAGAGGGAGAACTTGATGCCTGGAAGACGTCCTGCCTTTAAATCCATTACAGTGTGTGCATACACATACACAGAAAAACACACACACAGAAAAACACACACATACACACACACACACACACACACACACACACACACACCTCCCTGTATGATATTAATTATTCCACAACTATTACCTAACATGTCTATTCAGTGAGAGGCCACAAGCCTCCTTCGAGGACCACCAAGGAAAAAATCTAAAAAGCTTCATTAATACAGATATCTCCTTAGATTTTAGGCAATAGAATACCGAGAGAGAGGGAGATAAAGAGAAAGAGAGGGAAAAAAACAGATCAATGCAGCCTGTTCCATTGTATTGGTATGAACAGATAATAGTACAGCTGGTCCTTACTACTGGGAGGCTCAGGCAGGTAGGGGTGGGGCCGCAGCCCTGAGCTATTCAACACCGGCCACAACACCTGGGCCTCCTGTCTCCGCCTCACCCTCCCCAGGAGCTCAGGAGATCCCCCACGCCCAGTCGGCGCAGCCGGCCCTGGCACGGTGATGAATTACCGCTCTTAACTACCATTGATTACTCCTGGCTTCTCCACTTCACCTGACAACTGCTCAGTCACTCCGAGCGGCCCCTAATCGGACGCTAAAGGGAGAGAGCGGCACTGCACACCTCGTCTTGATTGCACCCTGCCTGTCACTTGATAATAAAGAAACTCAAATGGACCCTGGGCTTTGGTGGCATTTAAACAGGACTTGAGTATAGCCTGCACACTCAGGTATTGGTTTTCCTTCCCCCCACTCTCGTTCAGAGACATCAGCTCAGACACTGAGCCATGTGTTTGGCTGGCAGGCTTCTTTTCCTCTAAGGACATGTTTTGTTCTTACCAGGTTTGTCATTCTAATTTCAAAACCAAAAGCTGATGTGATGAGGTCTGTCAGCCAAAACAATGGCTAGCATTACGCAACTAGAAAAAAAGTCAAGCTCCACAGTGTTTTGCCAAGTGAAGTGGATACAAAAAGAAACTGCCAAATTGTATCCTCCTACTAACTAATCACCAGTGGAGCACAAACATGACTAGTTCTGCTCAGAAACAATTCCATCTTGTTAAAGTAACTCAAAATGTATGTTTTTGCTAAGCACATTAAAATCTGAATAAGCAGAGAGCAGCAGTTAGAAATATTCATTGGCTGAATCAAACAGTGGTGTGTAGGTTATTGGAGCATTTCTCCAGTTATGTCTTTGACACAGGAGATGACATGGAAACATGTCTATTCAATTTTCAGACTTAATATGAACTAGAAATATTCAAGTGAAATGATTTATGAAAATAAAATTTAAACTCACTGATTCACCTGCCCATCAGAACAAAATCCATTTTGGCATTTGGATTGTCTGTGGTACCGCTTTACACAATAATGTTTCTTTAAGATTAACCTTCTCTGACCATGTCTACAGGTTAAAGGTCAAAAATCAAGTTTTCTTAGATGTTCCTGAAGGCCCAGGTCACAAAGAAATGACTTCCTCTGTTCGCATGACAATCTTACATTTGCAGTGTTAGAAAAGAGGCATGCTGTGTATTCTACAAAATGTGGCACAGTGGTAAGGAGCGGGGGTTGCCAGTTCAGTTCCCTGCTAGGGCATTGTTGCTGTACCCTTGGGCAAGGTACTTAACCTAAACTGCCTCAGTAAATATCCGGCTGTATAAATGGATTAGATGTAAATATTGTACCCTGTGTGTTTGCTCTGGATAAGTGTGTGCTAAGGAACAACATGTAGATGTAGAGGCTATCCAGAATAAAAATATCAATGCATGGCTCCTAGCTATGCCAGAACAGGATTCTGGGAGATTGAGTTTGCTTTCTGAATCCTGTCCCATTGATTTAATTCAGATAAGGGCATAAAACACATTTCTCTGTATGCTAAGAACCAGGAAGCTGAAGCGCCCATACAGCACTATGCAAAAGAAGCAGTCTATTGTCTCTGACCTTTTGATCTAAACTTCAGGCTGAGGTCAGAGTGCCTTGGGCGGGGTCATGACCTTTGACCTCTCGCGGTCCTCAGGCTGTGGAGGCCAAGACACTGTCATCATCTAAACACCACGAGAAGCCAAGCACGTGCATGGGAACAAAACCAACCCTTTCTGAACATCGGATTCAACAAAAACTGACAAGACCATTAAGTAAAAATGCACCTCAATTCAATGGCCTATTAGTCCCTTGGGTGCCAAATTACAGTAAAGGAGGCATTTTACCCTTAAAATTGTTGATCTTGATTGAATCCAGGGTGAAAATGCTTTCTCATTGTCTAGCTTTGAGATTTCTTCATTGTTTGGCCACCGTGAAGCATATTCTCATTGTCTCTGGCCCTCCCCATCTTCTGCATGTCACCCCCTCTGATACCCCCAACCCCTCTCCTCCGCTCCCTGCATCCACCCATATCCCAGCATCCCCCTCTCCTTGGCCTTGTTCTCACCCCCTCCTGGTCCCCTCTCTCAGCGTGCCTCTCCCTCTCGCCCACTCCTCCCAAACGAGCCCCGCGCCGGCTGGAAAAGGAGCAAACCCTCCGGAGATCGCACACACTGCGGCCCCTTTGCCAAAATATGCGTGGGAAGGAGAGGGGATTCAGCTTGCATTAGTCAATGGAAAATACCACGGCCGCGCATGTATTTATTCCGTGAGAATAAAACATAAAACACAAAGCAGTTGGTGGTACAAGTGTGGGAGCCACCACTCCTTACAAAAAATAATCTGTATAGTTATCTTTTGTCATATGAAGGACATCTATTGTACAACCATCAGGTTAACATTAATTTATTTTAAGAGCATCAGGTTACACTCAACCCCCCCACCCAAAAGTAAACATTTAAAGATAATGAAAAATAAAGGTTATAATTTCAAGAAAGTGCGTGTCATATCTCATGCTAAGTACCAAAGCACCTTGTGTTTATGTGCAGTTTAGCGAAGTGGCATGATGTCTGAGTTGACAGGAAAGAGAGACAATCTGTACACATGAGAAATGCTGCCCTAACGAGTCTCCTTGGCCTCAGCAGGCTTAGATTCTATGAGGGAGTACACAGGTGTGGCTTTGTGAAAACCAATGTGTATATTCAGGTAGTGTACGTACTTAACGACTTCCCATAGGCTGTCGGGTTTCAAATTAGCACAAGTTAGCTTGTGGTGATGCTTGAATGGTGTTTTGCATGCCTGGTCTGACACTGTTGCTCGTATGACTTTGATGCATGCACTTCTGTTCTCTTGTGCTGGAACTGGCTCTGGATAAGAGCATCTGCTAAATGAAAGTACTGTAATGTACAATAAAAGCCTTGAAACATGGTGTCACTTTAGCCAGCTAGAAATCAATGTTGCCAAGACAAAAGAACTAATAATCTGCACAAAACAAGATATGATAACTGAGCCAGTTTCACTTGATGGCCAACATGTTGAACCTGTGGAAAACTTCAAATACCTTGGTACAATTCTGGACTCCCAGGTGAGCTTCTCTGAAAATACAGAGTATATTTTCAAGAGATGCTCGCAGCGACTCTATCTTCTTAGACAACTCAGCGGCGTCAGTGTTAGTCAGCAGATTTTAGAACCTGTGTACAAAACTATTGTTGAGAGTGTTTTAACTTTTCATCTCCCTGCCTGGTACGGTCACCTAAATTGTAGACTTAAGAATAAACTTTATAGAATTGTGTCAATGGCAAGAAAAATAGTTGGCAAACCCCAGAAGCCCTTAACTCAACTTTTTACTGAAAGGGCGAGGAAGAAGGCGAGGAGTATCCTGGCAGATAGCTCCCATCCTCTCCTCAGCCAGTTCGAGCCTTTGAAATCCGGGAGGCGCTATAGAGTCCCTCTGGCAAATAAAAATGTATTTAAGAAGTCCTTCATCCCAAATGCCATCAAAATTCTTAACTCTGCAAGTGACAGACACTGACATGAACTGTTTTTATTTATTTATTTATTTATTTAATCTTAATGTGTAATGTGACCTTGTCTACATATTTCTTTTATTAACTGCCTGTCTGTTTCTTAAGTTGTTGTTCTTGTGTTTTGGTGAGCCAAAGACAAATTTCCACCTTGGTGGACAATAAAGATACATTTAGAATAGAATAGAATATATTTTCATTCAGTTAAGGACATTGAACTGTAGCTTGAACAGCACCTACTATTTGCACAGTGGCATTGAAGTGAGTAATGTTTTTATATCATTTAATGAAGGATTGTATACAGATACTGAACACTTCAGATATGTTTTGTTCCATATTTGAAGAACCCAGCAAAGGACATTGCTCAATTAATTAAGAGGAAAAGGTTTAAAACATAAACACCCATTTTACCTCAACAATTGGAACTTCTCCTGTTAGAATCAAAATGGACTGATTTTTTTGTAAATAAAGTGCATTTGTGTGTGTGTGCGTGTATCCACACACATTTTTTTTCTTTTTCCCCCTATTTACGTCAGGAAACTTTTCTTTTCCTAAACTGGACTGGGTTGTATTTGGGAACGTGCTTCTCTCAGCAGCTGGGATAATAAAGTCAGCATTTTCTGCTTGACTGCAGGTACAGTCGTACGGTCTCATGACTGAGCTCAGATCTGGGGGAAGTTCACTCATGCAAGTTAAAGGAAAGCATCTGAAGGCGTATTGCTTTCACCAACCTGCACTTCTCCTGATCTCAGCTGTTTACAGGCAAGATCCGCAGCTGCAGTGTGTCTCACAGTGCATGGGATCACACATTGAATCAATCGATCGATCAGTCTGTCAGCCAGCCAGACACTTGATCAATCACTCACTCATTGTGTGGGATGTAGACAGTGGTGATATTGGTTTTGAGTAATAAAGGGAAAGAGGGACAGTCATAGAAATATGTATGTTGTCAGGGCTATGGAAGATCTGTCCACTGGAAATTGTCATTGCTTTGAATAAGCTGTTGTGTGCTCCATCTCTCTCTCATAGGCTGTCTTTTGAAGGCTTTTATTGGTATATTTGGATTGCCTTTTAATGTTTCATAGTGAGTGGTTTCTTTTTTGTCTGTAACTCTATGTGCTGCTGACCTCTTGGTCACTTGGAAGCTGTGGCCGAAGGATGATGATGCTGACTTTTGGCCAGGTCTCCCTTGGAAAAGAGATTTGTATCTCAATGGGACTTACTTGATTAACTGAGGGCTAAAAAAAATTAAAAATGACATGTCTCTGCCTTCTCATTGTCTCCTGTTTCTGTTATGATTCATGTGGTTGTCAGCAATATCATTTTCTGACATGTTGTACTTTACAGAGGAGTGGAGGGAAGAGAGAAGAGACATTATCAGAATTGATTTACTGTAAAGTTAATGGTTGCACTTTACAGTTCAGAATAAAGGAGTGGTAATGTGCTAAAAACTTTACAATGATGAGTAGGTCATTGCTGTGAATTTCTGTAACACCAAATCGAACACTGACACTGAAAGTATGTTATCAGAACTGTCACAAATTTCAAATGTGTTTGTTGCAGTTGCAGTACTCATCTGATTTCTATTTACTTACAGGTTACTCATTATTGATCTGAGTATTTTATGTTCTCTTTGAATAGTACCCTCCAGAATATGTTGGGTAATTGATCCACACAGAACCTGGCACCCTGTCATGTGACTGATCACCTGACACAATGTCACCAGCTGATTAAACAGCTGGTGATACAACTGGGCTCTTCCTGGCACACAGACGTGTTAATGCAATAGTGGTGTTGCACTACACATAAGCAGTGCCCATGGGCCTTCCTTTGCATTAATCTTAAGGAGTGCAGTTTCATCCACAGGCAGTGCCTACTGTGGTTTCTGCCTTGGAGCTCCTACACCAAACAATGACAAAACATGGCAAAACACCTTCAAAATGAGTGTTTTGTGGAGGTCCACAAACTTTGGAGGTTAAACTTGTCAGTCATTCTGACTGAACAAAATCAGTTTTATGGGGGAGTTTAGTGAAAAGTATCTATGGCATTTATATTTTATTAAGGCGCTGCATTGCTGTAAATTTCTGATTTAGGAGGGAATTCAGTCTAGCCACAATGCTAGACTGGTTGTGTGTCTGAGAAACTCTGCCCCTCTACAGGAGGCTGGACTGGGTGGTTTGTTTTGCTAAATGTGTACTGAGAAAGAGCAGAGTCACAGCAGGTACTGAGAGAGTCACAGCGCATACTGGGACAGAGCAGAGTCACAGCAGATAGTGAGAGAGAGCAGAGTCACAGCGCATACTGAGAGAGCAGAGTCACAGCATGTACTGAGAGAGAGCAGAGTCACAGCAGGTACTGACAGAGAGCAGAGTCACAGCAGGTACTGAGAGAGTCACAGCGCATACTGGGACAGAGCAGAGTCACAGCAGATAGTGAGAGAGAGCAGAGTCACAGCGCATACTGAGAGAGCAGAGTCAGCGCATACTGAGAGAGCAGAGTCACAGCAAGTACTGAGAGAGAGCAGAGTCACAGCGCATACTGGGACAGAGCAGAGTCACAGCAGGTACTGGGACAGAGCAGAGTCACAGCAGGTACTGGGACAGAGCAGAGTCACAGCGCATACTGGGACAGAGCAGAGTCACAGCAGGTACTGAGAGAGAGCAGAGTATTCTCATTTGGCAGGACATGGGGTGTGGTCTAGAGCACAACAGGACGCCCCCTCGAAATGCGACTTAACGGCAATAATGACATGGCTGCTGTCCAAAGCCCGTCATCTGCATCTCCAGATTAAGATAACTCCATTTTATTAATCTCATGGGGCCTCTACAATTGTGGGAGAATTTATGAGCGTGAAAGAACTCACAACACTGTAGTCTCATTGTCCTCATCAGCAGTTAGTGAGTTTATTCTAAAGCTATAATTTTGCCGATGTTATGTCATTACTTTGGGGCACAAAGGAATATTTTTTCAATAAACATTAGGCATTTTGTTTATTTCTACCTGATATTAGCATGTGTAAAGCCGATATGGGGATTATTAGCTTTACATGTTTGCTAATGCACATAAAGTGTGTTTATGCAGCAGTGTGGTGTGGTGGTAAGGAGCAGCGCTCATAACTGAAAAATTGCTGGTTTGTTTCACGGCTGGGGCACTGCTGTTGTGTCCTTGGTCAAGGTACTTAACCCACAACTGCCTCAGTAAATACCCAGCTGTATAAAGGAATAAAATTGTAAGCTATGTAAATGGCTCTGGATAAGAGTGTCTGCTAAACGACAATGTAATGTAACGCAACAAAAGTCAGGAAAGTCATTTTACCATTACCATTTAAAATTCTAGCCCGGAAAATACCTCCCTCATTCTGTCATAGACCAATTGCTTGGTTAACATATGGTGCAAATGGATGTACTGGGGGAAAAAACAGGAGTATCAATTTGCAGGGAGTTGCAACTCTTTCTCTTTCCCTCTGTCTTGCTCTCTCTCTCTCTTCCTGTCACACACACATACTCTCTGACTCGTGGTAAGAAAGAAGAAAGGGAGAGAGAGAGAGGTTGAACAACAGATTAGAATTTGGAAGAAATTCTAGTGGAGAACTGTAGATTTGTTTAGCATCTGTTAAGATGGAGGGTGTTGGGAGGGGGGGCTACAACCTCACAACCACCAGGGGACGGATCACTTCCAAACACAACCCACCAGAGCTGGTGGGGCAGATTGCAGGGGGGGGAGTGGTCCTAGGGGAAAAGGTTTTCAAAGGCCAAGGGGACGGTCTTTATTTTGAAGTTGGAGGCCATTTTCCTTGCTGTTGTGTTAAGCCGCACTTAAAGCCCTGTAATGTAATGTAAAACAAAGCCGACCCTGGAACCTCTGGGCCAGGCATGGTTCAGCGGGTCATGTAACTGGAGAGGATTTGGCCCCTGTGAGCCGAAATTAATGCGATCACAACAAACAACTCCAATGTTCTGCGGTTGCTGTTGCTAGAATTCTCTTAAAAAAACAGTTCTCTCGCTCTTCTCACTGTGTTAACTAATCTGCCCTCCTCTCTCTTCTATCTAGGTTGATCCTTTTTGGTAGACTCTTATAGATCACTGTTGGTTTGTACGTTTCCATTTCTTCACTCAGTTCATTCAAATGCTGCTTAATGCTCTTTCTCCTAACTATTTCCCAAGTTGTCTCACTGTCAATCAACGAATCAACTGATCAGCATCTCCCCTTAACCAATCAGCATCACCTCTTAAAAATCAGCACTATATAATGTTCTTGTCTCAAATTATATGTACTTAGATTGTGTTTGTAATTTTTTGCAATATTATAATGATGTAATAATAGTGTATGGCTGAAACACAGTAATTTGATTGCATCCCAAATAAGGATTGCCTGGCTTTTACAACAAGTGTGATTTTTTTCGTGTCTCTCTTGGCTAGATGCAGTCAGTGCCTTATTCCTGGCAGTAGAGACTACAGTTCAGTGATTGATATCATACAGAACCGTACACACTCAATTGAATATCCATTCTGTTTCCACAAGCCGACAGCTAATGTGAACTTCGAATAACAGCAAATTTGTCATGAAAGCATCACACTGTTGTGTGTAATCAGATAAACAACACAGTAAATTTAACAGGAACCTACCAGGAAAACTGTAATTTGATGTGCAGGGACTTTCCCACGGATATTCTACAGTTTTTTAGATCCAGATATTCAGATACTGTCCTACCCACTCTCATGTCAAGGAGTTTACGGTTAGTAATGGTTTGTAGCACGCAGCTATGGTGTGGTCTGTATTGCTATACTGTGTTCTACAGTGTGCATTCAAGAATGTTCTGAATGAGTCAGCAAATGAGAACAGCTTTAACAATGGCAGGGAGAACATGTGTAAAGCACATCACAGCCAATAGATAAAATATCTGTGGGCTTACCTGACATACTTAGCGCTCATGTGGACATGACCCTGTTTGGCTGTTTGATATTGAAATGTAGGATCTTGGGAATCTTTATCACACAATAATGGAACAAACTACTTACCTACCAGTTCAGAAGAAAAATAAAGGTTTAAAATAAAAAATTGAACAGATGGATTTAGAACAAGTGTGTCTTGTACATCAACGGTGTCATTTTGCAAATCAAGGTCAATGTGACCATCTTAGCTGCCTGCAGTATTACAGTAGACAATGATTCTAATACAAAGGTCAGGTATATTTGCATGTCATTCTCTGGGAAAAGCACCTGAACTCCACACTTTCACAGAAATGAACAACCCCAGTCATTTTGGGGCACATAAAAATGGATTCCTATGGGAAAATATCCTACAAAAGTGGTGAAGATTGTTCTGATTGGAGGAAATCCTGCTCTTTAAAATCATAAACCTAAAATCACCTAATGCAATACAATTATTACCTCAAGGTGAAAGTGAGTTTTCTGCTCCATGTAGAGGAGTTATACCTTGACATTAAAATGACACCCCAATCCACATAGTATTTGGTTTTTTTTTGGTTTTTTTAAAAAGGCACACTTCATGCATATTAAACTGTTTAAAGTGAGTGTGGGAAACTCTGAAAAGGATCACATGGTCTGACAGTTTGGTCACGTGTGGTGTTTTTTTGCAGGTTTATTGGCCTGCCCTCTCCAGCTCTGATGCACTCACGAGGGAAATGACCATGAGGCTGCAGTTTGCGCGTTAGCAGTCAGCAAGGCCTGGGTGTGTGGAGCGTGGAGCGGGGCAGGTGTGGGGGCTCTTTATACTGTGTGTGTGTGTGTGTGTGTGTGTGTGTGTGTGTGTTGGGGGGGGTAATTTGATGTGCAGGGACTTTTCCACAGATATTCCACAGTTTTATTTTATTTTTTTTAATATATCCAGATATTCAGATACTGTCCTACCCACTCTCATGTCAAGGAGTTTACGGTTAGTAATGGTTTGTAGCAGGCAGCTATGGTGTGGTCTGCATTGCCGTACTGTGTTCTGTTTAAGACAATGCGCATTCAAGAATGTTCTGAATGAGTCAGCAAATGAGAACAGCTTTAACAATGGCAGTGAGAATGGTTTAAAGTATCTCTGGGGAGGAAGGGAGGGGGAACCGGGTGGTTGAGGGTTCAGAGAGAGGGGTCAGTCACAGAGAGACTTCTACTCTGCTGCCCCCTCGGGTGTGGGGGTGTGCATGCTGCTTCCGTCACCTTCACTGTTTTAATCCACAGTTTTTTTTGTCTTCATTTTGTGATTTCTCACACATTAAGAACATGATTCCTGCTGCCATATGTTTGTTTTGCTACTTAGAATACAGATGGTCTGTCAAAAAAGCTGAGATTCTGTAGGTGCGTGGGGGTTTTTCCTTGCTTGTTAATATGCACACATGTGTGGTTACGTACGTGTGTGTGTGTGTGTGTGTGTGTGTGTATCTTTAGCTTTCCATCTGTTTTTGCAAATTTGTGTGTGTGTGTGTGTGTGTGTGTGTGTCTTTGTTTCCTTGTCTGTCTGTCTGCATGCACATCAAAGGTAAACCTACCCAGAACCAGTCAAATGCTAGTAGGTTTACATCCGTTTGCCTGTTCCATAAGACTAGACTTTGGGAGGAGTTGTGGGAGTAATTGAGATATCAGTGATACATAATTGCACAACACTCCCACCTCACACTCCAAGCCTGTGATCACCGACAAACGGTGTGCTTTATCCACCACGTCATGGTGCAATCCTCCACAAGCATGTAAACGATTCTGCTGATTCATAAGAGTGAATCGGTGGTCCAGAGCAGTGTCATTATGGCTACATTCAGACCGCAGGCTTTAATCCTCACTTCTGTATTGTTGCTCAGATCTGATATATATATATTTTTATTCCTGACTGTCTGTATTCATTTTTGAAAGTGGCCCATATCTGACATCAGTGTGAACAGACCTCCATCCTGAAATGTCCTGCATGCACATACAAACAACAAAAGATGTCACGTGTTTGTACTGTTACAACTAGACTTAACTAGCTCAGAAATAAAATCATGAAAATTGCTGTAAAAGCATAACCTGATTGTGTGTGTGTGTGTGTGTGTGTGTGTGTGTGTGTGTGTGTGTGTGTGTGTGTGTGTGTGAGAACAAACACAAAACAGTACCAGGAGGCAGATCTCCCAATCCAAGGTAGCAAAAGGTGAACTCATTAGATTTGACTCTGGTGATCTCTTCTTGGGCTAGTTCTGTCTTCTGGGCTGCGCAGCCACCAGAGCTACAGTGGTATTTTGTTCTGTTTAGTTTATTTTTATTTAAAAGCAATAACATGGCAGTAAATCCCAACTTCACAGAACAAATGGTGAACAGGTGACTCCTAAAATGCTGTCTTGCGTGTCTCAGGGGCATGAAGATCATATCAAACTGCCTACAGACAACCACTGTATACCAGCATCCTGGTTAAAACAATAGTATTAAGCAAACAACATAGATCATATGAGCCCCCAACAACTGCTGTACTGGTCTCCCCACCCAGACTGCACAAAAAGGTACAGACACCAATACCTCCATCCTGTTCGAATTTGCCACCGAAGTTTTTCTATACCCTCCCTCTTCTTGTCAGTAGTTCACCTATATAGGCTCACCTGTAAAGGAGGCTGCCTCTGGCTGTGATGACACTATGACATGTGTCAAACAAAACCCAAAACAAAAAGTATGCACACACCTGAGGAGTGTGTGTGCACACCTGGCCCTGACCCTAACACACAGTCACACGCAATCATAACTGAGGGTAACGTAAAAATCACTTAAACATACTCAATTCCAGTTTGTGCTGTCACACACAGGTCACGTGCAGGTCATGTGGCTAGATGTCCAGTTTATTTCACTATATTCATGTGGCCCAAATCAGAAATGAAAAGTGTTATTTTTTTTTTTATTTATTTTTTTTTTTTGCTGTTCACACTGTTCTAAAAACATCTAAACTGAGTCACAAAATGGCCCAATCATAATTGGGCAATTTTCAGCTGCAGTCTGAATGTAACCCAAGTCAGGCTTATTATTAGCCTTTGGTTTCCTCTTCATCATATTCCACTTAATACCTCCATTATGTACAGGAAGGCCTTGCAATCAATTATATCACTGGGACACACTCACTCATACAGGCATTCAGATGCTCACACACACACACACACATTAACACTCTCTGCACCTATTATAAAAGGATTTATGTTTTTAAGGTTTATATTATAAATCTTTTTCAGGAAAAAAAAGAGTAAGTTCCACTTCCTACTTTAAGTGCCTAATGAACACAGAAGGCCGTCATCAAGAACAGTATATGACAGCATGGCTCCCACCTAGATTAGCACTTAGAGACGCAATCTTAAAAAGCGGGCGTTCAATTAGAGCCTGCATTAGTGTGCCACAGCACGGTCCAGGCAAGGGAACATGCTGGGCTGGGGTGGGGGAGAAACTGTCCATTCCAGATGTAAATGAAGAGATGCATATCGCCATTAATTCACCACTTTGTAGTCACATCCACCCCCGAAGTCTGTCTAATTTCTCTCCCCCTCGCATTCGCAGCCGGGAGCGTATCGATCGGCTGTAATTGAAGTGTTCTTGATAATCCGCCACCTGAGAGGGGAGGGGGAGGGCCCCACCGGTGTGTGCGTGTGTGTGCACGTGTGTGCGTGTGTGTGTGTGTGGAAGACACCCCTTTTGTGAATGTTTCTCAGCTGATTAGGCTCATTGAAAGACAGGCAGGCGGAGCAAACAGACACAAAGGTCCACGCAGTGCCTGGCGATTTCTTTATTCAAACGGTGAGTGCCAAATCCTCTGGAGGAGCCGGGGCTCTTACAGGGCAAGCATTACCCTGCAGGAGCGTCCCTGTCAGAAAGGACCTGCGCAACACCTACAGTGGAGCCTGTGGGTTTATCAGGTTAAATGTACACACCCACAAGCACACACACACACACACACACACACACACACACACACACACACAGAGTGGAGTATTTAAAATATGATACACATCAGACTTTCACATCAGAGACACAATAAGCTCACTGTACAATTCCATCTGTCAATATTAAAAAGGAGATCAAATGTTCAACTGATCAATGCACAAATCCCAACGTATTAATCAATTTAAATCAACCAAAATGTCAGGTTTTTTTTTTTTTTAGTGTATAGCACTCCTTTGGTTTCTTATTTAAATAGAACTGTTATCAGTACTTTGAGGGCAGGCAGCAGGAAGCTGTTTCCTGGCGGGCGGTCTGCACAACGTGTCAGGATGGCACCCCTTCCAAACGGATATCAGAGCACTGGAGCACAGGGAGGGACCCCGCTGGCCTTGGGGGCCACCGCATCTCCTGACTGTAAACACTCCCCGCTCTTCCCAGGGGTCAGAGGTCACCTGAGAGAAGAGGAGACAACAGTAACCTCCCACCCAGGTCAAGAGGGAACATCCTTCCATGAAGTTACGGCAGGGGCTCATAAATAAATCCCGCTCTCATCCATTTCTGCCTTTCTGCAACAGTGGACAACGGCTTTGTTTTTTTGTTTTGTCTCAGGAATGCGGTTGTGTTTATAAATAAAGATAAAGGCCTGCCATGCGTGGTCATATTTAGGATCGGAAAAAACATGGCATGCCGTTATATAACCTGCGTGGCTTACGTTGGGGAAGGGTAAATGCAGTTTCCGCCACTCCAAGCGCAAAACGCCTGACCCGAGTTTGTCCGATAAGGGCTGGACATTGATGAAACGCCGAGGAAGCTGTGTCTGACGTCTGACCAGCTGCTGGCTCGCCTGGGTGTGGCCATGTTACCTTTAAGAGCTCAGGCTAGCCAGATGACAGATAAACAGTGATATTACTTCCAAAGTTCCATGTAATATTTTTGAATGATATCCAGCATTCATTGACCTGTTCAGAGATGCTGAGAGGCCTTTTTCAGCCAAGCAGTCTGGCACATTGAAATAGCCTGGCACAGTGAAATAGATTCTCACTCTGACCTGTGGTGAGATGTGCTGTGATCTACACACTAACTGGAGTATTATCACTGAGGATTTATTCATGAATTATTGAGACACTGGTATTACGCAAGTATAGCATGCAACTAACTACAAAACCTTGTCCTTTCTTGAGACTTAAATTAATTTGAATTAAGTTTATGTGCCTCTCCAATGACGTATACCAGTGTTATTTATATTAAATAAATTTAAATTAAATGTAAATTAAAATATATATTTATATTTTGATCAAAAAAAGTAGTCCCCTCCCCAGTGGCACCCTCTGAGGTGCAGTGGGTAGAGTTTTCCACAGTAGAGCCGGTTTCTCTGTGGCAATGACAAGCAAAATATTAATCTCAACAAAAGCCAGAAATTGAGTCTGTTTTTTAATTGATAATTTTACGCTTCATCTTGAAGATCCGGGATACATGCAGTATGATTCTTTGTAAGTAACAATTTAGTGACCTCTACAGCGCATGAAGAACCTTATAAGTCCTCTCCTTATAAGAACTCTTTGTGGAACATTGCATAGTTCTTCCAGAACATTACACTCCAGACAAAACAGATGTTGGAAAAAGAAAATTTGACTTCTTCATATAAAAGCCCAGCTTTTTGTTATCTTGACACTGTTGATATGAGTGATACGCGCATTTGGAAGGAAAAGCAGACACCATTTCTATAAATCTTTAAAAATGTTTCAGTTGAGACCACCCACCTCATTACTGCTAGTTGTGAGGAATACCCATGATTCTCTCCTTTTACCCATGATTCTCTCCTTTTACCCATGATTCCCTCCTTTTACCCATGATTCTCTCCTTTTATCCATGATTCCCTCCTTTTACCCATGATTCTCTCCTTTTATCCATGATTCTCTCCTTTTACCCATGATTCTCTCCTTTTACCCATGATTCCCTGTTTTGTGATGGTCAGATCAGCCAAGTTCTTCAATCCTCTGCTGAAACAATCTAAAAAAAAAAAAGAAAAACTCTGGAAAAAGTGTGCTGAAAAAAATAAATACAGCTCAGACCCAGAGGAATCAAGTCAAGTTTCCTGGAGTTCAGCTCCCATCTCAGGCCCTGCCAGATATCCATATTCACCTCGGTCGTCACCAAGCACGCGTTGCTCTCATGACGACAGGAAGCGCGCTGACCTGACTGGCTGCTACAGCGCGACTCCATAGCAATGACCTCCTCGTTTCGAGGCTCTGTGAAAAACAGGCCTCGGTCTGCAGAAAGGCATCAGCCAGGGCTGATCTAATGAAGGCTGCAGTCTGGGGGGTTAAATTGCAGTGGTTAGCCCGGTGAAATTAGTTTATTTAATTGCTAGGGGGCAGTCATATCTGCCTTTGATCTCGAATTATGATATATTAAAGTATCTCTTAGGCATGATTGTGAGGTCTTCTGTTTCTCCATTATTATAATTATTAGCGTAGATATTCATTTCTTCAGTCATCCCTGTTTGAAGTTCAGCCTCCCTTAATGATCTGAGGGTGAAAAGGGGCTTTTATGTTTTCATTTGGTTGCATAGCAGACGCTCTTATCCAGACCTGCTTACATGTGTTACATGGGTACAATTTTATGCATTCATACAGCTGGATATGTACTGAAGCAGACATGGGAATCGAACTGGCAACCGCTGGCTTGGCAGCCCTGCTCCTTACTGTAACACCACACTACTCCCACTACAAGGGCTGTGGTCCATTAACATCATTTCATTAATTCTGATCAAAAACTGGCTTTATGAAGGATCTCTCTCTCTCTCCCTCCCTCTCTCTCTCTCTCTCTCTCTCTCTCTCCCCCTCTCTCTCTCTCTCTCTCTCCCTCTCTCTCTCTCTCCCTCTCTCTCTCCCTCTCTCTCTCTCTCCCTCTCCCTCTCCTCTCCCTCTCCCTCTCCCTCTCCCTCTCCCTCTCCCTCTCCCTCTCTCTCTCTCTCTCCCTCCCTCTCTCTCTCTCTCTGAGGCTTGCTGTCTGGCCACCCTTGCTGTGTTGCAGGTAACTGTAGAGGCGGTGCCGCTCCTCATCCTTCCCCCTGCACAGCAAGCCTGCACTGTGGTTCCTGTTCATCATGTTCCACAAGCTCTCCTTCTCCTCTTAATCAGTTTCACAAGTATACCGGGCCTGATAGCAACCACCTCACACATTACAAGATGAGCCCTCCTCTTATCGAGAGAACCACTGCCCACCAGAGATCGAGAGCGGATAAACTTGGGGACAGGGATGTAACTTTAATTCCCCGCGCCCCCCCCAGTATGACGAATGCAAAGAGGCAGCGGCAGGAGAGCAAAACAAAATGGCAGGAAAAGGTCGCGACCCTTAGGGCGTGGCTTGTTAGACCTGACCTTCAGAATTTTGCCTTGGGTGACCCTGGTTGCACCCCATGGCATCCTCCCCTCGAGTCGGGGAGACAGTCAGAATCCCTGCTCTGATTCCCCCAACACTGAGGCCACCCTTTTACGGCCAAGCCCCCACTCCGTCAATCACACCCCCCCACCCCCCCAGCCCCACCACTCCCAGCCACTGAGGTAATATTATTCCCCAGAGTGCATTGGGGTGTCCAAGTTGAGTCTCAGTCAGGGATTCCAGAGGATACCCAGAGATAGGGCGTTTGTTATTCCCATGCATCTCGAGGGGGACTAACCTCATATTGTGCTTGCCAAAATTCAGCAAAATTCATTTTCTTCACACAAAGGAAAAATGCATTTGACTGCCTGAGACTGCATTAAGCAACTTGTGCCCTTGTAAAATGAAATGAGTGAAGGTGTCAAACCTACCCTTGACATGCAAAACATATTCCAAAAGTGGGTTTGTGTTACTAACAGTTCCCCTCTTCTCAAAATGAATGAATAAATATTCCAAGACAAACTGTCAAAAACTGTCCACGTACATGCATGTAAGTTCAAAACTTCTAAGAATTTTTTTTTTCTCCAAAGGAATTCGCACGTTTGCACTACATTCAGCAACATCCAATTCATTCTCTGGCTGGAACACATTCACTGTCCCGACCGATAAATTCGTTCTCTGGCTGTTGATGATCCCTACGCTTTGCGTCTGGAATCATGAAAAATGGGATCATGAAAGCATCACACAGCTGAATGCCTAAGCAAACATTAATTAGGTGGGGGGGGGGGTGAGGGCAGACACATCCCAGAACCACACCTCCCACAGCTGTATAATATTTGTCTGGGCGTTCTCGCATTTTAAAGATCCGTGTTTTGGATTAGTCGCGCCAGTTGGGGTTATTGGGATAGCCAATGGTGACAGATGAGCTAAAAAAATGGTTCATTAAATATTTGTTAAAATTTCCCTCCCTGTTCATTTTCAGTATGACATTTATTTCACTGGCTGCTGTCACTGCTTTCAGCTTTTCAATAATTATATTAACTTTCATACTGTTTTATGTGGTGTTTTGCTTTCCATTTTTCCATTTTGTGGAAAAACATTTGCCACAGGCAATGTTTGTAATATGTCTAAGGTATTAAAATTAAAACTTGAGCAAGCCTTTTTTTTCCAAAATGGACAGACACGTGAATGCAATTTTCATTCACAGTTGCATCTGATCAATAAATAGAATCAAATATTTTGACAGATTATGACTTATTAAATACTAAATAAATCAATACTTGCAAAACTAATTTACTTTCTGTGAAGATTCTAAGCACAGCACACTCTGTCTTTAATTCTGAGTTATGAAATTCCTTGCTTATGTAATATGAAGACTTTTGTGGTCTCTGAAATGAAGGACAAATAGTTTATAAGGATAAGGTTTTCTAAAGTTTTCATAAGTCATTGTTTGTTACATCACTTCCTGTCTGCCGGCTTAACCCTCTGAAAATCTAAATGATCCCTTTGCATTTTAATAAAAGGTGAAAAGACAAACTTGTGACTTCTTTTGCAACGCTTTAACTAATCTAAATTTCCATGATAGTTATCTAGTTGTCAAGTGGCATTTAGTCAAGACTTAGAAAAACAATTCATTTAACACCAATTCTGTATTTTCAGCAATATAGCATTTCTCCAGTTTCTGTTCTGACTACCCTTTGCTACAATATGCAGATATTCCACTGACATCAAATATAAACAATGTAAGATCGAAATTCAAAGTTGCTCAAACTGGAAGAAACATGGAGAAACAAAACATGGCTAAAACATGGAGCATCTCCATGATTGTTCTTGTTTGACGTAGAGGGGAGTATGCACTTGTACACTCACGATTGCTTCACTCACATGGGTTATTCCCCAGCCTGCATTACCATCTTACCGCCTCACTGTTCTGAAAGACCTCCAGTGTGTATTGATTTTACCAAGAAGTGTTGACCCCGGATCAGTTTCTCCCTGTTTTTCACTTGAAAAAGTTAAGATTTGTACTAGGTCAGCGGTTCCTGGGTTGGACCCTAGTGCTCTGTACAACAAAAATGAACATGTCTGAACTACAATGACTGTCATTGATGCCAATGAAAAGAGTACATTACTGTGGTGGTGGTGGTAACATGGCAAAATAGTCCAATTTTATTTTACCATCCACTCTGACGATCACACCAAGTTGTGGGAATTTTTTTGTGCTTTTATGGGAACCGGCTTTTACATGCACTCTGAGAATTCTGACAGTTTCTGAGTTAGCGATCATTGCTGGGAAGACCTATTCCCGTTAGACCGGGCGCTGCCAGCGACCATAGCTGTGGCTGAGTTATCTTCATTTTTATTTGAAGTTTTCCCACACATGTCCATGTCCAATCCCATCACAGAGTGGAACAGCGGGAGTTCACAGCAGAATAGGGCAATGGGAATTCTGATACAATACTGATGACTGATGATTGTTAATCAGCTTTCTGCTAAACATGTCGTTAATAATAATGATAATGATAATAATAATAATAATAATAGCCATGTTGCACCATTTTAGCTTTCAAGCCACATGTCTCCAGTTACAAGCAATGTATCAATCATAACCAACTATGTAGACATGTAGACTTCATTTTTTTTTAAATTTTATAAATTAAATTTTCCTCACTCTAAAAACCTTAAAGAAATATATGAATTTACAAAGGCATAAAACTGAAAGTAATGATTTTAACATGCAGGCACTATTATTTAATGAGATTAAAACAGTATTAATACCACCATAATTGTAATAATAAATTTTGATAATAATAATTATTATGATTTACTTGTAATAGTGGTAGAAGACTGTTAATAGTGTGGAAAAAACACCTTCACCTGTCTCCCAAGACTGTTAATTGTTTAACTGTTTAAATGTTTAAGGATCTTGTCTTTCACTTTTCAATGTTTTCAATAACTGAGCACTTAGTCAATTATATCTGAAAAGGTTACTTGTTAATTGTTTAATGGTAATTGTTCATCTGAACAAGACAGCTATTGGGTGAGTTGGGTTTAGCAGTGTGCTCAGTCTGATTCTTTTTGTTTGCAATTTTTAAAATAAATTATTTGTTTCTATAGGTTTTGCTTCTTCTCTTTTGTTTTTGTATGAAGTATTGGTGAGCTTCTTCACACACCTATTGACGTCTATAGCAATTGGATAATCATCCTCATCTGCCAATTAATGCCCATTAAATCCAGGTGCAAGGCAGCAGACCAGGGAGGCTATATGAGCTGAGGTTTGGCTGTGTGCTCAAGACTGGTTTCCTTTCTTTGTAAATTTAAAAAAAAATCTTCCAGTATTTTTGTTCCTTTTTGTTTTTTGTGAGAAGTTTTGGTGAGCTTTTCTATACAACGATTATATTATTATACTATTAAATATATAACAATAATAATAGCGTTGAAAAACATGTGGGTCACTGGGTATTTATTCATTTCAGTTATCCATTGCTTCTATCTATATTTGATGCTATCAATGCCAGTTGTAGGGGTACGTGTAGAGAAGGGGGGTGTGGGGGGTTATTTTATGTCATGACCTGTGTGATGTACGCAGAGAGAGCAGAGATGTCACTGCAAGGGCTTTGGGGACAGCAGCTGTGTCCAGCCTGCAGTTAAGACATCCCCAAGCTGTCTGGCGATGTGTTTAGTATTCACCTAGCAGGGTGGAGATAAAAGGCCCATACAATCGAGAAGAGGCAGCTATCGGGCCCCCGAAACACACACGGGGGAATGGAGTCCTCTGGCACTGGGGAGATGCTATCTGCAGCCGTGTGTGAATTCTTCAGATATCTCTGCAGGAAGGAGAGAAAAAAGAGACGCATCACTGAGAGAGAGGGAGAGAGAAACAGTGATCCGGGCCCTTGGAAGGGACTCTTCACACACGATCGATCGATTAAGCAAGGATTATTCCCTCTTTCTTTCCAAAATGTTGTTTTTTCTCTATTTTTTTTCTCGCTTCAGTTTGCGTGTGCTGGTTTGTGTGTGTGGTGACGGGGCGTCCGTTCCCTCTGGTTCTCTCGGGTACTTTGTGGGTACGGATCGTTCAAGGCTGATAAAAGCGAGTCGTGCCTTAGAGACAGTCCCCAAGCACGGACACGGGGGTCCCAACTGACACCACTTTAGCAGGGGTTTAATTTCGTCCACTTTCAGACTGTCAAACCACCAGAATCTATTAAAACGGGAATGTCCCTTCCCTGCAGATTCTGGTTCGAATAGAGTTCAGAGGTCTTGAAAACAACAGAGTGGAATAGAATAGTATCTCATTGTAGACTGTTGTAATGCAGCTCAACAAGTGAATGCATTTGCTATGATCAAATCACCCAACGGTATGTAATCTCAAACAATCCTTGTCAGACACAAGTCCAAAGTGATGGTGCTCAGATCTGATTTCTTACTGGGCATCTCTCCAGAGACATAAGGGACTTGGCTTAACTTAGCTTGCTCAAAAATGTTCATATTGGTTTATCGATGTAGGGACCTAGGAAGAGCAAGAAAACAAAATGTATCTAAGATGAGTCTACACTTATGTGTTTAATGAGCTTAATAATTGTTTCAAAATTTGCAAATTGAAAAGCTTTCTCTGTGGAAATCCAAAAATTCTGTTATAGGCAGGATATACTAAAAACAGAAAACGGACCCATTGCATGATCAGAAGAGTCGGCTCATACTGTTTTGGTGTTTTTATTTATTTATTTATTTTTTGGAAAGTGCTCATTTGTCAAATTTGGTTGGGTATAACTGAGTGGGAAACAGCATGGTTGTCTGTGATGGTTATCTCTTTGGGTAACAGATGCATTCAGTTCAACGTGTCCTTTAGAAGTCATGGCATGTAGTACCTGATCTTTATTTGATCCTTTCCTTTTACGATAGGCATGTTTGAGATTTTTTCTTTCTTAGTTCATGGAAGCCATCCAGCAACCTACTGATACACGTATACACTCACACACACACACACACACACACACACGTATACACACACACACACGTATACACACACACACACGTATACACACTCACACACACACAGACACTCACACAGACACACACACACACATACACACACAGACACACACACACACACACACACACACACACACACACACACGCATGCATGGCCTTACACGCACAGAGGTACACACTCACACTCTCTCTCTCACACACACACACACACACACACACACACACACACATTCACATCCTTGTGGCCTCGTGACCTTCTTCCTCTCTCTTGTGTGTGTGTGTGTGTGTGTGTGTGTGTGTAGACAGGCGGAGTGGGAAGGTTGGGCAGTCCTCCCCGTAATTTAACCGTTTTAAACTCTCCCGCAGCTGGGAATTATTAATTTGTATCTGCTTTGCTTCAATTCTACCTCTGGTGAAGGGGAAAAGAGGGGGGAAAGTGGTCCCCTATTCAGTGGAACGTGTCGGAAGTCTCTGAGCCTCTCCTCCCAGAGACCGCTCTCGGGTGCCGGGTGTTGAATGTCAGCTTCGTCTCGCGCTGTCAGAGAACAGAATGGGCTGCAATGATGGATGACCGAGGAGACTGAAACTCAAACTCCCGATCGCAATCGCTGGGCCCGCCGATGCCGTCCAAGCCCGGCGGCCCACTACCCAAGGTCAGCCTAAACAGTGTGACGCCCTGCACCCAGCCCCCCACCCCCTGTGTAGGGCTTTTTCCTCCACGTGGATCCAGGGCGCCTCTCACCCCCCCCCCCCCACCCCCCATTGCCACATTTTAAACTGCTTAATCCCAATGCAAGGGTGGCAAATAAGCTGTACCCCCCCTTCCCCAAACTTCTTTCCCCATCATTCTTCCCCTACACTCTGAGTGGCCTGCTCTCGAGACAGGCTGGTGAGGGCGGGGTCTAACTTTGAGCGCTCACGTCAGATGACAAGGTTATTAATGGTGCTGGCGATGTCATAGCTCCCACCATGAATATTCACAAGGAAGCCCATACAGACTGGGGGGGGCAACTTCTGCCCTCCACACAGAAGAGCAAAGCTGGAGGATTTAGACATACAGAGAGAGAGAGAGACCACTTACCTTTCATCACACAACACATTCTTTTTAGTTGTAGAAGCAGTAGTGGATGCAGAATCATTGCTATTAGTGGCAGTTAAAGTAATGCTGGGATTAGTGGAGGTCATGCACATAACTCCACATAACTGCATGTTGAAGAGTTGCATTTTGTTTTATTGCACAGTATGTAGGAGGGGTGCACCTGACTTTTCTCCTGTTATATGCATACACTGGTTAAGAGTTTAAGGTTACAAAAATGCCCTGCAAGTGAAATTAACTGGTGTAGCAGTAGTTTCAATTAGTTTTATAGAATGTTGTTGCGTGTTTTTAACGTTAGATGGGATCACCTGCTGACATTTGTCTGTTTTTGTTTTTTGAAATTTGTTTGGTAATTAAGCACAGGCATGATGTTAAGATTTCAAATTCAAACCAGCCCCCCACATTATTTTTAAACATGAAAATTGTGGCACCATGGAACTTCAAAATTTAATTGCTTTAGCAGGAATAATTGACTAAATTAATAAAAAGCAATTGACCACACATCAGGCTCAGAAGCAGGAGAAAATACAGGGGGGTGCAATTTCAATCCACAGGGGTGCACAAAAAGTCATAAATACTATGTAGATATCGGGATATTAGGAGACAACTGGGGTTGCACTGAGGTCCATCTGGGGGTGCAATGCAGCCCTAAGCACCTCCATAGTGCCGGGCCTGGCACACGTAGACAAAGGTTATATGCCAGATAATAACCTGTTCAGTTCTGGGACATGTTTAAAGTGTTTGGAAAAGTTCTATGGTTCTGTTACTGCTGTGTGAATTCTAGGATGGGAACATAAGGCCTAAAACTGACTGTGCATTCCACTATAGCGACACCTGCTTATCCCACCTGGCATAATCATATCAATCATTAATAACACAAATAAATTGGGTCTATTAGATTTATGTGGATCTGAGCAATTATGTGGCACTCACCCAGCTACAAGGGATGAATTACCTGGCATCTGCAAAGACAGGAGATTTTTGCAGGGTTTTTAGAACACATCACATTCCAATGCACATTCTAATGGTCTTTGCCAATACTTCACTTTGCTTTTTTATCAATGGATGATTTCTGCCCCCTCAGTATAAAATCCAATCGGTGACCTCACTGACCAACCTAGGGAGCCACCCGGAAAATCACATGACCTGCATGTTTCTGGTGTGGCCAATGGCAGATGAGCTTTGCATTGGGTGGGTGGGACAGCTGTGGCAGGCCTGTGCTCATTGGTTGGGCAGCAGTGTGGCACAGTGGTAAGGGGCAGGGCTTGTAACTGAAGGGTTGCGGGTTCGAGTCCCCACTAGGAAATTGCTGTTGTGCCATTGGGCAAGGTACTTCACCCACAATTACCTCAGTAAATATCCAGCAATAAAGCAAAATGACAATAATGTAATAGGTGGGACAGCTGCAGCAGGACTGTTCTCACTGGTTAAAATCTACACCCTCTCAGCCGGTCACACAGGGGCACGTCACATGTCACCGTTGCACATTTTTGCAGTGTGGGTCTTTAAAAACAGTCTTTGAAACAGAGGCAGAAACATGCCAGCTGGATCGGGGAAATCATAAGAGTCCACAGAGGCTGGAATATCTGACCCCGCGACACCCGCATCCACCCCCCACCATCTGTGGCCTCCCTGAGCAGCGCCTCGGCCGTAACATCTGAAAACACGCTGACAAAGTTACGGGAGGATTTATTCTTGGAGCCTGCCTCAAAGAGATGATGGACGTGACTCTGGATGGGAATTCCGCTCTTTGAAATTCCCCTCATAGCCAGAATAGGAATTTTACACAGAGTCTTATTTTTCTCACGTCATTCTCATAGTCAGATACACTGTCTGATATGAGAGACATTTTGGGGTCTTCATAAGATTGTAAACCATCAAGGCTGTCTCATGCAAAATGTGCTTCAAGTTCAGGAGCTAATTAGAATATTATCATTGCATTCAAATGGTCACAACAGTATTGTGTTTGTCAAAGTGCATTTTCTGTGTTTTCTTGATTTTGAAGAGACATAATGGTGAGGAAATGGGGAGGTGGTCTCTCTGAAAGCGGAGGGTTCGGGGGGAGTTGCCCAAGCATTGTCTGAGCGTTTGTTTGCCAGGCGTTCGCCACTGTCAGACTTCCCAGCATTCTTTCAGTTTATCTTGTGTTTTTCCCCAACAGAAGTGTGCGTATGAGTATATACTGTATGTCTGTGGGTGTGTATCCATGCGCATGTGTGTCTATGCATATATGTGTATATGTGGATGGGTACGCATCTGTGTGCCACAGACCTCTCCCTCTGTAGGCTTGGGTCAGGGAGATTAACCCATGTGATCTGGTCACAGTCTGAGAGATTAGCCTGCGATGACAGCAGCAGCCTGCAGGGGGCAGCAGAGTGCATGGCTCAGGCAGGAGCGGGTGCTGAGCTGGTGCCTGACAGCAGGGACATGAGAGGTGAGAGGGGTGTAAAAAGCCCTGTTTGCAATTCATGGGGTCAAGGACTCCCGAAAAGATACAGCCTAAAGGGACAACCAAGCAAGAGACATTTGTAAGAGGAGCCAAATCAAAACAAGAGGTTTGTGTAAACAAGGTAAACGTATGTATATATGTATAGGAGTAAAGTTTGTTTATTTTTATGTTATTATATTTATTATATTAGAATTAATTATATCATGCTATACTTCAACTCAAATTTTCTCCTTTGAGGTTTGGTCAGAGAGCATGATCTTCCAGTTCTCTATTTTAAAGGCTGAAATCCCTTAGCAGGGGAACGTGAGAGCTTGTTGCTTTGTACCACTTTGACGTCACTATGACACCATTATGTGAATCTTAATATCACATTATGACATCACAAAGCAACCTCCCCAGCAGCTGCAAAACCATGCAGCATGCATAGTGTCAGACCACCGTATCTTGCTGTTTGCTTCTTCAGAATAACATCCATCAATCAATGGGCTCCTGTCCTGAAAACTATAAAAATGTTCCGTGTGCATGGGTCCAAGGACTGCCATCTTAAGACACTGTTTCCTTTTTCAGTTTTCCACTGACTAACCTTGAATTTCTTTAGTGCTAGTGCAGTCCCTCTTGTAAGGATTTTACAGTGGTTGGTTACTCTGCTGGTTTTCCTCAGGGACATTTGCACCAAACGGGTGTTGTTGTTGTTGTTTTGTTTTTGTTTGTTTTGGGTGGGATATTTTTGCCTAAATTTTGCCTGATTTTTGCATCCGGATTGTATTTTACTTTGAAATGTGAAAGCTTTTTTTAATCCAGGATGTTATTTAAATGAACCCTAGAGAGATTTTGTACAGGGGACGTCTCTGTCTCCCCCATCAAGTCTGGTTCCACTTCCCTGCTGTCCTATCCGTGGGCCTCGTTCTGCACCCCGGTCTCAGTTCCCCCTCTCCGAAGCTGAGGCCTGGCACACACGTGCCTGCCTCAGGCCTCAGGGCCGCAGTCGGGCAGGAAAAACGCCTCCGTTAATGAGCGGCCTGCCACCTTTGGCAGGAGTCTGCGTCTGAGAGCCACAGCTGGCTCATAAACCGCCCTCATTTCCCTGAATGTGCAGGCTGGGATTCATGGATTCATGGGCTCCTGGGTCCATGCGTGTCTGAGTGTACTGGACAACTGCTTTCTAGGAATAGAAACTTATCTTAACTTGATATCTTAAGTACGTCTTACTTTTGTCGTTTTACTTTGAAGTACCCCCACACACACACACACACACACATGCACGCACGCACACACACGCACGCACACACACACACACACACACACCTACCTCCACCATTTTCAAAGTACATAATAGTGAGAAATAATTTTAATAATAATAATTTTAACTCAAGTTCAGCGATCACTAAAATCACTGGAAAAAAAAAAATGTTTTGGAAAAAAGTTGCACTCGCATTTAGCCATAAATCAAAGCTGAGTTTAAATCTTGAGGGAACCCAGAGGTTGGAATTTGGGACACTGTATGCTCTGAGCTGTGACCTTTATATCAAAATATAAACAGTAGATGGAGAAGGAAAGGCTTCATGCTCCATAAACTATTCAGTTGTTTCCTTCCAATTTTTTAAAAAATTATTATAATTCAGAAAAAAACAGCATATGGTATTCATTATTACCTTCGGCAAAAGGTTCACACTAGGCCAAAAACTATGGGGAAGGGGTGTTTAGAAATACTAAAAGACCTCATTGGCTAGACATATGCATTGCTGATTTCAGTTTTCCTGTGAGCGGAGATCTCATTTAGTGTCTTCTTTTTTGTTTTGCTCTTCGTTACCGGAACACATCTGGTCGCCTACAATGTGAACCTCTTAAATCAAGGGCACTGATGGAAGAACCGATGGACCGTTGGTTTACAATGCATTGTAACAGATTCTATTGAACTTGCGAGTCTGTGAATAGGTTCAAATGTCTCATTTTGGGAGAAGGGGAGACATGCTCCTCAGATTCTTCAGTGGTGACAGGCACACAGGAGAATTCAAAGGCCACAGTCAAAGGGGTCTGTTTAATCCTTTCCCTTTGCTGTGTGTCTTTAAAGTCAACTAACACGCATAAGCAAATGTTTTGCTTTTTATCAAATTTCTTATATATTGTCATACAGTTCTCTGTTGCAGTGACTGAAGGTAAAATGCTAAATTAACAATAACAAAAAAGAAGAAAAAGAAAACTTTTAAAAAGCGTTTGCAAAAACCAGGTACAAACAGTGCAGTGAGGGAGGGGAGCAGGTCTTTAATATTTAGGCTCATGCCAGCCGCACAAGAATGAGGGCCCAGGAGTGAAAGGAATCCGCCTTTGACGTTAAATCTGGCTATTTGGGACGCTTGATCAAGCTCTATTTTTTCCCTTTTTCTTCAGTTTCCCCCATTTTCCAAGAGAGGTATTAGTCTTTCCAAGCGCAATGAAATCATTGGCCCCTTTGACTTTGCAGAAAGCCTGATGTTTCATGAGTGGATGGTCAAAGCTAGGGGGACCGGGGTGTGTTAAATCTTCGTCCCACCGGGATAAAAAAGTTTCGGCAGTGGAGATTAAGACACACCACCGAGCTTTAATGCCGACCGTTTGATGGAAGCCATTCAGCGTGTGGCAGGGGCTCGGATCTCACCTTGTGGGAATCGAAGGGGGGGAGATCCCGGAGATGGACTTGGGGTAGCACACAGCCGTCTGCCTGCACATGCAAGAGAGCAGAAAATGCCAGAAGGAGCACAGCTTTTTAAACATGAGCACGGTTTTGTGTGAAGCTCAAAGAAATTCACGAGTGTTGCTGTTACGTATGCAGTTGATATTGTTAATTGGGTCATTGGGTCATTTATATTGTTAACTGGGTCATTTGTGCTTGTATCCATTTTATGATACACCCAATGCCATAATTGGCATTAGAGACCACTCTGGTACATTTAAAAATTCTTTTGGTCAGTAGAACGGTGAGTTAAAACGGATATAAATGCCCCACCTGTTCTGTGTTTTGCTCTCTATTGCTGAAAATGTTATGGAGAACCATAACTAGCATTCCCTGACACGAAACCTGATTGCATGTTGCGTGAGCACACAGTAAAAAAAAAAAAAAAAAAACAACCCCAAAATATGGCAAAAGGCAGACCTCTTAAACCAAGGCAGCAGAAGTGAACTCTGCACTGTCATTTGTGTTTCCACAACCATCAAAGCCACAGCGGTGGTTTGAACATTTTTTTTTTTAATATTATAAAAAATACATATATATATTATATGATATAATATATTATAATACTATTATATTATTTTTGCTTAAATATTTAAAAATATATATATATATGTATATATATATATATATATTTTTTTTTTTTTTAATATGGCATCAGGGCAAGAGCCCAGCAATGGTTTCCACAAACCAACAGTGAGCAGGTGACTCCCCAAAACACTCTCTTGCAAGTCCCAGCTATATTTAAGGGCACAGCCAATGACCAGCGCTTACAGCGACCTCTAAGAAGTGCATTGTGTAAGTTATTTCATTAGTGGGAGCCCTTGTCGAGTATGTACATAAACATAAACATAATAAGGTGTTACCTTAGGTGTACTCCTTAAAGTCACCATGAAAAAAGTTAGAAAATTTAGAAAAATAAATCCTGAAATGTAATAAATCTAAGTCTGATGAGGTGGGTCTTTTAAACTGCTTTGAAACATGCCATTGGTTTCCATTGATGCCAATGCCATGGCATTGAGGAATGACATTACGGAGACAGGCTGTCCCACTTCAGGATGCTTTGTCAATCCTTGCGCAAAGTCTGGCTTTTAGCGGGAAAAGGTGGCCAGTTTCTGCTGATCTGGGGTCAGCAAAGGTGAGCCCATGACAGAGATCAGACAGGTGCTGGGGGTTGGGGCCTAAGACCCTCCATGCTTTCCGTGGAGTGCCAGTTCAGTCTGGAGCTTTGCAATGGAAGTATATTATAAAGCTACTCGCGGGTGAGACTCGGGATTCGTCTTTCCCTCCGGTCAGGAGGTTGCCGAGATACCGCCCTCACGGCGCGGCCCCAGGGTGGCGGCCAGAGAAATAAGAGTCACCAGGGCGTGAAGGTCAGTTCAGAGAGTGGTGGAGTGTAATTACTGGACCTCTGTGTTAGCCTGTGCTTCCTCTTCTTGGGTCGCATGTAATAGCACCCAACCCCCCCGTGCCCCCCTCCCCCCAGCCTGTGGCTATTACTGTATTTAAGTGTAGCCTTGAGCTCCCCAACCACACCGCTGATCTCTGTACCTTGAAGTCCATTTGGAAATAAATCTGAGGGGTGGATGTCGCCCGGGTGAGGGGACAGGTGTCCTGACAGCAGCACCGGGCTCTGCCTGTGGACTGCAGGGCAGGTGTTCAGGGAAGGGGCAGCACCGGGTTACCCCTCCTCTGTGACAGCCTGTGACCTGCTCCATCGAGAGGGCCAAAGCACCACGCTGTCCTGGCTGCCCTGCCGCTCTGGTCCACTGGTGGGCAGTGTAGAGTAGCTGGGGCCACTCTCATAACCAGAGTGCTGTAGGTTTGAATGCAGGGTTTGATGCTGCTGAAGCCTTGGGCCTGGAGCTTAACACCAACCGTATCAATGAGGATCCAATACTATACTGTACGTGGGTCTGTATCACTCAGAGAAATTGCCCAAAGTTCTCTCCCATCTACATCCACTATTAATCTTGCCTCCACGAAAATCTATCCCCCACCACCCCCACTCCTACCTTCAGCCCCTCCCCCACACTAAGGTAAAAGAGGGGGAAAAGCAATGCAAATAAATTGAAAGCAAATGGAAAATAAGATTATTATTCCCTCAACATCGTCTTCCAGCCCTCTGAACTGGATTCTTGCTGAATCCTGTCCAAATGCACACTAAACTCGGAATGTCCCAAACGTTAGGGGCTATAGCCAGCTGTGTGTGTTACAGCATGCTCAGATGGGATTTTCCACCTTCCTCAACTGTCACCTTTTGGCCCAGCCTTGTCTGGCCTGGCCCAGTAAGCACACCTTAGCATGTAACCAGTTAGCTTTAGCTTTTAATAACTCCCGTCTGTGGGAATTTGAGAATGGGTGTGACATTCACATTGCGAATCAGAGTTATTCCCACAGTCCAACGCTCCATTTAATCAAAGGTGAATCAAGGGTCAGTTACACTCACTTGCAGACTCAAACCCCCACCCAGACCAGTTACATGTATTATGTGTAAACATTACTCCATCCACCAGCACATGGTAACTGTCCTTATGAGGCACTGTGTCTCTATTTACTTATTCCCCTTCTCTTTCTTTCTTCTATACCACACCAAGAATGCAGCCCTGAGTAACACTGACTTCTTTACATTACATTACTGTCATTTAGCAGACACACTTATCCAGAGTGACTTACATAGGTTACAGTTTTATCCATTTATACAGTTGGATATTTACTGAGATAACTATGAGTTAACTCACAGTTGCTCATGCAAGATATTTAAGTATCTGAGAGGGTAGAGCAGCAGTGCCCCAGATGTACTCACACTTGCAGTCGATTACTCACTAGAAAATAATTACTCCAATACTATATAGTACTATATACTACAGTACTATATATTATCAAAATAAACATTACCAATCCATCTTTTGACAAAACTTTGCACTCCAAAGCGAGGAGTTGTCACTGAACACTGTGAAAAAATCTTTGCTGCTTCGCAGAACGCAATACTGAGAATCTGATCCCTGACAGTGCAGTACCGAGAATCTACAGCGTCACAGCACAACACAGAGAATCCAAATCACAAGAGCAGAATACTGAGAAGCCTTACAGATAAGCGCAAAAATGGGATTCAAAAAGAAAACCAGTGATGTGATGACAAAGGACAAACGTATGACTTGAATAAGGTGACTTGTATAAACTCCACCTCTCTCATATTGGTTGGACGATCAAAAAATTCTCAGTCAGCAACACCAGAAACAAAATGTGCACATGACAAGCTAGAGAGATTTTTTTCCGATTGGAGATGTATCATAGACATAGCGTATACGGCCAGGCGGAAAAGGGGAGCAGTCTGGGAGGGCGGGGCAGCTCCCCAGGAAAATTGAGAGGGTTCCCTGAACTTTTTGATGTAACTCTCCACAGGCAAAACCAGCTCCAAACCACCTGTTCCAGTAGAGAGGTGGACATGTTACAGAGAAGAGGAGGAAGCCAGTCACCCATGGCTGATTGCTCTGATCCAAAACTCCCACGAGGAAATGTTTTCTTTTGAGATCAAAATAAACGGATCTGTGTGCAGGCATTGTCCTTAGCGCTGTTTATCTGATAAATCTTTTTCTCTACTCTCACAAAAAAGCAGGGCTTGTAGCACTGGTAGCAGGGCTTGTAACCAGAAGGTTGCTGGTTCAGTCCCCTGATGGGGGCACTGCTGCTGTACCCTTGGGCAAGGTATTTACCCCATAATTACTTTAGTACATATCCTGCTGTATAAATGGATAAAATGTAACCTATATAAGTTGCTCTAGATAAGAGTGTCTGCTAAATAACAGTAATGTAATGCAAAAAAACAGAAACACTGCAACGGCTAGTAATTGGCCTGCTGCTCGCAGCCTGTGCTGAAGGATGAAACAAGGGGCCGTGGTCTGTACTTTAAAGCGTCAGGGGCCTTTGTGGCCGCGACTGGTTTACGACACCGATGTGGAGCGTCCCGCTCAATGAGGCCTTTGTACGGGGGCCAGGACCGGGGCAGTGGGAACGCGTCCCACCCCGAATCTGCACACCCATCCATCTTACGCCAGACCCCCCCCACCCCCCCCACCTCACTCCCACCCTCACGGCCAGCTTCGCTGTATTAAAGAGCCTCGGGTTAATGTCCTGGAAAATTGCCGGCGTGTTTATTGGGGGAGACCGGCTAAATGAAAGGAAAACACAGGGAGGGCGAAAAAGGACGACAAAAATATCTGGAGGGGTGAAAGGCTGGAGGAGGGGCGGGCGCAAAGGCAGGGCTAGGCCCTCAAACTTTTATCATGTGGCCTCGATAAAAGGTGACCCTCCCTCACACCCCCTGACATGACACCAGAGACTGCACGGTGGCCCTGGAGAGTGCGTTCCCCCGCAGCTGTCCTTACCGCTATAACTTGCCGATGTCCTGGTGGAGACAGCAGTATGAGGTATGAGGTTTCAGGAGGGGTGCTGAGGTGGTTCCACATAAACAGTGACCCCGAGCAAAGGTGAGGAGGTTATCCTCAAATCATCTCACTCAAATTTTGTCCTGAGTGAAGGTTTGAGCCACCTGCTCAGGAAAATAACGTGTCACATAGTCTTCAGGCGGCCTTCAGATAGCCGTTTGCACTGTCCTTGTTGTGAACCTGAAGCCGCTCCCTCAGTTTGTACGACATCAGACCAATCACGGAGTCCTGACACCTTTATGAGTGTGGGAGACTAATTAGCTGCCTCTTCCCAGGGTCGGTGTGGAAGTCATACGGAGACAGCTGGCCAGCACCGGACTCCTGTCCCTGGGTCAGATGTGTGGCAGCCCTCACGGCCACCCAACTGCTCTGGGTCCACTGAGACATACAGAATTAATAGCCCAGCCTGAGGCTGAGCTGATCCTGAGTCAGTGTCATGTGGACATTTCTATTTCTCAATGGGGGAGGGAAAAAAAGGTCTGGGTTTGAGAGTGCAGGATGACTTTGTCACAGGGTGAGTTTACAGAGGTGTTTTTTTTTTTTCCATAAACAAGTTGTTAATAACTTGTTTAAAAATATTACCTTGTGGTGAATACGAAAATATGGAAGTCAACAGAGATAAATAACAGCAAATTACATTGTATTTTTGCTGTGGACAAAAGTATGAAGGAGCAGACACCTGCGTCATACAGAGGCGAGCAGGCGTAGAGCTGAGGCAGGAAAACAGAACTGAGGCAGACAGACTAAAGCTGCAATTCAATCAAAATATAATGCTGGGACTGTAATTTATTCCTCATTTTAAGGCAGCCTCACTTCTATCGTAACTTACACAACATTTTTTCATAATTGAAAATAAATTTTATTGGTTTATTTTTGCGTGAACGCTATTTCCTCTGTGTTTGACTGTCCTGGACTCCCCCCACCCCACCCCGGGGCCTCTAAATCAAACATCAGGCATTGACACCAGCAGGCTAAACTCTCACGATGTCCTCCCTAGCACCCCGGGGGTCAAAATCTTTTTAGTCTCAGAAGTCTCTTAACACGCAGATGTTACTGTAACGCGGGCCAGGAAACGGGGGACCCAAACAGCACCTCTGACCCCGCCTGTCAGCTGATCTGGGATTGGCCCTTTGAAATGGACTCCCGGCTCCTATAAATTACCGAATTTTCCCACTGCTTCCCCCCTCTCCCATTCATCCCGCGTCGCCCGGCTCTTCTGTGGGGCAGGGCCCGCGGTCAAGGAATGGCACTTGCGCCGTTTCAGAGAGTCCGACCTCTGTCCGGGGGGAGGTCAGAGGTCGCAGGACCAGGTCACACCCCTCTTTATGGCTCTTCTTCCAGAGGCCGTCCCTGAAAGGAGACCCCTGGACAACAAGAGACGTCAGTGGAGACAAGCCCCTGCGTTCCAAACATGATGGCCGCAACCGCCCATCGCAAGAACTCCATTGGAGGAGCTGGTGGAGGGTGGGGTCTTAAAGGAAGGGGGTCTTAGAAGAACACTGAAGAAAGGATGGGAGAAGAGGAAAGCGTAGAGAGGACAATATAATGACCTGAGGGCCAGCTTCCTTCTCAACGGCCTCCTATCTGTTTCACGTAAACAAACTCTTATTCCTTTAATCTCTTTTATTTAACCTTTGAACAGAAGCTCCAGTTCAGGCTGTTAAATCCTTTTAAAGTTTTATCTCCCACTGTAGTACTTGGTAATGGTGCAGTTTTGATAATTTATAAAAGAAGACTGGTTTTGTGTGTGTGTGTGTGTACCTATTTGTAACAAGCCTGTAAATTCTGGGCAGATTTTCAGATTCTTGAAACTCCCTTTTTTCTGGTACGTGGCAGTTGAGGTCAATGACATCAGCTCCTCTCACACCCTCTGAAGTAGCGGCTGTTATGATTCCCCCCCTCTTCTGAGAGAGAAAATCCCGAACACTGAGCCACACCATCGCTCTGAAACACCGACTGCATCACATCTGGAAAATCACGGGGTGAAATATTTCTGCAACCAAACACGTAGAACGGATGAAACACCTCTTTGTCAAAGTACGGCCTTTCAGCGCAGTCTTCGAAATGGCGATGCAAAAAAAAAAAAAAAAGGAGTTTGTTGTTTGTAAAGGTTATTTTTCACATCACCGGGAGCCTGTCGAGTGCCAGGGTTTTTTTGTAAACACGCCCTCCACCTCTCCTCCACGGTCCCCGGTCTTTGCCATCTCATTTGACCCTTGTAAAACTGTATCAGTAAACTAATACCGGGGCAGCCCTCCAGTCCTCCTCCACCTCTCTCTCTCTCTCTCTCTCTCTCTCTCTCCCTCGCCTTTAATGTCTTGCAGATTCCAGGGGTCCGACCAGCAGTGCACATCTCCAGAAAATGGCAGCGGGGTCAAAGGTCCCAGGGGCCCCCAGTGGGTGAAAGGTTGAATAACTTGAAGGAAAGTAGTAACGGTTTCAGAAAGGAGATGTTTAACAGGTTTAGACTTCTCCCAGCTTTTTTTTTTTCTATTTTTATTTGAGTTTGGCAAATACTCCCAGCTTTGTCGTGTCGGTCTGGGACTCTGAGTGGCGGCAGTGGGATTGCCTACAGAAGGCCGCTGTTCCTCACCAGGATCCACTGAACCTTACAGGCCACCACAGGCCAAATATGTCTCTACTTACATGGTCCAGAGCTTGGTTCAGTCTTTCCTACAAAGCGATTCAATGTGGGTTTATGGATAAATAAAACCCAGGGAGAGCATTTGGTTGGACATCCCTAACATTTATGAAATGAACCTAATAACAGTGTTTTAGTGTGCGTGCTGGACACATTGCACTGAGCACTTTCCTGGGGCGGTTCGCTTTCAAACGCTTCGCTGACATTTTCCAGAAGAAATTAATTTCAAACTCCAATTAGTAACACATGTCCAAACAAGATTTTAAAGTAAACGACCAAATTTTTTTTCAAAGAACAGCTCTTAAAATAATGAAAACGTGAAACATAAAAAGATATAACATTTCTCTGCTTATTTGCTTTGGCTGCATGATTTTTTTCCTAGAAGCGTAAACCATTTCTGACTGTACCATAGTTACAATTTCCTTTGACTGTTTCAGGCAGCAAAGACAAAAAAAACAACAATAAAATTCGATCTAAACTGTCCATATAATATATTTTACTTAGCAATTTCAAAGCCATCATTATTAAGTATGAGGTTGGAGTCTCTACCTTTAAGGAAACCATATGTTGTCTTTTAGTGGTTTTTTTTTTTTTTTTTTGGTGAGGGGATGGGGAGCCCTGATTGCTCGGGGAGCAGGTCGCCGCTTTCATGGAGTTCAAAACGCAGGTGTGCGGAGCGGAACGTACACTTTTCTCCCAAATTAGCTGCTGAGGGCTGGGAGAAGAGGCAGCGAAATTAGCAGAATTACCAGTTGATTTTAACCAGATGATTGCTGCAGTGAGACACCGGAGAGCTTTCATTAGGGACACTAATTTACAAGCCTATCCCCGCATTCCTCCCAAACCACTTTCTCCACAAGGCCCAGGAATGACTGCTGCGGTCTTAAAGAGTGCACAAACGGACCAGCGTTTGCCGAGCACCGCTCACAGTGCACCTCAAACAAGTGTTTGTGGTGCTCTCCAAGAGGCTACATTACATTACATTACACCAGAGCGACTTATAAATAAGTGCATCACTATGCAAAGAGTAATTAATGCGAAGTATCAGTCAGTAAGACGTAAAGTTAAGTGCTAGGCTAGTGTGGAGTTTTTTTGTTTTTTTTTTGAACATAACAATACATAACAAACCTAACAATACCTAATGGACATAACAGTCGATAGGATAGAAAGACATACATAGGGGGGAAGGTAGGCTACAGATACAGCTTGAACAGATGAGTTACATCACATTAAACTATTGTCATTTAGCAGACGCTCTTACCCAGAGTGACTTGTACGGTGGCACGAAAAGTTGAACAAACAGGACACCACTAACCACACATGAACAAGCATAAGTGCCAAACATAGTTCTGAAATCACAAATGTGACATGTAAGTACAAAGCAATATGTACAACTAAAGGACCATCATTCCAGATATAATGCATGTAAACCTCCACATACAGTACCAGTCAAAAGTTTGGACACACCTACTCATATAAGGGTTTTTCTTTATTTTTACTATTTTCCACATTTTAGAATAATAGTAAAGACATCAAAACTATAAACACAAATGACACAAATGGAATTATGCAGTGACCAAAAAAGTGTTAAACAAATCAAAACTATCTTGTATTTTAGATTCTTGAAAGTAGCTAAAAAATATATATTTTTTAAAAAGTAATAATAAATTAATACAAATTAATACAAAAATAAATCATGCTTTGGTAGGGGGGTTGAGGTGCGTCTCAATGACATCTACATATGTGAAGGTGAACTTCACAAGATGAGGTGATAGATGTTATTTTACCTCAAGTAATAACCTCTAATGAGCCTGTTCGGAAAGGTGAACGTTCCTTCTGAAGTTCCCTGTTGACCTCATAAATGGACTGATCTGTATAAGTGTCTCAGGTCATCCACAGCACCAGTGAGCATTTATAATATATAACCAAAATATAACGGCACCCTCAAGTTAATGTGTCTTACCCTGGATACAGCACATGCAAGATCATTACCCTCACCTTTCTGGTTGAAATTCAAACACAAGCCTTTTTATGTATTTTACAATTAATTATTTTTTACACCTTTATATATAGAGATATATTTGGCTGTGGAATTGTGATGCTCTCGATTTTACTGAGGTTACTGTAGAAATTGTGAAAATAAGATTTCATGTCATTCTGTACGTGTCAGATGACTATTACTATTAATACTTATCTTTTGAACAATTTACAGGTTTGCATGTTAATATAAAGCACAGATTAAAAATATTCAGAGATATTTTTTAGATTAAATGGGATTGTTTAGTTATTGTTTAGTTAGATGTTTAGTTATGCACATCCACTTTCCGATGATGGCTCAGCAGTGTTAACTGAGTTACAAAAAATAGCTTCTTTCCTCGTTTTCCAAGTGATGCAGTCATTGATTTACTGGGAGCTTCAACAGCAGGTCAGTCTAGTTTTTGTTTTTTTTTGCTGAGGTTGCCAGGCTTCAATAATGGGGAAGTGTGGACAGACCTTTCACAAGTGTGATCTAAATAGAGCCATCTAACCAATCCGTGAACACTGAGAGGTTACAGGCCGGGTCAAAATGTTTAAACCAAGGTGAAGAGGAAGTGCTTCACTCTGGCGTCTGGTCCTGGAGCAATGGGACTATCCTGGGATCAGTTCAGACTGACATTTCAACAGGATAAGGTTGATGTAAGTGTACTGGGATCAGTTCAGATGGAACATGTTAAGTTCAATGCACTAAGTGGACTATCTGACACTTTCTTGAAAAAAAAAAAAAAAAAAAAAAAAAACTGAAAGACTGATAATATTACTCTGATCCTATTCCCTAAAATCAATGGCTCACCAGCGTTAACTGAGTTACAGCACACCATGTGCAGCCACCATGAAGTTGTTTCAGGTCAAGTAGTGTATTGAGAGATGGCAACTGATGTCCTTGACACTTCAAGAGGAAAATGACACAGTGTATTATTAGCTGGCAAAGTCACTATGATCCTTAATTAACACTCTCCTCCTGGCCCCAGATATGAGAATGAACATGAATTATAATCTTTGTCTTTCCTTACACTACCCTTGTTGTGATTGTATAAATACACACCTCTGACCTACATGCATTGTTGCTTCTCTATTCGTAACAGAAATCTACATATAAATTATGGCTAGACTCATTGATCGGTGGAGCAATCAGTTGTGGCTTATGTGAGTGTGAATTGTGGGAATCTCAGTGGCAGGCATTGATTTTTTTTTCTCAAGAGTAGGAGATGTTAGAGGATGGTTGTGTAAATAGCACAATGTTGGCCTCTACTGTGTAACCTCAATGCTCTCTCTCTCTCTCTCTCTCTCTCTCTCTCTCTCTCTCCTTCTCTCTCCCTCTCTCCCTCCCTCTCTCTCTCTCATTTATATGTGTGTAGAGACTAGAGGTACTCCTGTCATTACTCCATGAATTAGGGTATCTCTTGCAGCATAACTTTCTTAAATTCTTGTTTTCTAAAGTAAACCCAGCCATGGCCTTGATGCAAGTTTCACAACTTATGTGACAACTATTTGTCCTTCCTCGTAACCATGGAGAGTGATCAGGCACCTCATTGGTCAAAATTGCAACCAGCCGTCCAAACAGAATTCGCTGGGAGATATTGGAGGTCTGGTAAACTTTGTAATACCCTTTCTACACCCCCCATTCCACTCCACCCCACCCCCCATTAATTTGCCAGAACAATAAATCACATCTCAACAACTGTTGTCTTGGGGATGACCTTTGACCTACCACAGAAAAAGTTCAACTGGGCTAATGTGGATTGTAAAATGTGGGCAGCTATATAAACACAGTAAGTGGTGGGGGAGCAGGAGAGAGGGGCGATTGTGACCCCCAAATCAAGGAATCCCTCAGAATTGTAGAAATCAAAATGTTGGGTTGAATGTCATCAGTCCAATTAAGGCTGGCCTAACTAATGGCCACAAGCATTTATGTTTGTTTTGCATTTCAAGCATTACTTGTGTGTGTAGCTGGTGCACATAGTTTATGTTCACTCCTCTATCAATAACCTTCAGTCTGAAAACATTTATGTATGGTGTTGTGTTTGACGGGGACTGTAGAGTGTGTGGCTAAAATCGTGATTCTGTTAAACGTGAATAATGAAAGGCTTTGTTTAAAATTCTGACAGACCTTTTCACTTCTCACAAGGAGAAAGTCAATTGAAGAAAAAGACCAGGCACATAGACAGGCAAGCTCTCAAGGAAAGGTCTTATCTATGTCTGGAGAGGAGTGCAACTTGGGGAAAAAACTGAGTTTGGGGTCAAACCAGTGAAGATGTGTTTCTGAAAAAAAGAAAGAGTGGGGGAGGAGATGGATGGGGGTCAAATCTGACAGTTTCCAAGACCGTTTTTTCCTGGCAACAAAAACAACAAGTTAGCCACGCCCAAGTCCCGCCTCAGCGCTTCTCAGTAACAGTTCCCAGTGCGCAGCTGTCTGGCCTGTAAACTTGCAAACATAATTTGGATGTAAATTGTCTTCTTGTTTGCTTATTCAAAAGCCCGAAGCCACTGTCATTGAGTAACAAAGAGGAGTGCTGTATCTGCGAGAGAAAGCTTTTTTATTTCTTTTGTTTTATTGTTTCATTATGTTTTTATGATTGCCTGTCTTTTTTGTGTGTATGATCAAAATTTATATTACATTTTGGAAATAGCAAAAACAGACAAAACAGAATTAAAAAGAACAGATCAACATAACTTCAAATGTCATACCATGTTACAAAACTCACACTATATATAGAATCACAACCCCTACCCATACGGTAATGAAATATATTACACAATATTGAGAAATACATTGTTCAGCTATATTGGAAATATAATTTGAGTATATAAATGAAAAGCAGGAATAAGACTAGAAAACCATTCTAATTGACAGTCATTTAGAAGGTATTTATCCAATAACTTTTTAGTGCAAGCTCTGGAGTGTTCTACCGCTGCAGAATTGCTTTATGATTAGCTGTTTTAATAACATGTTACATTTGTGTTATTATTAGCATTAACAGCAACTATTTAATTAATTTATTGATTTTTTTTATTATTTGCCTCTGCTGCATCACAACTATGCTTCAGTCTTCTCCCTGAGTCACATATAGTCACTAGCTGTTCCCCACTATCACCACAAAAACATCAGTTACAAAGTTACTAACAGGGTTGTCCTAAATGCGTGCTTATCGCTTCCAGTTCATTCACACCACAAGAGCAAGGAGCTCACAAGTCACAAAGGAATAACACCAGTCCTCCATTGGTGAGTCTATAAACAGGCGGAGAGAAGAAAGGAGATTACACTGATGATCCAGATGAATATACACCACCATATTTTCACAGGCAGGGGGACTGCGTAGCTTTCAAAGATGTTTCAGGATCACATATGAATATGAAAAAATACAGCAGCTATATTTTGCATCAGTCCTTATCAGATGGGTACACATATTGAAACTTGTCAGTGTGCAGCAGGAAATGCTTTTGATGACATATTTCCAATACTGAAAGTCTGGCAAGACTAAACTTCTTACAGGGTCTTACACATGCAAGAATTGAATAAAGGCATTCATTGATAATTGCTCTGTTCCTCCTTTTCAAAATATCATACCTGTCCAATTTCCTCCCATCAAACAACCTTGCAGATGACTGATACTTCTATTATTTGCTGCTTATCTACTAGTATTATTGCCATGAGTTTTGGATATTATGTCATTCATTGGCCATTTATGTTATTTATGTTATTGTGTGTATGTGATGACTTGCCATAGTTTCTTGGCTAATTCCAGATTAGCACAAGTTAACTTGTGGTGACACTTGTGTGTATTGTGCATGTACTCACTGGTCTGGGAGTACTGTTAACCTGGTCTGACACTGTTGCACGTATAACTTGAATGAATCCACTTCTGTTCTCTTGCGCTGGAAGTTGCTCTGGATGAGTGTCTGCTGATCTGGCTGGTTCCCATTTGATTCCATAATGAAGGCAGTGGAAAACCACCAGGAGCCTGAACCAATAGCACCAGCCTGGTTCCACCTATCCACTTACTGTACAACACCACTGTTCTGAGAACAGTGACTCCTGATCTGAACTGTATGTCTCCAGCCTGGAAGCTAACTGGGGGTAATGCCCAGCTAGAAATACAACATAAAGGCAGCCTCTACTGAGATCCAATAAGGAGGCATTAAAAATCCATGCATTAAAGCCCAGATGAACTTCCAGAGAGCTCAGAGCTCTTTGCTCCTAGCCACTGAAGATAACGAATTGGCTTTAAATTGACCCTGAAATTGTGTCCAGCAGTGATGACAACAGGTTTCATGCTGGGACTCTACACAATAAAGATAAAGGGAGGGAGAGAGAGGGAGAGAAAAAGGAGAAAGAGAGATAGGGGAGAGGGGAGAGAAAGAGTGTATATGTCAGTGTGTATGTGAGAGATTGTTTTAGGTTTTGTGTGTATGGTTAGAGTGTGTGTGTGTGTGTGTGTGTGTGTGTGTGTGTGTGTGTGTGTGTGTGTGTGTGTGTGTGTGTGTGTGTGTGTTGACAAAGAGACACTTGTGTGATGTTAAGCATCTTGACTGAAGGCACCGTGGCAGTGCCCTCTTGGACACACCCCTCTCCATGGTGCACCCACACTGCAACCTGGGATACACATGTCCACAGTGTCCGGACAGAAAAAAGTGACAACTACCAGACCAACTAGACGATGTGCATTTTGTAACCAGTTCATTATTATTTTCACATTATTTCACATAGACTGAATTGTGTTATTTGACTTAATTATTCATAGATTTTATTAATTATATTAGATTTTGATAATGAATTATATTCTCTTTTTTTTAATCCAGTTATGCCATTGACAACATCCCACCATAGCACTGCTGTAGTTCAGAAAATCCTCTGTTTGCTCTTTCTTTCCTTTCTTTCCTTCTGTAAGCAGTGAATTACAATGCCCTGATCAGAAAGTGTGATACAACAATAACTTGCAATTGTCTAAAAGGCAATCCAGGGCAATATTGTCAAATTAAAAGGCAAATCCCTAACTGTAACTCCAGCATAAATCACAGTCATAAAGATTTGCTTTCAGGATTCATTAACTAATTCAGTCAGTGGTTCCTCTGATTAGGCTAGAGTACAGTGCTCTCACTTTTATTATTATTTATTTTTGTGGTTCATATGATATTGTATTAATGTTGCTACTAGTTTCTTTGCAACCCTACAGTGCTGCAGGTGATGAAAGGTTGGTGAACGGGGTGTGGTCTGAGACCCTGTCACCCTGCGTCCATCCTCCAATCCCATTGTTCCAGCCAGGGCTCATCCCCGCCTACCTGCCCATGGGCCACGCCCCGTTTCTGGGTGTGGCTCTGAAGCCTACGCCCACAAACACACTGTCTCACTAGTCCCTGTAATGGGATTACTGAGCTGGGGGATCAGTGAGATATGCTCACCCTGGAAGGAGATGGGCTGTAAGACAATCAATCCACATGGTGGCATCAGCCCAATAAATTGAGACACTCCTAAAGGACATTGTGCATCATTTTATCTATCAACGGAGGAGTAATATTAAATATTAAAATATTAGAATGCATAAAGAGTATACATTAATCTTACCAATGTGATTGTCAACATAACTCGCTTACAAGATGTGAAAATAGAGGCCTGTGCATTGATCTAGCAGTGTTGCTAAATTTAAACAAGAACAATATACTATATCACAGGTATAACACAGCTACCAGGGCTGCTAAATAGAACAATACTGTAGAGTCCAAGTATAACAGAACAGGCAATGCTGCTAAATAGAATAATACTCTGTAGCACAGGTGTAACAGCACAGTACTGAAGTGATGCAGAACCCTCATGGCAACAGGTTGTCCTGATTTTCTGGAGAGTCCTTTCCCAGGCCCGTGCAAAAGGTCATCATGCTCACCACGATTATGTTGCCAAGCACCCACCCCCCATACACACACCCCCTCCCTCACCCCCACCCCAAGGCTTAAAGACATCCGTCAATCCTTTTATTAATTTTCAGACTTCATAGGTCAGCCTGTATACAGCCTAGTGCAGCAGGACTGTGCCGTCCGGGGGGGGCAGGTAGGGGGCGGGGGGGGCTGCACGCCGGCCACATTGAGGTTAAACGGAGCTCTGGCCTAAGTAGATGATGACTGCTGGGTCTTTGCGGTAAGAGGCAGAAGATCTAATTACGCTACGGTCTCAGGCACATGTGCCGGTCACTGGGGTTGAGCTCCTAAACATTACAAAGGGGATCCTGGGTAGTCCAGATTAACACCTTCCTGTCAGGAGAGCTAAATTATCTGCTGCACGCCGGGATAGGTCACTGTTAAACGGTTTTACATACTGGTGTAGGTTACAGATAACTATTTTGTTTTATATCACCGGTGGGATAGGCTACTGGTAATTGTTTGTGGGCTATTGTAAGTTGTTTTATGTGCTGGTTTAAGATACTGTTAACTGTTTTACTCACTGATACAGGCTACTGTTAACTAAATTTGTTGACTTTGGGAGCTATAGAGTCCATGGTTTATGGGAAAACTCTTCAGCTGTATCTGTTAAAATGACAATATCTGAATTTAGATTGGTATGTTTTGTTGTACAGGGTTTAGTTACCTGAGCTATTTTATGGAATATCAAGTCTTCATTTAAAAAAAAACCCTAAAAAATTTGCTTTCTGCAGGACAGGAGTGATGTGGCACTCGGGAGGGGGGGAGGGCTCGGAGGTGAGACGAGGGCCTCAAATCATAAACAGCTGCACACCTTCCATCTCTGGGGGCTCTGGGGGGGGGCAATCAAATCTGGCACAGGGGATCGGGGAGGGGCGGGCGGAGCTTGCTGCTGCTTTTTTTTTCTCCTTTTTTTTCGGTCTGCCTTTGATTGTCCTTGGACATCTGCCTGCCCGCCTGCCCCCCGTCTGGAATGTGCCCCAGCTGTCTGAGGCGAGTGCCGGAGACTGTGATGTGTGGCCCCTGTGCCGGCCCGGGACCCGCTCCGTCGGGGGGCTGGGGGGGAGTGACGTGCGGACCGCCGCGTAGCGCTGCCCTGGGAACGACAGCCAGCTCCTCTGAGGAGGGCAGGGAAATGTATATTATAGAGGTTAACCATCTGCCCTCACACTGTAATTGGCTTAATTTGTCTAGCAACTGGATTTACGGAGGGAAACAGGCCTAATACCCAGTGCAAAAGTTCAGCTGCGGATGAGGGGATTGTGAGTGTGTGTGTGCATGCGTGCGTGTGCGCGTGCGTGCGTGCGTGTGTGTTTGTGTATACATGTGCATGTGCGTGTGTGCATCTGTGTTTGTGTATGTGCATGCATGTGCATGTGTGTGTTTGTTTGTGTGTATGTGTGTGTGTGTGTGTGTGTGTGTGTGTGTGTGCATGTGTGTGTTTATGTATGTGTATGGGTGCATGTGTGTGTCTGTGTGTGTGTGCGTGTGCATGTGCATGCGTGTGTGTGTGTGGGTGCGTGCATGTATTTGTGTCAGTTCATCTGTAGCTGAGTTAGCAGCTGAGAAAAGCTATCAGTGATATGGGAAATGTCAAAATATAATTACCTACAATACATACATATATTTGCATTAATGAATATATGTACATTGCTTTGTAAAATCTTGTGCATATTTTGACCTTTAGGTCATGATCTTTCCTAACACAGGTATTCTTGCAGTAACACATCCTTTAAGTCCTCAATTCAGTTTGTTGTGGTACGAAAAGACATCTGAGCCTTTTGCCAGCTCTGTGGACAATGAAATGACTGTCTTTGCACTCTATAGGAACTGCTCTTCGAGCTTAAGGCCTCTCGGGTCTTCCAGTCCTGGGTTTGTCCATCAGAGCTGAGCTTTCTCTGTATTCTGTCTGCTGATAAGCTTTCATTTTAAAGAATTTTTACTGGCTACGTAACAGAGCAAGGCGAAAAGAGAGTACCGGAAACACATGGCGCCCAAAAAACGACCAGGGACACACCAAAATTAAGCGGAGCAACGTCTATATTACAGTAAGATGCTAACGTGTGCCTCCAGCCTACAGCAGCTCCTACAGTGATCTGACACGAGGATCTCAGAACACACAGCTCACTGTGTGACCTGCATACCCGGCGTGCCCCGACATGTTTCTGGCTAAAGGACTTCCTCAGGCAACTCGTATTCATTCTGTGGTACATTCTGTGATTCCACATCAGAGGACCTATTAGCTACCGTAGTCCTACACCACACTTTAGTGATTAATATCTCACTGTTACACTGTAGCTGCTCCCTTCATGACTGCTGGGTAAGACCGTAAAAGAGTGACGTAATAAACGCTTCAAACAGAAGCAAAGAACTTGGCAGAGAGGAAAAGACTCTGAGTGAAAATGAAATGTAAAACGTATAAAAGGTTATCTACGGCTACTCACAAGTGCAGCAGAGTGGAGTGGCTTTACCTATAAACCTTCAGTTTACTTTGTTTAGGTTGTGTACAGCTTGTTGCCTCCTGCCAAATTACCTTTGCAAGAAGAATGCCATCCTTAATCATTACAAGCAGTGTTTTTGTTTATTATTTTGGTATTGTCAGTCATTCTTTTTTTATTATTGTTTTATGATTTCCATAAACAAAAAAAACATATTGTTTGTTTATTTTTTATTGTTGTTTTGTTTTGTGCTGTTTTGTTTGATGTTTTGTTCTGCACAATTCAGTCTACATTTTGAAAAACCAAAGTGACACGAAAGATAAACATTCACACAAGGAGGAAAAAAAGTAAATCATACTAATACACGCTATGTTTGGGGAATATTCTGAAAGGCTTCAGATGAGTCCCAGGAAGGATTCTTCTCTGTTAGGTCTCTCCTTAATAAATCATCAACAGAGACAGTGCAGGCTGTCAAATGCTCACAGATCAGGTGTTATAGATCGAACCTGGCGAGTTCATAGAAGGCACTCCCGAGAGCCAAGCATCTATATGGTGATTGGTTTAATGGTTCCTTTTTATGCCTCAGATCAGCTTGTGTGTCATTAACCCACAACAACAATCACATTGAGTTTTCAGCGAGTCTCATCCTCTGAGGTACTGGAGGCAAGATCCACTTTTAAGCACCAGCAGGATGTGGCCACACTTAACAGCATTTGGAAACATGCAACAAAATGAAGTTGCAAAAGTGCTGATGATACGTGATTTTACTCCAAGGGGACTACTGCTTATATTTTAAATGTTTGTTTTTTTCTTTCTCTCCTAAAAATGTCATCTGCAAAACCCAAAATAAGGATTATTAAGGTATAACTTGATGGTGCTCAATTACAACTTCTGTTTTTCAGACTTTCTTTCAAAGGTCCAGTTTTATTGCATGGAAACCAAACATAAATATCCGACTACTTAAAGCTGCCTTCTGAAAAATCACTTATTTGAGAGCTAGCAGGTGCTAACCTAGTAATGAATTTTCCAGTTTGTTTGTTTACCACAAAGCACAGGATTGTAGTCATGTTTAAATGTTATTTAAAAATAGTGTGTATGTTCTTAATGACTTCCCATAGTTTTCTAGGCTGTCTGGTTTCAGATTAGCACAAGTTAACTTGTGGTCATGCTTGAATGGTGGTCTGCAAGTCTTGTTAGCCTGGCCTGACACTTGCTTATATAACTTTGATGGATACACTTCTGTTCTCTTGTGCTGGAAGTCACTCTGGATAAGAGTGTCTGCTAAATGCATGCAATATAATATGAATGACACATTCTTAACTTAGAAGAACATTTTAAAACAGTGATTGGAAAGTCTGGATTTATTACCTGTTTACTTCCAGATTATGAGCGGTTTACAAAGAATTTTTAATTGATTTTCAAAAGGGAACATTTTAGCCTGGTGATGTATGAGTCAAACATACTTATTTATATACTCATATATTCATTATTAACATTTTAATAGCATATCAGATATCATTATAGCATCATAACCTTTTTTTCTTTTATAATATGCTTGACGGGTGATCCTATCCATGGTTGTTGACATATCTTTTACATTATTCAATATAGTATACAATTATATGTAATGCCATTTTACATATTGTAACAGGTTATGTTTATACAGCTGAAGTGAGAGTATGTCGCTGCTGGGTGCATTGCAGTGACCCGCCCCCCACCCTTCCCCTGGCCACCCACAGACTTCCAGCCTCCCCCTCGCAGGAGCCCGGCTGGATCGCCCTGAGCGTGGCGTGGAGGGGGCAGGGTGGGGCCGTGCGGCTGGGTAAACTCACAGGGGTGTGGATGTGCCGAGGACGGGAAGTCCCCTCACGCCATAAAGAATGCTTTGAAATATGTTCTTTAAAGCAAAGGAAAGGTTAAGACGCGAGTGCCCCAACTCATCTAAGCTTTTAGCTAAAGTAGACAAGGGGATTACCGCTAACATGCGCTGGATCCTCCCGCTGAAGAGACGCACTCGCAAACATGCGCGCGGTGTTGAGTGCAGAAGACGGGAATCTGACGTTCTTGTCTGTTTATTTGAAAGGGGGGGATTAGTCGCAGAACGCAGGCGTTTAGCGAGCGGGCCTTTTAACCTTTTTTGAAGGCATGTGGGTTTTGAGACGCTAGTCCCTCCCACGATTTAGCATTCTGATGGTTTGAGTTTCACAAATTAAGTTGTTTTTGCACGTTGTGATGCATCCCCGCAGGTAAACCTTGTAGTGAAGTTGACGCCCCCATCCCCTTACCCCAATTCAGACAGACATTTTAATCAAACACAGACTAACACTATTATTGATTATTGATTCCAAGAAGGCTATTTTTATTTTTCATTATTATTTTTCATTATTATTATTATTATTAATAATAATAATAATAATAATAATAATAATAATAATAATAATAATAATAATAATAATATGCATTATATGAAGTACATGACAGATAAATAGACAGACAGAGAAATAGAAAGAGAGATTGTACTGTTTGTTTTCTTTTGCCTACAACTTGAAAACAGTGCACTTTTCTCGGAGGCAAGCCCATTAGCTGCGTTTTGTTGTTTAAAGACTAATCAGAAAACTAACTAGTCCCCAGCTACTTGCCTGAGCTCCAATGGGTAAGAGCTCCCAGATGTTGCGCGGGGCGGGGAGTTCGATTGTTTTTACGATGGTGAATCTCTTCTCTCCACACACACACGGGCGGCTATCAGGGGGAACGGGGAGTTACGGTTTTCTGAAGTCAGACAGGCGCGAAAGGCCCTCGGCAGCAAATTACCGCTCCCTCCCCACCTGCCGCAGCTCGAGAGCTCGCGGCGCGGCTCTCCGGCGGTAACCCGCCTCCGATCGATCGGTTGTTGTTGCAGCTGTGCTCCGTTTGATGGTTTATTTAAGCGGTCCCACATGCTTGTCGGGGGAAGGCAGCTGAATACATAAAGCGGTGGGCTCAGAGCCGCTCCGCTGACCTGATAGGAGTGGATGGAATAATAAAACTCAAACGGGTTCGTCCCGAAATCTCGGAGAATCAGCAGAGTTACCGGTCACTAGCCATGATCCGACACATGTGGAGAGATAGAGAGGGAAAGAGGAAACATTGATGATGAGGAGACAGAGAGAGTGATAGAGAGAGGAACAGGAGAGAGATGAGAGAAAGAGGGAAAGGTGAGTGCGTGCTCGTGTGGTTGAAGTAGGGAAGCCTGTTCCACTTAAGGAACTGCACTTCTTCGAAAGTCACATCTGCGCGAACATGAAACGGAGAGGCTGGAATGAACAGTCACGAGGTAAAGCCCGAGCACCATCCCTGAGGACGGGACCCAGGGCCGCGCGGAAGAATACCATGCTCACAAAGTTCCAATGACCTGGTGAACTGTACCGAGGCTGCCGAAAGATGCTCACCACAGAGACAGTAAACTAAGAGAAAAGGAATGCTATATTTCCAGAGAATTTTACTCATTTGTTATAATGTGGATGTGATTCTTAATTATTTCATTTAATTATGAGGCTTCGATGTTTACAATACAGTCCATGAACGTATGGTTCATATGTAGCTATCAGACTAATTATTAAACCCAGAGGCTATATTGGCTGAATGGTCGCAGGACCCCTATACAAAAGGAGAGTCCAAGCAAAGCCACAGAAGCTTCAACAACACATTGAGGTCTCTTACAGCAGCAATGCCCTTCTGTCAAACACGTCTTGGGCTTCTTACTGAAATGTACGCATGCCTGACAGTTCAGTAAATCATTTCATTTCAACAGCGCGGGGATGGGTCTGTTTGCGGAGGAGCTGGCAAATATTTGCGGAGTGATTCGCCCGCTGAACACAGCGCTGTACAACACGTCGCGGTGATGGGCTCCACGTGTAATGGCGATGTAAACACAAACAAACAGGTCTTTTCCGAGGAGCAATGAGGCGCAGACAGGAAAACAAACGCTTGAGAAATAACAGAGGAAAAGGCTTTCGAATACATTAGGGTAGGTGAGTTAAGCACGCAATACAATTCACGAGGCGGAATTTCGCTAGGCTGTTCGGCCACGATTACTCACACCACTTTAAGGGCTTTAAAAAAATTAAAATGATCTAGTGTGCGATAGTCAGCCCTCAATTAAATTTTAAGTGTTAAATTTTGGATTGAATCTTTGCCGCAATTAGCACTTCGTACATGTGCACAAGTTTTTTTTTTTTCTTTTCATAATTAAGGCATTTCTTTGTTTCATTCCTCACACATTTTTCTTTTACTTTAATGTAAATATAAATATCGAGTGTTGTGTAGTTGCCAAAACAGTAAGATGTGGTAAAAAATGTCTCGTTAAAAAATAAGGTCAAAACACAAAGCTTGAGTGTTAAATTTAATCTTAAATCTGAAACAGGGCCACAGAGTGGGTTGTATGTACACCGGTCTCTAACTATGTGCCCCAGCCTCTCTAACGGACAGTAAAATCCTTCGGGATGGTCAGGCACATCGCTCACATGACACATTCAGAGCAGCTGCGGTCCCTCAGTCCAGTGACACCGAGACACTGGAGCTGTTCAGAGGTTAAACTGAGCCACCCTTACAAAGAGGTCACTGAGCATCAAGCCCTGAACATTTCCACTCTCCCTGTTCCCTTCCCACGAGCCACAGGCAAGGCTATGTCACTCACTTCCTCCTCCCACAGGAAGTGACTTGAACCGTGAAAAATCACTGAGCGCTACAATCAGAGTTACTTAGTCTTCCATATGCAGTCATTCATAATGCTGTATGAAGCACAGCTTGGAAATGTATCAAAACTTCTGCAACAATTAATTGGCACCCAAAGAATACTGATAAGCATTTGTGATTGTTTACCGTAGGATAATGTTTTTTTGTTAAGTGCTACACAAAACTATAAGCTACAACAGCAAAGCTTTCATTTGCACGTATAAGGATAGCGTTCGTTCGTGGTCATTCATAACCGTTTCTGAAACCTGACGCAACTGACGCATGGTATGTTGCTGCACGGTCTTTGAACTGATGAACGTAGTAGCAAAGTGTTGTGTAGACAACAATTAAATTTATATGAAGTTGTAATATACATAAGTACTAAAATACAATTTATCTGAGGCCATCCAGTGTTTAGATCATACGTCCTTCAGTAATTAATCTGTTGGAGACAAATGCAGACGCTTGTTACCAGACATCTGTTGACTGATGGTGTTAACGATAGATTTTAAGATCAGTTATGTTTACGGAGGAACACCAACTGCGGCATGAGGTAACCCGAGCTGTTTTGGGGGATGTAAATCCACATACGTGGACCGAATATTATATCTCGATCGTTAAAACAAATACCGTGGTTTTTTATTTATTTATTTGACTGGAATGTGTTTTCCATCATTGTGCACTGTGTTCCAAGTATTTAAATGTCGCATACACTAGTTCAATTTAGAATCTATAAAAAAGAACACTATACGCTTTGTTTCGAAACTGCGTATAAAATGTAACGTTCATTTCAAATAAAACTATAATGGCAAATACTTTGGCCAGATGAAATGCACTGGCAAGCAGGACTGTGTTTCCCCCTCCGCGTTCAGTTGTCAAACAGGCTTTATTTAGCTTTTGGAAACAACAAAGGTAAGTTCTGCTCCGGAGCCAGATGCTCTTGCATTCGGGATATTTCTGGAAGCCCCTCTGAGACCCAACCTGCCCCAGAAAACGCTGCGGGCTAAAAAATATTATCAGAGTGCGTCTGTTTACACTGCCCTCGGGTTCAGCGCAAGGAAACAAAAGGGAAAGGAGAAGGCTTTCTGTGCGAGAGGCCTCGGCCGCGACGCAGCCAAACCGGTTCCCTCTTTTCCAAGAACCCTGATCTTCGCTGTATCTCTGAGTGAAAACCGCTCCAGAACAAACTGCGAACGCACATCTCCTTCGGAATCGATGCTGGAGCCGGCGTTGGCCACGTTTGGTGATGTTGGAACATTTATCCTTTCTCTTGTCTTCATTTCAACATGTACAAAAATCTGCTAAATTTGCAAACAAAACTGTCTTTTTTTACATCATTTAGCCTTGTTCATTTGCAGAGGAATTATCAGAGGCAGCTGAAATAACTCATACTCATTATTTCTCAAAGGAAAAAAAGCTCTGCATACCAACACTTAGAACCTAAAACCTTCTGGTTACACATCCAGACACCATCACCTTTTCAGCTCCAGGTTCAAAACAGTAGGGCATAACAGGTAAATAACTGACAAATGGGGTTGAATTCACGACATGATCCCTCCCTGGTGCTAAAGCAAAATAAGTCATGGCTGCTCCTACCTGAACTACCTCTGATCTTGAGTTATAAGGTTATAGGCTTTAATGTCACAGACGGAATATGTCCCAATGCAGAGGTGTATCAGTCCAATCACTGTGAGAATGGGTACAGAGAAGATCGCTTGAGAAACATGTAAACTGAGCTGTGGCCCAGATTAAATCTAACTGCAAAGTACCATGTCCTTGAAGCCTTTTGACTTTTATGGAAATTTTGCTATTTTTATTTATTTATTTTGGTTCTGCACAACACTGTTCCTTTCAGCGGTCCCCAGTCTCCACTCATGCTCAAGTGTTGAAAGCAGCACATAAATTTGGGACTCCAGCGTTAAAGACATTTAATCACAAGCACACCATAGCTATGTCAAATCTGGACTTGCATGTGCCATGGCATTTTGGTGAAAATAAGGTCATTTCACATCTGAAATTCCAGCTCACAAAATTCACAGAAGCAGAGGGCCTCAAGAACCAGCCCAACCAATCAGACACCCTGAGAGCAAAATGGGCACAGAGAAAAAAACACAATGAAGAAGAAGATATTAGTGGTTTGTGTAGTTTTTGTTATCTTTGTGTCTTTTATTTTTCCTTTTTTTCTTGTGTTGATTATATGGTATGTTGCTTTTATGTTGTGTTTATTACCGTGTGATATGTGACCTTTTGTAAAATATGTCAGAAAATTAACATTTTTCATGCATAAAAAATAGAAATAAACAAAACACACACAATGAACATGAAATACAGGAATTCTGTATCTAATAACAGACTTGTTATAAATGGCACTAGCACTGTTCTCCCAACAGCAACAGCTAAAAACCCTATGGAAAACATACCCCAGATAACAAAGCAAGGATGATGCCAGGATGACATCACCAGAATGCAACCATGTGACATCACAGAAGTTCTGATTATCAGGCTAACAAGTACCATCCTTTATGTTCTAACCACACTTGCTTATCATGTTTTTTTTTGTTTGTTTTTCCTGTTGTAGCCCTGTCACAGCTAAGACTGCCAAACTGCCGTGCACCATGCCACCTGACAGGTTGTCTAATCACCTGTGATATGTGCTGTATCTTCACTGTCTGCTACTGATTCCTCCATTATTATCACAGCCAACAAACTGGTTCCATTAGAGATGCACACCAGGCAGACCAGGGCCTAGGCCCCTGCAAATCATCTTTTTTTTAAGAACTTCAGTGTAATTGCTGTCCTCAGCTTTATAGTTAAGCTTTTTGTTTTGTTCACGGACAGGGCCCTCTGAACATGGACATTCAAGCAATATTTGTTTTAAGCGACTGACCCTCACAATCAGGTTGTGGGGACTGAGGTCAGTACTGTCAAGCCCAGCTGTAGAGTCAGCCTATTCAAGTTTATCTGTCCCCTTCTGCTCACATCACAAAATGACGTTTCTTGTCCCCACACGGTGGCCTACTCTACCCTTTTAAAGCTTTTCCCGCATACTGGATTACACAGGGATTTTAGTAGTGGAATGCCAACCACAAACCCATTTTTTTAGTTATGTGGTCCATTAAGATGCACTGAAATGTAATGAGGTCGTCCTCCGAGTAGCGTCACAAAGCCCACAGTCGGTGATGTACTGGGCCCTGGACAGCAGTGTGGTGTGGTGGTAAGGACTACAGCTTGTAACCTAAAGGTTGCTGGTTTAATCCCCCACTGGGGTGCTGCTGTTCTATCCATGGGCAAGGCACTTAACCCACAATTTCCTCAGTAAAATATCCAGCTCTGTTAATGGATAACATTGTAACCTATATACATCACTCTGGATAAGAGCATCTGCATTTAGATATCTTTAATATAACTGATACAAGTTTACTGTTGAGAAGTAGCATTATGATAGATTGATAGATAGATAGATAAGGAAGCACTGCGATCAGGTGAAGTGTCTGTACTCAGCACTCTGGCATTTCTTTCAGTGTGGTGGCAGCAGCATGGGAGGAAGAGGTGAGGACACCTGAACTCTGACCCGGAAGCACTCTATCTTCCAGGTCTTGGTTGCAGTGCTCATTTGGTCATCCTCATTAGGGGTGTGGCTACACATGTGTTTCTGCATGTGTTTTAAGCTGCTGAGGGAATAAGATGCATATAAAAAGCTAATTGTATAACTGTATAATTATAGTAGTAGTTCGTACTGATAGCTTTATCAGTAGCAGTAGAAGTAGCATCAGCAGTAGTAGCAACAGTAATAATAGCAGCAGTAGCTGTTATAAGTAATATTACAACATTTCTCAGCATTTCCATATGTGAGGCTGCTTTGCGACAACTTGTGTTGTAAAAATCACTATACAAATAAAATTGAATTGAATAGAATTGAATTTCCATGATTAAATCCCTAGTATTGGATTTCAATTTTGGATTTCAATGCAATTTTGGAGGAATTCAGTGGTTTCTTTTACCCCTCACATGATGCCTGAAGACTTACAAAATTTACTAAATGATAGAGGACTGAGATAATGAATGAATACTGATTAAAAATTCTGTGATCCCATCATGAGTATTGTCTGTGACAAATGGATATGCCTTGCTTTTTCCTTTATACTGGCCCTGGTTATTGTCAGGGACCCACTGCAAGGCAGGAGATAGAATAGGTCTATGTAAGTTGTGATATCATAATAGTACATGGCAGCTCCTGTAAAATCAAACACTGGACAGAGATCAGTCAGTGCCACTTCAGTATTATGCAAGGAATGCCTGGGTGTTCCCACCAGCCTTGTACCTGGATCAGCAGGTCAGGAGAAGGGTCAGGAGAGAAGACTTGCCCGAGTCACCCAATCGCAGTGGCTTTTGGCAGGTGCATCAGGCAAGGAGATAAAAAGGAGTCATTTGAGGGGCGGAGCCAGAGCATGGCTTCCAGGCCTCAGTGTAAACTCTCTCTCACCACAGACTCCACTCTGAGGTTTTCTTACAAATATGACCCATCTCCCCCTTTTATGGTTCTCAACAGTCTGCTGCAATCACCAAAACCACAGACTATAACAGAGTTAGTGAGACAGGGCAAAGTGTTACCGCTACATCTGCATTTGATGCTCTTTCCAATACACACACTGCCTCAGAGTAGATGACACATTTGTATAAAATGCAACTGAAGTACATTGGGGCAGCTGAATTCAATAATCCTCAAAATAAATATCCATATGACAAATGTCTTACTACTCAACGATAATGATTAAAACTAATATAAAATTAAAATAATAACTTTAACCACCTTTCAAGCACCCAAATAGAAATTTCAAACATGAAAAACAGTTTGTTTTCACAGACACCCACTATCCATAGCAACATATTGTAACAGCTCATTTATGAGAAGTTACAATTAGAGTTTCTAAATGAAATTCCAAACAAAATATGTGTCAGTGGTCATTTTTTCTTGCCTTTAGTTTTTCAGCAGGGAAAATTAGGGGCTACTTTGAACAGCCAAAGCCAGAAATAACAATAATAATAACAGTAAAAAAAAAACCTTTTATGCAATTTCCACAAGGGTTGAAAAGAAAGGCATTGAGGCTGGAAACACAGGATGAATGACTCACTGTTTAAAAAGTTGGTTTTTGTTAAATGGAAAAGCCATCACTCCCCTCCCTTGGAACATCTGAGGCCTGGTTGGGTCGAAACCATCAACCTGTGATGGCCATTTCGTGGGCAGTCAGGGGTTCCCAGAGTCAGGAACTCACATCAGGGAGGTGACGGAGGTCAAGCCATTTGACATTTGCTTCGGGGTCAAACCTTTGACATCTCCCCTATTTTTACCCACTGAATCTTGCCAGGCCAAATGTTTTCAGTGCAGCACTATACACGGTATCGTGTTGCAAATGTCACAGTATTCTTGACGCCGATAGAATACACTTTGTCATTGGTCATACAAGATGTCTCCTGGGTCCCACTGCCACAGTTCCTCCCTGCTTCAGCGTTATAAACCCACCATCTGCGAGGGTCACATGAGCAGCCGACCTCTTGCCACATCCAAATATAGTCAGCGGGCTGGTAGGCCTCACATTGGGTGCTGCATACAGACAGAAACGCCAGCATCCACATATCTTATTTGAGTGTTTAGAAAACCTAACTGGCCAGCACAAGCTCAGGAGGCATTGAAAATGTGTTGCTTACTAATAATTTAGAAACAACTGAAATGTTTAAAAATTTTGAAGAATCAATCAGAGTGGCCTCACTGTGACCTGGTGTCAATGCCAAAATGTTTCTGCTTGTTTCTCTTCATGGCAAGCCACCAAGCAGGGTTTAGAGCCATGAGCCTGTTCAGTCTGTTACTGCTGGAAGTACTGACTTTACACCTGTGTACCTGATTGAACTGACTCTCTGTGAGCACTGGCTTTCCACCTGTGTACTGCCTGAACTTACTCTCTGTGAGTGCTGGCTTTACACCTGAGTACCTGTCTGAAATTACTCTCTATGAATTCTGGCCTTACATGTGTGTACATGTTTGAACTTACTTTCTGTGAGTTAATAGGGATGAAATTCCTTATTTCTTATGGATCACATGCATAGAAACACTAAGGAAATGCCCAAAAATTCTCTAGCAATGAGGTTTGCAACAGAAAATTTTAGAATTTGTGTTAAGGGAAAAATGCATTGGTCCACACAGAGCCAATTGCCACCTCGGTTATAAGAAAAGATTCGCTCTGTCCTCCTTCAACAGAGTGCGGTTACGGTTAACTGATAGTAAAATAAGAAAATCATATCATAACAGGAAAAAGCAATCGTATTAAAATAGGAAAAGCAGTCTGCAAACTATGCCATCACCCAGGCCTCACACAGTGCAGGTTCAGTGGAGTCTCCCACCATCCCTGTGGTTAATAAGTCAGGTAGTCTTTTACCAGCAGGGCTGACAACATCGTAGCACATTAGGTAGATCCAGAGGGAGATTCGTTCATGTATTCGAATTATTTTCTTTTCCGGGTAATACAAAAAAAAAAGAGCTCAGGGGGGAGAGAGACAAAAGGTCACATGTTCGGCGGCGCTTTTAAAAACTTAATAAAACGTTAACGGCTTTTTCTCCTCCCTGTAGAATCGGCTCGCATTGCTGTCATTCACAAAGTCATTAGGGGGCGTGTGGGGTGTGGGGTGTCGGGGGGAGGGGTGTAATTCCAAAGCAGTCGTACTTCAAGTGTGACAATAATTCAGCCAGTCCTCAGGAGACATTCCACTGTAACAGGGTAATCATGGTTGCTATTCCAGCACTCTGCTGTTGCCCAGTAGCATAACAGACATTAAAATATTGATTTTTCTCCCTCTGTAACATTGACTAATTAAGGCCCTGGGGGCCTTTTTGAGGACTCTTGATTCCAGAGAATACATAAAAGATTTGTTTTCTATGTGCACTTACTGTACAGAAGTTAAGTGGTTGACTGCTAGAGTCAAATTCAGCCATGATAATAAGTACATAGAGGTGCTCCCCCACTGTAAAGCTGTTGTTTGGATCACTAATGAGGTTCATGCATATTATAAATTGTACAGAGTGTTTTAGAAAGTCGTGTTATGAAGATGGACCTCCAAAATGACACTTTTCAAATTAATTTTTAACTGACAAATGTGTTCACTTCATTGAAGTGTTAAATAGCCCTGTCTTTAATAAAGTGAAAAGTTTAGCAGTGGGTTATTTTGGTTTGGTGTGTGGAGGACCGCCCCACTGCTGTCTCTGCTCGGCCGGTCCGTCTGCTGCAGGCTGGTTCCCTGACATCCACGGGCCCAAACAGAGCCTCCAAACTCCAGCCTGGAGGAGATGAAGCAGTCAGGGGATTAGGACCATGGAAAAGCAGACCCCCTCTTTTCCTCTCGCCTGTGTCTGAGTGAGCTGCGATTATTCCTCTGCACCCAGCGTGAGCTTGGCTCTGTGGTTTTTAATAACCTGGCTTCTCTGAGCTCCTACCCCTCTAAACACCCCCCCCCCCCCCCCCCGGAGACACCCCCACCCCTCTGATTTGTGCCCCCCTCCTCCTAGCAGGGGTGGCTGTGGCAAGTTTCTTCCAGTCACTCTGCACGTTAATCCGTGCGTATGCACATGCACACTCTTCTCTTGCTGCTCAGGCATTATACTGTGGTTTCATTGACTGGGCCGGTGTAGCGCAACTCAACTGTCAATAGTGGTGGGGATCCCAGCCCCCTGCTTAGCTTGTCACCCCGCCTTGCAAGGCCTCAGGGAGGGGGGGACAGAGGGCACCCCGGAGCCCCAGGAGCCGCCGGGGTGGAGAGGCAGGAAGGCGGGGAGCCACCCAGCACACGATTCCACCTGTTGCGGTGGCAGCATGCGCGTGGAGCGTTTTAGCGTTTCCTGCTACTGTGGTTTAGCCGCTGGGCGCTGTTGCTCCACGAGGCACAGCCGAGAGTGGATTTGTGAGAATTTTTATTTAATTTCAGACCTGTGCATGTTCTTGTAATGCCCACACATTTTTATGGTTTTTGTTCAAATTAAGGAAAAATACATATTGTACTTTTCAAGTGTTTTTGGAGTATTTTTTTTTTTTTTTACTTTGTTCAAGTAGACAGTACCCTCAGGTTCAGTCATTTTATTTGTTTACCAGTCTAATTTTGACAGTTACCTTTCTGTGCACTTAAAATGGAGTTTTTACCCTTTGACGTAGGAAGTACTTTGTTTGTGTTCCCTTTTATGAGGCTTGACAAGTTGCACACCCCCAACCACCACCAGACTCATCTAGGCCCCTCCTTCTCCCAGCTGGGGGTGTGTATGATGTTGCACCTTTCAAATACAATGAACTGTCAAAAAAGTAGGGAAACTAAATAAAAAAAAAATCAAATCATTTCACAATGACAATGTTTATTTGTCAAAGCCTTTGTTCTCTCTCTTTCTCTTTCTCTGTCTGTCTTTGTTTCTCTCTCTCTCTCTCTGTCTCTATATATGTAAGTATATAATTATTATGAAAATGGTAACAATAGATTTTTGGAATATCTGTTGTGAGCTCCTGTTGAAAGCATGGAAAGCTCTACTATTTAATGCTCAGCTGTTGAGGGTTCACAGTGTCATCTTCATTTTTAACTGGGTTAAACCATTTTCTCACGTTTGATCCCTTGAGATATCAGGCCTATTTTTTGTTTGTTTGTTTGTTTTATTCTCATAACAAGGACATGTAACTGTAGACTATCTCCATGTGAGCCAAAGGAAAGAGAATTTATGGAGAGTGAATCTGTGACCTTTTGAAATATTTGGCCTCGAGCCAGAATTAACACACATCATGGGTAGGAGACCATATGATATTTGGTTGATGCCAAAAAAGACAGAATTTTATAATGAGTGCTTTATTATTATGTTGAACTTTGTTCACTTTGGATCTGGGGCCCTCAGTTTTGCAGGGCATATCCCAACAGTCAAATACAGCATATTTTAATCAATCCAGATTTTTTGTTTTGCCAGGGTTTGTGACAAACAATTCATGCTGCTTGTTTTTTTGGCCATCTGTTGATCTAAACGGCGTTGTTTGAAGCATAAGGATAAAGACCTGCCTCACGTTGGCCCCGCCCCTCCCCTTTATCTTATCAACTTTGACCCTGATTGGTTGTGAGAGGTCAGTGTGGTGCCCTGAGCCATTATGTGGTCATATTAGGTCATGGCTTTTGTGCTGTCACTCTTAATCTGAGGGAAGTGCACAACTTAGACAAACTTCTGCTAACGTATTTTAACCTTCTGGCCTTTCCATTTCCACATGGGTTTCCTAATCACCTTTATTTAACTAATTAACAGAGCGCAACCAAGTGTACTGTGCATGCGCTAAGTGTTACGATTGTGTCACTACTGTTCTTAGACCTTCATGCAGAAAACACACCAACACACATGTTTCTTTTACAACTACAATTATGATCAATAACATATGTCTGCACAGCAGTATTTAAAATTGATCTTATTGAATTAAAAGCCTGTCAGGTATAACACAGAAATTTTCACTTTAAATGTTACACTATGTGTGTGACAGTTATAAATATGACTAAATATTTCAGATAAACTAAACATAAAATTACTTGTAGTGATGATAATAAATACTACTACCAATTAAAAACCTTCCAATCTCAACACATGAATATGGTTATATTAATTTTTCTCGTGATGAAAATAAAATTATACCTAATTTGTAATTATTGTTGAAATATTAGGTAGAATAAAATGCAAACTCATTTATCTCATTCACAAAGCCACTCTCTCTGAGGGGATCCTGTAAGTGGGAAATGCTCCATTGTCCCAGGCGCTCTGATTGGTGGCTGAAATGAATGGCAGTTTGCTGCCACGTGATTGGCTGATGGTGCAGATACACTCAACCCAATGCTTGTGGTCATTTAAGAGCCGTCAGCAGAGCTAGGGTCAGTGACAGCAGCCAGCACAGGAAGCTGTGGCCAGCAGGTGCAGAGCTGTCATTGGCTAGTTGAGATAGGGGAGGGAGGGGAGTCAGAGACAGGACAGGTCTGTTTCTGATGGGATGAGGGGTAAAAGGGACATTGCTAATGCCTCCATGTTGACTCAACCAACCACTAGACTGGCTTATTATAACCTTTTTCCACTGTAAAGCTGGAACCAGGCTGATTCATCTATACCCCTTTACCATTATAGAGCTAGATCCAGGATGGCTCATTATACCCCTTTCCCAATGTAGAGCTGGAACCAGGCTTATTATACCCCTTTTCCATTGTAAAGCTTTTATTTGTTACACCAGTCATACACCTCTCTCACAGAAACACACTGACACTTTCTTGTTTGGATTAACAGAGTGTGTGTGTGTGTGTGTCTGTGTGTCTGTGCATGCCTGCATGATTGTGTGTGCACGTGCTTGCATGTGTGTTAAAAACATTCACAAATGTTTTTCCGATCGTGAACGTGACACAGGGGCTTTCAAGTCAACAAACCCCAGTGACTTTACCTCCATGAGAGCCGTTAAAATGTCATGATCTCCCTATGAACTTACAACAAAAGTGTCAGTTTTGTATATACAACACGGAGAGGACTGTGTTCAGCCATGTAAATCTCCTCGGGTCTGTGGCCCCCTGGTCACCCGCGACAGTCTGGCCCACTCCCACATTCTGACCAATCTCTGGCACCCAATGGCATTGATCACACAGCTTTGTCAACCAATGAGCTTTGAAGATATGGGTGGAGTAGTTTCATCCTGGCTTGAAACGCCAAACCATTCTCTTTCCAGAAAGTAAGGGTGCACTGGCCAAAATTGTAAACATAGGTGTTATATTGTGCTTTTCAAGTGTGAGAGGTGCCTCTACCATTTTTTGGTTTGGGTGGGAGTTGGTTGAAGGTATTCCTTTGCTTGAGTCAGTGTGTGTGTGTGTGTGTCTGTGTGTGTCTGTGTCTGTGTATCTGTGTGCGTGCGTGCGCGCGCGCATGTGTGTGTGTGTGTGTGTGTGAGTCTAATGGACCTGGATGGTCCCTGAAGAGCCCTTACAGAGCGATACAGGAGAATTTCTGCGGGTCTCAGGCAAAGCACTCCTCGTGAGTGAAAAGCACGCCAGCATGTTAAGCCATTGAGTCCCACTTTTAGCGGTGTGTGTGAACCGCAGGGCCTCACAAGAGCTGGTGAGAATCCTTTAAGTCACATTACTCCACCCCCCGGCATTGTGTCCCATTCAGAGCTGGGTTAGAGGCTCAATTAGCTACAATCCCCCCCGTTTTTAGGAGACCATGAAAGGCCTTTGCATTCTTTCAGCTCAAAGAGAAGAGAGGGAGACCCAGAGGAAGGTAAAGTCAGAGAGAAAACGATGTCTCAGTTATAGGATGTTTTGTATTTGTCTTAAAATGTTTTGGTAATTGTGTGTTGTGCTGGGCATACTGCCGTAGTTTACATGTCTGTACGCCACACCAGGAAGTTACCATGGAAGAAGTGAGTCATCAAATTAGTAAACACTAATGACACTGTGCAGGGTTCTGTGATACCTTCTTAGTGACTAGCTTGTCATAATATAATATTCATCTCCGAATTTTGCTAATGGTCAACAATAAGACGCACTGATATTCTGTCAGTAATGCTGATTCTGATAAAATTAGAAATAATTCTAGCGGTTAACACTAGCTGTTCCTTCAAGGTTATGGAGTTTTTTGAAGCAGCAGTTTACTTCAATATTTGACAAAAATTTAGGCCTTATAGTTTTCTATGAATATGAACAATTTATCAATTTTCTTTCTATTTGAGGTGAGACTGTAAGGAATGAAAATATGTTGAAAAATAACTAATGGCCTGAATGAATTCACATTAATCTCTTTTTTATTGCTAATGTTATGGTCTCAGGCTGTGCCACGCAGGCCCCGACCGAAACACAACATAATTCTGCTGGTCTTTGAAATCAAATGACCCCAAGGGCATAGGGGGTGGGTTTCTTCAGCACAGCTGGTTTTTGACAGGGGGGGGGCTATAACAAAGTGTGAATGGAACAGACAGAGGCCATCATGGGGAGACAGAGGTCCAGGTAGCTAAAATCTCCTGCAGATTCCATGTCAAGTTAAAGGGGGGCGTTAACCTTGTATACACAATATAGCCACAATATGGAGTGAGGCTATAAACCCATTGTATTTAAACAGCAGGAAGCCGTTAGCTTCTGGCTAGGTGCCAACAGGCTACATGAACTCAGCTGGCACTTTGCTGAATGCCAGTGCCAAACAATGCAGACTCGGTCTGAGGTCCCGCGTACGATTCCCCCCGGCCAGGCGGTCAGTGAATTTTGGCGACCACACTCTCCGCCGCCTCCCAACGGCCCTGAGAGGTCCAGGGCAGCAGTGTGGTGTGGTGGTAAGGAGCAGGGCTGGCAGTCGGAGGCTGGTGCTGGCATAAATGCCTTCCTGGTGCATGTGCAGGAACCGGGAGCTGAGGTGATCGGCGGGTGGCCCTCTCTCTGGGTGCAGCGTCTCCTGGCAGCCGGTCAGAAACACCAGGCTCTCTTTGGCACACAGCCAGCAGAGAAACCTGGCTTTCTCCTGTAATTACTGACTTTGTATAGATAATATGGATAATGGGCAACAGTGTTTTGTAGTGGTAAGGAGCAGGGCTCTTAACCAAAGGGTTGCTGGTTCAATACCCTGCTGGGGCACTGCTGCTGTACCCTTGGGTAAGGTACTTAACCCATAATTTCCTCAGTAAATGTCCAGCTAAACTGACAGATGTAAAAATGGATAAAATTGTAAGCCATGAGGGTCAGTCTGGATAAGAGCTAAATGACAGTAATGAAATGAGATGTTTTTAAGAGGCTTGAGGTTGTGGAGGAAAGGTGTGTGTGGTTTCATGACCTGTGATCAACAGCAGCTTCCCAAATTCACAGCTTTAAAAAAGAAACGGTTAAGGTCCGCAACGGAGTTGAGGCCCTCCAGTGGTGCCCAGGTCACCTCTCTGAGTGCCCATCTCTCTGTGACTGTGCCCCCTGATCTAACTGCAGTGACTGTCATTGAAATGCCCACCAGAGCAAAAAACAACCAGTTGATTTGTGGGGTTTTTTTTATTGAATAGCATTGTAGAATCTATATCCCAGGCAGTGAAAGAAGACACATGCTGCAAAGTCGGAAAATTTTTATGATTTGTGGGTGTTGTTGCAATTATAATCTTAGAAGACAAATTAAACAGAGTTAATGACATTAGACAGAAGTAATCAAACCCTGCCCCTGCTCTGCTCCTGCTGAGTTTTTGGAACATGGAATCAGAAGGATGATCTGATCTGTACTGAACGGAGAGAGAAATTACAAAAATGGGAGGAACTATCGTGTTTTAGCAGGGAATGAGTGAACAAATCAGGATTTTGATGTGGAGAGAAAAGTTATTGGATTGGTTTAGCACATGGTAGCTCCATCCGTCATGGGACTCCTGAAGTCCCCCCATCATTACCAATCTGTGAGAGATGCATGGCGTTTCTGTATTTCTGTACGCACACACACACACACACACACACACAGGAATGTGTTATACAGTGAAAAGACTATTGTTCCTGGCTTACTGACTGCCTTCCACTCATAAGAAACATTTGTGTTGCACAGTGTATTTACAAGGGAATTTAATTCCAAAAATGTAATATCTAATAAAAACTCAACATGTAGTAAACCACGGTTGCATATTTACCTGTTTTCAGACTCCAGGACTGTTTTCTACTTTGGTTTTATTAGTTACATTTGTACATCAAACTACAATAACTGTAAAACAGTAATGAGGAGCAATCAAAATGAAACTCTAATGATTTGCAGATGTCACACAGTGAGGGATACAGCGTCTTCAGCATTGTGCCAACACGCAGGGACCCTGAGGAGCTCTGAAATTTACACTGAGAGCAACTCTGAAACCAAGGAAAAGAACGAGAAACACTTTGATTACGACCTCATGGTCTGGCTCTACTTCACACCCGGCTTAGACTGTCTGATAGGTGACTCCTGCTTCACACTTTAAAAATACCTGTAAGCCGCTGGTTTCCGATGGTTCACAATATAATGACTTTTAGTGGCCTCCGAGGAGTTGTTTTATAAAACATTTAGAGCCACATTAGTGGCAGATTCTCTGTTACTGCTGCAGGAATTGTGTTAAAGGTGAGGACCTGATTGTTTGTTCCGGTTTTTGCAGTTGAGGACTTTCCATGTGTTTGAAATGAATGCAGTGGAGTCTACATTAGTTGATAAGAATGTGCTATCATTATTTCAAATAAGTAGGTGTTTTAGTTTGCTGATTATTATGAGAAATGCATTGTCAATAATATTAACAATAACAATGATAATCATCATCTTCATAATAATCTTCATCACCATTATTGCCATCATCATCTTCTTCATCAGCAGCATCAGACTATCAATATCTCAAATCTGTGTTTGTGCTCTATAATAGCCAACAGCACTCGCTTACCAATATAAGACAAAGCTCTTGAATTTGGTGGTTAGCTTGACAAGAATGTACTCAGCTGTTGAAAACAAAGTACACTGCCAGACTCCTGTGTGCTTTCTCTCTTGTATCATGATAAGATGACATGATTGACTAAAAAAGGACTGTCTGGCAAATCGTATAATGGAAAGTCTTCAATTCGATAAATTTGATTATGAGGGTAGCAAATGTGCTTGTAGCATGCCAGAGCCTCCAGAATGACTCCCAGCTACCTAACTGCAGAGCCCAGATTAACATGAACTAGAGTGTTGAAGGAGCTCTGTGATGGAGGAGTAAAATTTATATAGGACCAAAAAAAAATGAAAACTATGCCTGGGAGCAGAAAAAGAGGTTACACACATGAGCGATGCCACTCTCCTCTTCGGGGGTTAATGAAACGCTAAACTCTCCAATGGTATTATCACTCCCGTTGTAAACAGGGAAATTTCAGTTGAGGCTTGCCGGCCTCACTAGCACCATAAACACTGCACTATTTCATAAATTGATGTCTGTGTTTATCCACAAACTCATTGTTTCCAAAACAGCTGAAGAGCACAAAGAGGAACAGCCTTTGCTTTGAGAGACTGCCTCACTAAACCTCCCTTTAAATGTTATCCTTTCATGCACCTTTCCATTGATATCACAGAGAAAACCGGAACCACAACATATTAATTTAAAATATTTAATGACATTGTATTAACCAGAACTGACCATATGTAAGAGGGATTGTCTTAAATACCTATTTAATCCCATAAAAAGGAATATATTTTAGAGAACATATTTTTAGCTCAATAAATATATTTAAAATATATAAATTATTGCTGTTTTTGGTATATTGCAGTATATTTCTAATTTGTACTGATGTGTTTTAATAACATTTCCAATATATTCTCAGGCTGAACAATATATTTCTCATTTTATTACAATATATTTAATTTCTGTATGCCATTGTGTAAGATATGTTAACCAATGAAATTCCCTATGGGAGAGGATGGCATAGCCAGTGCATTGAATCCACAAAGTGACATCCACAAGAAACCATAACTGTAGACTCAGATTAACATTTTAGCCAGCTTTGCTCGATTAAGTTACAGCATCTTGTATTTAACTGCAAACAGTCTCTACAGACTGAACAAAACTACTAAACAAAATTAATTAACTAATAAACTTATTTGGAACTCATTTGTAACCACAGTAGGAACAAACGCACCTCATTATAATGTAAAGTAATATGTGCAAAGATGAATAGATGGCTACTGTTTTGTGTCCACTGCTTTTTCCTGGCTTCTGGAACCGGCCTCCGAATGGGGTGCGATCGCTGGTCTGAGGAAAGGGGTCGGCGGAGTAATTATGTTGTCACCGACATCGATCCACAACCCACGGCGCTCGAAGCAGCCAGTTTCCCCACCGCGCGTCAGTCTTGGGATTGAAATTGATTATTGAAAGCACGGCGAACGGAAACTTTGCCTGAAAATGAACTAACAGGCAGCTAATAGCCGCTGGGACTTCCTGAAAACAGCACGTTTCTTTAGGAGGAGCCCCCCCTTCTCTACCGGGTCTGACCTGAGTGTTCCAAAGTGGCTAAGGTGCAACACCTGGGTGGTTTGGGGGGGTACGCATTCTAACTGCTTGAGGTGAGATACCCCCTCCTCCCGCTTTGGCGTTTGACATCCTCATAAGAGGTTAGAGTGGTTACATCAATGCAAGTAATCCTCAATATGAGCAGCACTAATATTAGCACTATAAAAAGTTACTTTAATATTCCTGATTTAGTTATGAAGGACTCTTTGACTCACGTCCAAACCACCCCAGCTGGTCATTCCACCAAAAAAGTTTGTACTGTGTAGCTTTTATGTGATTCCTTCTTGCCAGTTTAGAGCGAGATTATGAAATATTACCTCATGCACGTTAACAATTGTCATTCAGGAACATAACCCATAATTCATCCTTTGAATTATTTTGAGGCGATTGCTGGTGATGGATTAAAATAAAGTGCTGAATAAATTAGCAGAAGAGTGGCTGTAAGGTAATTATTTACATTTCCTTTGAGCGCTAAAGAGCTGACAAAGGATGAGTGTTATTAGAAATCAGGTGTGAAAGATCAGGCTCTCTTCCTCCCGTCTCAGTCGGTAACGCGGTCATCCTCTACGTGCGCGTGCCAGCCCAAACAAACAGAACAGCAACATGCGTAACCCCGAGTGCGAGTGGGACAACGCTAATCGGCTCGGACATCGGGGCAAAGAGCAAATGTGTCTGCTGCAAGCTTCCTGCACAGCTACCCTAGTCTTTACGCTCCGAAAGTAGTCGTTGTGCCTCCTGTTTATGTGACTCCGCTACGTGATTAGCACAGCTAGCCAAGCCGAGTCTGACGTACTCGTGCTCTGGTTAGAGTCCACTGCACATGAATAACTCGGTCCATATTGAAACCATTGCTGTTATTCTTGCGCCACCAGTATGCAGTTAACCTAAAATCAAGGCCTGTAATTTGTGGTTGTGGGTGCATTTTGAGGTCAGTTCGATGTGTGTGCACTAAAGGATCGTTTGCCCCTCAAACTAGGCCTTAATTAGCCCAAATTACATCTATGCAACCACAGTTTGGGGTGTAAGTTCTCGTTCTTTTTTTTTTCTTTTGAGGGGAGGTGCCGATCGAGAACATTATTTAACAACTCCCAAAACATTTAAAGATGAGAAACACAAAACCTAACCATTTTACTTTCACTAAAAATCGAAACGTACCACAACGTCTAAATGTTGGTGTTTTCGTAGAATATTGTGCAATTAATATTTAATACACAGATGTAGGTATAAACAAAAAATACATTTGTAAAATGTTAAGTAGGCCTAATATAAAACTGTAAAATTTGCTCACGCGCGTTGCTTATTAAAAATATGGGAGAAATGTGTTCTGGTTTGGTCGAAAGTGGACATAGGGCACTCAGTTGAGTGGAATTTTGATTTTTTATTTATTAGATTTTTATTCCACATTTTTGTGTGAAACTCAGCACTGTAAAGAATCACACAACCAAAAACCAAATACTTAGTTTTCCAAATTTATATTAGTGTATACTAGTGTAGTAGTCCCCCAATTGAGTTGCATGATCAGTCTCTCCAGGATAGATGAGGTTCGCTGGAAGTTAGGATTCTACCCCAAAGTCTGGCGGCTGAATTCCCAACTGACACTATGCCGTAGCTGCTCGAGTGATACGTAGGCTAATTGAGGAATCACTTCAGTAAATATTCGCCTGTGTGAACTGATGACGTGTAAAAATGTAAATTGCCCTGGATAAGTGTATCTGCCAAGCAGATAAATCATTTGAAGTTATGCGTTTGCAAACTGGCACGCCCGCGCGCTCATCTGCCACCTGTTGAGACGCTGGAGACGGAAGGAGTGATTTTGAATTATGACTCCGCCGCAGAGCTCGTCTTTATCGCCGTAACGACCATTCAATCCATCTGAGCCCCCGGGGCTGGAAGGAGCAGATTTTATCGCGGTTCAGACGTATTAGGGAAAAGGGGGGCTTAGAAAACACCTCAGGGGGTTTAAGGAAGCCCGGACGACTGGCCTTCGCCAAGTGTGAGAGGAGCACGCCGCGCGATACGCTCACCGACAGAACTCCGGACTTTAAACGGCGGGAGAGGGGTGCCCTGCAGGTTCGGTTTAAAGACCTGACTGCAGAAAAAGGGTTGTTTCTAACCGGGTAAGAATGCAAGACCAGCTCCAGGGGTACCTCTGCTCTCGTTCCCGAAGCTTCAAGACCTCTGATCTAATCCATTAACATCATAATGAAGGATTCCCTCCTCAATGGTTTATCTGCAGATGGGATTAACACGTTCAACACTGTGACCAGAAACACACGGCCATCACCATCATATCTCTCCTTTGGGTCGTAAACTTTACATTTTTACGAATTATTCAGATTTGTTTCATCAGATTAACACAAGTACTTAAAAGTGGATCTTTAAAAGTTTATTCTTAATTTGAATTTGGTTCCAAATTTATTTTACTTAATGCCATCTCCTTGTTAAACACATGGCGGACACCGGTTAAATACACTGAAATATTTTTTGGGATTAAATATGCTTCCCCTGAGTACTGCAGAAATAAATAAATAAATAAATAAAAACAAATGTACTGGGCCTACTTAATAACATTCCCTATTTCTTTTTTTTAATTCAAAGGTGTGCATAACGCTGTGAAGACAACTCTCCACACGCAAACACACACACACACACACACACACACACACACACACACACACACACACACACACACACACACACACACACACACACACCCTTCACGTCTCCTCTCCAGGGAATTAGATGAGAGACAAAGGAGGAACATTCTTTAAGACCCGTTTTGTTCCGAGCGAAACCGTTTGACGTGTGAATGGAGAGGTGTTGCCTATAGATTCATTAGCCTCTCGGGGTCCCTCCTCTCCCCCCTGGGCCCCTTTCATTCTCCTGGAGTGGGTTTTTTTTCAGTGTTTGCTGTCTACGAGAGGGTTTTAGCCCGGCCGATGTTAGTAATTAGCTCCCTGCGCTGGAACGGAGCGCGTCGAGGTGGGTGTTAATGGGCCGAACAGACCCTCTCGCGCACAGCAGGCGGAGAGCAGAAACAGAAACCGCGCTTTGTTCCTCGGACAGAGAGGACACAAAAAAGTGTGAAAACGCGCAGAAAGGCCTCTGGAAAATATTACCAGGAGCTCACATTAAAAAAAAGCTTAAATAGCCTTGGCAACAAAAGGCAGAAAGAATGATTGTCACCTCCCTACTGCCGGGGTGTTGGAAATGGTTTTGCGGCAGATCTTAACAATTTGAAGGCTCGCGGAATATTCGCAGACACCTTTTTTTTTCTTTCGGTGGAGTGTGTCCAAAAACTCTACAGCTACACTGGTATTGTTATTGTGATTGAACACAGGTACTGTAAATGTCAAGAATTACAATAGAATGAAGTAGTTTTTTATGTTACACAAAAGATGAGGTGTGATCATATATATATATATATATATATATATATATATATATATATATATATATATTTTTTTTTTATTTTATTTTTTTTTTTTTTTTTTTTCAAAGAAGTATATACATGACAGGGGCCAACCATTCATTTTTCATATTTTATTCAAAACATTCTCGAATCACAGTCTCCTCTCAGTGTTCAAGGTTTCCGTGTGTCTACTTATCATGCGTGTTCTAAAGAAAATACAAAGCATTAGATTAAATTCTTCTCACTTTGTATCCTTAAAAGGAACTATGGGATCCTCAACCTGTAATTCCATCTGAATGAGATCCTATTTGCCTTCAAGGTGCAAAAAAAGCAAAGCTAATTATGACTCTCTTCTGGTTATGTTACTGATGCAACTGATTCTCCGCTATTCAGAGTGTAATACAGAAATGCTTTCAGTGTTGACTTTGATTTTTGCCTGGAGATATTCAGTCAAAACCCATCTTTAGACACTTTACCTTCCAGGGCAGAGGTCAGGCTTGTAGGGAGGGCTGTGACTGTCATTCTCCATCCAACGCTCTGTTTTTTTTTCTTGCACCAGTGCCAGAGCTATCCTTTCTTGTGTCCAGCCCCTCATTCTGCCTTTGCCTTTCACCTTGTTTTCATTTGAGAAGGGAGAGGCCAGGAGTGTATTTCCAGTCCCTCACGCCTCCAGATGTGCCCAGATCAAGGAAGTTGACTAAGCGCTTTGTGTCCTTTAAGACACTAATGTGATTATGTCACATATTTTCGGCCGAATCCCAGCGCTATTAGTCGTTGTGTGGGGTCCCATTCTCAATGGTCTCTATCACAGTACAAAAGAGGGGAGTGTTTTTTTTCTTTCTCACATCAAATCTGGTTGCTCGCCAACCTGTGTGCACAGAGGGTGTGTGTGTGTGTGTGTGTGTGTGTGTGTGTGTGTGTGTGTGTGTGGTAGGGAGCTAGCAGTGGAAGTTTGAGGCACAAAGCCCTGCCTTTTAAGATTACATGCATGATCACTTGATATTTCACTGGTTAAAAAGTGTTTTTGTTGGCTGGAAGACATGTATACTGAAAAAACACCAAACTCAGAGAAAAAGCAACTGAAAAAAAAGAAATTAATAATATATTGTGTTGATTTTATTTTCTACTTTTGTCTGTGTTTTCTAAGGTAATAATAGTTTGCACTTCAAATAATTGCTTTTGACTTCAGTCAAATATTTGATAACAGTTACTTGTGTATGTTGTCCAATTTGATGTTGAAAGCAATGTTCAGTCACGTATCTCATACTTGGAAAGGTGATCATGTCTATCTGCCTCTAGGGGATAGGATACTTTGTTACAGCCTGGAAGCAATGAGAAAAAAACATCACCTGACCGTATCATTAGCCATTTGCTGTCCCTAAACAGTACTGTAAGTATGTGCATACTTACACACACACACACACACACACACACACACACACACACACACACACACACGAGGATTTCGATATTTGCTCAAGGGTGCATCCCAACACCCACCTGGTCAAAGAAAACCAAGATGGGGTGAATCTGAAGCCCGCCTGGTGCTGTCTAGAAGCACCAAAATCACTGTCATGGTCCTCTGTTTCCTCTCAGGGGTTGACTAGCTCATTGAGCTCCTGTGCAGAAAGTGAGTGTGTGAAAGCAAAGAGGAGGCAGTCGGAGGCTGGTGCTGGCATAAATGCCTTCCTGGTGCATGTGCAGGAACCGGGAGCTGAGGTGATCGGCGGGTGGCCCTCTCTCTGGGTGCAGCGTCTCCTGGCAGCCGGTCAGAAACACCAGGCTCTCTTTGGCCCACAGCCAGCAGAGAAACCTGGCTTTCTCCTGTAATTACTGGCTTTGTATAGGTAATATGGATAATGGGCAGCAGTGTTTTGTAGTGGTAAGGAGCAGGGCTCTTAACCAAAAAGGTTGCTGGTTCATTTTCCCCCCGGGGCAAAGCTCTTGTACTCTTGGGCAAGGTACTTACCCCAGAATGGCCTCAGTGAATATCCAGCTGTATAAATGGATAAAACTGTAACCTATGTAAGTTGCTCTGGGTAAGAGCATCTTCTAAATGAGAATAATGTGCATTAAATAGGGTAGTTTTGAAGAACCACTTAAAAGTGTGTTTTCAATGCAGAAGATCTATAATGTAGTCATTTTAAGGCTAGGGTAATGCTAGGGCTAGTGTTAGGATAGGTCCTGGGCATAGGGTAGAGTAAGGACTAGGGTTAGAACTGGTGACAGGTTAGGGTTAGAGTTAGTGTTAGCATTATGATTAGGATTTTTATTAGGGTTAGTGTTGTAGCATTAGTGTTGGTGTTAGTGTTAGATTTGGTGTGAAAGTTGTGGTTGCAGGGGTTAAGCCTAGGGTTAAATTCATTAGATTGATTTTGGAAGGGTCTTTGAATGTTAATGTTTCATTGTAATGAACTTTTGGATTTCGTAATTGTCACAATAGAATTCAGGATTAGAACCATGGGAATTCAGATTCTTCAGAAAAAAATACTTCTTTAAATGTATATGTTAATCTTGATGCTTTTCATACTGCCAGTTTGGCATAAATGCTGTTGCATAGTTTGGTGGTGAAGAGTCAAATCAAAAGAATAGTGATGTTTTGGTCATTAATAATCCTATATGAAAAGGTTTTTATAATCCCATAATCTTAATCAAATTGTAACCTCAATTTGACTGGAAGTATCAGATTTGCCAGAATTCTATGTTAATGCAAGACATACCTGCTTGGTTTATCCAATAATCTTTCTCAGCGACCCTCTGTGAGCCTATCAAATGCATCCTTATTACATAACAAACATTTTTCTAGTATGATGAACCAAAATCATAAATGCTTCAGGTGGGAGATCTGACAGCAGGAGAGGCTTTCTATCTGTTGTGCAGGGCAGAGAGATTTGTCCAAAATAAGACAGTTAAGAACATCTGTAAACAAGTGTCCTTTGACCTTTTAAAGTAAATGTCAGCCATAATCTTGATCATTTGGGAGATCAATTGTTTTGTTTGTTTGTTGTATTGTCTTAAAGCTAATGATGAAAATGAAAAACATAATAAAAATAATTTTGCATTGGGGGACAAGCATTCATTAAAAAAAAAAAAAATAAAATAATAAACAATATATCAGGACTGAGAAAAGAAATGGTGCCCCCCCTTTCCTTTTCAAAGTGCAATGGGTTCATTTGTGAAATGTGGAGAGGGAAAAAAATTGGCAGGGGTGAATGTTTTCAGATGTAAGATGTTCACAGATAGCAGAGTCTTTATTCAGGGGCCCACCAACCAAGGTGACTATTAAGGATTTACCAACAGATCCACAAGTGTTGTTGTTTATATAATCATGATTACGTTCTGAGGGTGGCAATCAGTAGCTCTCCCGCGTACAATAACAAGTAACCCACATGGCATTCATAGCCCTGTGTGCTGCAGTCTCTGAAGTTCAGATGGATTTGCTAAAACGCATTTTCAGGATTTCCACTGAAGAATTATCAGCAGTTTACTAATGCCGACCGTGAAACGCAGGACGAACCAAATGCAAATGCTGGGCAATGGACTTTTCAGAAGGCAGATCTGTAAGTGTTTGGTGTGGCCAACCAAACAATATAACAGACTGTTATACTGTATTGCAGAGCCATCCCAGGGGACTTCTGAGTGTAATGGATTTGAAGGAGGCTGATAATATAAATCGATCCTGGACATGGCTCCTTATAACTAAAGATTTGTTTATTAAGGAGGCCACTGGCTGAAATTGTTCTAAAAATGCTTCTCAAATGAAGTCAATGAACCTTGGCAGATTACTATAAGGAGGGCTGTCTTTTTTATCTCTGATAAAAGAAATGAAAAGACCTGGAATTTCACACTGTACGTCTCCTCAATTCCATAGAGTACCTAGAGTACTGGGGCAGCAGTGTAGCATATTGCTTAAGGACCAGGACTCGTAACTAAAAGATTGCCAGTTTCATTCCCCGCTAGGGCTGCTGTACCCTTGGGCAAGGTACTTAACCCACAATTTCCTCAGTAAAATATCCACCTGTATAAATGGATAACATTGTAGAAACTGTAACCTATGTAAGTTGCTCTGAATAAGAGTGTCTGCTAAATGGCAATAATAATAATAATAATAATAATAATAATAATAATAATAATAATAATAACAATGTATGAGAGGTGTCTCCCTGGCAAAAGCCAAGCATCCACTAATTCAGCTAAATGACATGTCAGCAGTGCATACGTGTGGCCAACTGCCAAATGCTCAGGTGAGGTTGATCCCAAAACGTCTTTACAGTTTTCTGGCAACCGCTACATACACCTGTATGGTCATACTTAAATGAGTGTGGGTGTGTACGTATGCAAGCTTATGGTTTTGTTGTGGGTCTCTACTGTCCTGTTTTGCAAAAGCTCATGCATATGTGGAGATAAAATTGTTTTTTTTGTTTGTTTGTTTTCTGTCTTAACCTATGGATGATGATGAACAAAACCTAGCCTTGTTGGAAGCACTAAAATGACGCTTTCTGGTCCTGGTAGTTTGCCGGACCTTATTCTAATTTCTGATCGGCTCCCCTGTGCTCGGGCCCCAATGTACAACCATATCTGAGGTTGGTCAGTAGTGCGATGTAGTGATAAGTGATAATAACCAAAAGACTGGTGGTTCCATTCCTTGCTGGGGCACTGCTGTTGTACCCTCGGGCAAGGTACTTAACTAGCAATTGCCTCAGTAAACATTTAACTGTATAGATGGATGGAATTGTAAACTATGTAAGTCTCTCTAGATAACACTGTCTGCTAAATAACAAGGTAATGTTATATAATGGTCACCATACACTCAGTTCAGGCCAGTCTTTCTGTGGCAATGTCTCTGGTTCACCCACAGTTGAAGGAAGCATAGTTTTACTGTCCCGGATCTCCTAATGACCAGTCACATTGTGTTGTGCTGTAACTTTATCACGGGTCTGTCGAAGCTCATACGTGCCAGTCCTGAGACCGTGTCTGAGCCTCAAAAGGCCTCACAGCCCACTTTGAGTACGTGGCGAACAGTCTATTGACCTTTGGCCCTAGCTTATCAGATTGATCAACTTTTCTGTCCTTGCACCCTCCGTGGCAGCTGGGAGGTAGGGTTCACACAGCGTGCTTTTGTCAACAGCCGAGTGACACAGGTCACCCCCACCCCCCTTCTCTGCGTACTTGACAGTGTTTAGCACCGTTTATCTTTTTGGTCCTGGAGGAATGCTAGATTACAAGCAAGAGGAATCTGAGGAATCTGTCTTTGGTAATATGTAGGTTCTTTTTCTTTTCATTTTGAAGTGCTTTGAAAAAGGGAATGTAGGAATCAATTTGTATAGAAATGATTTCTTCTTATGTGATATAATGTGCTGCTTATACCTGGCAGCTCATAGTGTATAACTTCGCTGAAGAGGTTCAGGTTTAACTCCATGTTGAAGCACTCTGTCCCACCTGAGACTGGAACTCATGATCTCCTGGACAGCAGTCCAAGTCAAGTCAAGTCAAGTCAAGTTTATTTATAAAGCACATTTAAAAACAACAGCAGTTGACCAAAGTGCTGTACAGCAAACAATAAATAAGTAAATTATATAAATAAATAGACAAACGACAATAAATAAAAGCAATGAGACCACAGCAATGAAACAAAAGAAAAAGCAAAAACAACTCTCATGCTGAGTTAAAAGCCAAGGAATAAAAATGCATTTTAAGACGGGATTTAAAAACAGGCAGTGAAGGGGCCAGCCTTACATGCAGAGGCAACTCATTCCAGAGTTTAGGTGCTATAACTGCACAGGCACGATCTCCCCTATGCTTCAACGATGATTTTGGAACAGCTAAAAGGAACTGGTTAGCGTAAGTCCAGCATAATGTCTGTCAAAGCAGCCTGCTGCTGCTCCAATCAGAGAGCATTTCACCAGCAAACAAATGCCAGTTCAAATCAGTAATGCAAATCACATACATTGTTACTCCTTTGTTTCACAGCAGTGCTCTTAGAGAGTAGTAGCATCTTGCATGTTAAGCATTTAAACAGCTGGACAGTTTAACAGCTAGGTTTAAACAGGGACAGTAGTTTAACAGCAACTGCATTTAAGCATTCTGCTGAAAAGTACAGCAGTAAGCCCCCCACCAGGATTTGAACATACAACCTTCTGGTTACAAGGTCAGTTCAAAAACCACCACACCGTTCATGATGTTGCCCAACTAATACCCCAGACACACTGAGAATAAGATGGGCAACATCTTGGAAGGAAGTCAGAAGGTTGTATGATCTAGTCTTGTGACAGAGATATTTATAAATATTCCTTTCAGGGTGATTTCTATATATGAGTTCTAATGACAAAGAAAAGTTAATCAATTACTGTTTGAGAATTCTGAACTGGTGATGAGTTGAAAGCAGAAATTTTCCCTGGTGTGGTGGCTAGCAAATGGTTGATGGTTATCATCACAGTGCGTGGTCAATGTTCACAGTTATCATCTGTGGTTGCAGTCCTCTCTGCTCAATGTGCTCTGGGGGTGGGGGGGGGGGCTTCCAGTGATTTTCAGATAGGACCGCACACCTCACGGTCATGCCCACATTCACCGACGCGTACAAAAAAGCACAACCCACCGCCCCCGTGTTTACGGTAAAAAGCAGGGATTTCTGCGCCGTGTGTCACCAAGACACAGAGATTACAGGCATTTGCATTGTGCGGATTCTGAACCTCAAGGGATAATCTGGCGCTGTGAGGTCTGTTAAATGCGAGAGTCTCTCTCCCTGTCTTCATCACAGATCCGAGCCGATTACACGGGTCTAGGTCTCGTGGATCTCATATGGGCCGGTCGGAGGCCATTGCTGAGGGGCTTAAAAGATTAATCTGCTATGATTTTTCCTGTCGATATTGAATCCAAACCAGCCTTTGAAGACCTACATTCAATTCACAACTGAATATATGGCCCTCTGCCCCTGAACATACTTGTACAACATACGAATGCACAAGTGACTATTAGTGAGAGAGTGAGAGAGCGAGAGAGGGAGAGCGTTCAGTAATTGATAGATAGCGTTCGGTAATCGTTTCCGTGGACACCGTGGTGGTGGTGGGCTGGGAGGACCCAAGGCCCTTAATCTTCACTTAAGGACACGGCGGTTCTCTTCCATCAATAAAGACACCATTTCAGGAGGCTTTCAGGATGAGCTGGAATTTCCTGTCAGCTTTAGCGGCGTTTCTGATCCCCAGACCGCCGCTGAGCAGCCTTCCTGGAAAGTTACCGCTGGTTAAGTAAGATGCTCCAGCTATAGAGAAGGTCTTTAAAGCCACTCTGCTCCTACGAGAGTACAGTCAGTGCAAATCCCTTGTGATGAGAGTTTTTCTTTTTCATGTCTTAAACAAATTCTTTTGTAAAGAATATGTTACCTACTTTTTTTTAATTATGCTGTGTTTTTTCCTGTCTTAGAGCACATCACTTCAGAAGGCTAGGCCACACACACTCTATGGTACGCACTAGGCACGGCCGTGGAATTCCTGGTTGAAATGCATCCCCAAATGTATCATGGGATTGCTCTGGTCCACCTGCAGGAGGGATCCAGTTAAAAGAGTCTGGGAGAGAAATCCAGTGATATGGAACCTGTCATAACCCTTCAGCAATCTGCAGTTATATTTAGTCTATATGCCTAGAAGTATATAGTTATTTGAGATGATAATGTATTCAAATGCTTTTAGACAGTAAGCACTTTCTTGTTTTTTTTAATGTAAAACACATAATAAATCTCTGAAAACTTTAGTGGAGAGGGGCAATTTAAGACAAACACACAAGTCCTAAAACCATACTATTTTCAATCCAATTTGGGACAAAGTGTCATAAAAGGGCCACTAAAAACACTATGCAGTTTTTACACACTCATTTTCTTTTCCCTCCCCTTTTTACTGCTGGCTAGTTCAAAGCTGGCATGTAAAATGACTTATGAATAGACCCCTTTTTAGAGGAAAAGGCACAGAATGGCGAGAGCATCGACCTGGCCGAGAAGCAGAGAAGTTTTCCTATGAAGCATTAACTTGGCATCACAGTAACATCCCAACACATGTTACTGTTTTCTGCCAAATGGCTTTTTGATTAAATACAACAGCAAATCCATTGAAGACAAATTGCCAGACTATTTTGGAAAATGCACCACTGTGCTTCGGTGGGCTAGATTTAGGTGACTGTTTTATGCCTGCTACCAGCTGTTGTTGAGTTAAACTTATTTGAATATTGTTCTGTGGACCTTAGTCACAGTTGTTATGGTATATTGACTTTCAGTTCAGAAGACAAAAACTACAGCTCCAAATGTCTTTCCGCAAAGGGAGACAAAAAGGTTGAGGATTCATTGTGTCATGTACTGTTACTTTTTTCTGAATTAGGGGGTGGTGGAGTGTTGTTTCATTAAAATGCATTGTTTATTCCTGCACATTCAACACACACACATACACATTTCATCATGGCTACACACATCCTCACCATAGCCCACTGTGTGCTGAACTTGGCTTTTGTCCCTGCAACATCAATAGGTTGAAGAAGCTATAAAAATGTTGATAATGATGTTGACCTTGCCTCTCGTGTCTCTGACATTACTGAGGTAATTCTATAACATTTATGTGTCTGAAAAGAAAGCACTTTGATGTGTATTCTGAAACTGAAACCACATAAGATATTGGAATTCCAGTCTAGCCCTTACAAGGACAAGTATGAAGTCGTTCATTTTGATTAGAAGAATCTGAGCCGAAATTATGGGCACATGCATATTCTCAGACAAATCACAAAGTCTGAGACTTTCAATCTGCTTTGGCACATATGTGCCTGTGTTATACCTATGTGTAGCCTATACTTCAACAGCATAATTAAACATATCCTCAACCCATTGTTTAGGAAATATGCATTCATTTTCAGAAACCCAGCAAACTTTCAGCTACATCATCCTGAACTTTGGCAAAGAAAGTGCTTTTGTTTTCATTTTTTTTAATTTCCATTTTTGTTGGTACGCAACAGGCCAAAAAGGAGTCTGCGCTAATCCGTCAGAGAAAGTTCAGCACAAACTGCAAACCACATGCATTGAACAGGCCCCTCTCTGATGGCAGCGTTACCAATCGGCACCGGCCTTTTCTCTCTAAAAGCTGATTTTACTTTCGAATGGGCCACCCTAAGGACAGCGCCAAAAGATTTCTCGGTCAGCAGATCTGTTTGTTTTCTTGGCTTTGGCGTTTTCCGGAGAGCTCTGAGCGGGAGAGATAAAGCAAGAGCCGGCGGAGGACGACTCCGTTATGCGTAAACGCGAGCTTTATTTGTACAGGTGACTCCTCGTTCTTTTTTCTTCTCTTTGGCATTTCCCTTCCGTCCCTCTCTGTCCGCTCCATCTCTGTGCAGATCGGACCTCTTCATCCCCGCTTCCTGTCTCTCTCGCGGTACGTTTCCGCGCGCCGTTTCCCACATCCCTCCATCGCTTGTTTTCGTTGGCCGCGGCTCACCCTTGCGCTTCGTCATTTATTCGACGGCATCTGCGCTTTCAGATTCAGCTTCTCTCTCCAATGTTTCTTTATTTTTTAATCTATTCTTCTTTCATATCCTTTCTTTCTCTCTCTCTCTGTTAATCTCTCTGTGGGTATATATCTTTGTATATATAATTTTCTCTCTTATACTATTCGCCCCCCACCCCCATTCTGGGTTATTACCCCCCCTCAGACAGCATTATTAGAAAGCCCCCCCCCCCATTCACAAAACTCCAGCTGCTTCCTGGTCGTTTTTGGATACAGTATGAACCCTCAATACTTTTACTATGCTCAGAGGTAAACGGCTGTTGTATGGGAAGATTAGAGTTATGTTACTGTTTTAGCTAAAACATTATCTCCCATTGGGCTCATTCCAGCTGTGCTGTTTAGACAAAAGAAACTCTTTAGCTCTAAAACAGGCTCCTTAGCAACTCTTTCGTATCCAAGACCCAGTCGCTCATGCCAGATCATCTCCCCTTCCCTCCCATTTTCCCAGGGAAGCCCAGACGCCTCAGTATTCTCCCAGCATGGATTCCCAACGCACCAAGTTAGCAACCGTACGATTATTCCGTGTTAAAAAAAATTGTTGTAACCTTTCAGCGCAGCCAGGCGAATCAAGTCAATTTAGCTGGAGGCTTTACGTGTAGAATTAGACGCTAATCCTCCCCTTTAATCTGAAGGGTTTCTCTGACATCACAGGAAGGGCTCCGAGCCGCCGGCGTCACTGCGCTGACAGCCCGTTAACCGTTTTACCAACGCGCCGGCCAGAGGATCGGGAGAACCCCTCCCCTCCCCCACTGGGCCGTTTTCATGCACACATACCCAAAAAGTCTCCCTGTGAAACAAGTTTGTCTGGTTTGTCGCATTCTATGCTCAGGTCGGTTAAATCGCGTGTATCTACTATATATCTAAACCGGAGACCTGGAGTGTACTCGGGGCTATGTGAGATTCTTACACATTAATGAGTATCTCCTTTTCTAATTCCCACGTCCAGAAGTCATGGCTTATTTTACCGAGGTTAATGAGGGCGAGTGCTCAGTTCAGAGAAATGACACTCGCGGGAGTGTGTTGTCAGAGAGAGGATTACAACTGACAACTGAATCTGCCCTGAACTCTTTCCGGGAGCACCTGACTGAACTAAAACGAGAACCTCTTAAAAAAGGAAAGCGATCACACCGCCTGCCTCCCGGCCCGCTCCGAACAGCCCCGCTGTGCGCTCGCGAGGTCGAGTGCGCGCTCGCTCCCCAACCGCAAACTGTAAAATTACAAAGCAGTTTTACTGCTTAGATTCATCTATGCTCTTTCGCTGTCTGTAATTATTTTAATATAAGTGCTATTAGCAACGATTTTAGCTCTCCGGTTAAGTTACTTTTAATGCTCTAAATAAAAGATAAGTATCATTCAGCTGAGTCATTAAATTGACTCGCTGTGGTTATGGCCCATGACGCTCCTCACAAAGAGTAGGCGGTTCCCTGGTGCCCTGGCTAAATTTCTACTCTGCCTTTTTCAGTCTGGCCAAATAAAAGTCTCCTAGTTTAATTAGCTAAGTATTTCCCTTTGGTGACTGCCCCTTATTGCTGGTGGCTGTGGTGAGTTAATATCTCTCTCCTCTTTTAATTTTCACAAAGATTGGATTATAAGAGACTTGAAAGGTGCTATAAAAATGCAACCCGTTTTTATCTGTTTTGGTGTCAATGGTCACCTTAATAATGTATCATTTAGATTCTACTGGTGTGTTTCATGTTGACATCCAGCCTAGTTCAATTGGACAGTATGGGCCCCTTTTTAAAAGCGCACCCCCCCACCCCCTTAGCCCTAAATTTTAAATCACCAATGGAGCATTACACCTACCTCCATACATCACCTCCAACACTCGGACAGGAAATGCTGAGGCAAGGTGCAAGCTGTCCTCAAATACACCGTTTTATTCAATACAAGTCCCACAATGCACAGCATGAGAACCAACGCCAAGGAAGATTGCCAAGGAGGATTGGAGCATCTCAAATGGATGGCAGCCTAGCAACTTATGGAGGTTAGAAGCGGTGACCTATGGAACCCTGGCAGAGGCACACTAAGTAGCTAACTTTCCTCATTCCCACCTGTGGAGTTCTCTCTGATTGGTGCAGAGGGCTTGATACCTACAGTCTGTGTTCTTTGCCTATTTCACTGACTGTCACTTGGAAAAATCTGCTCTTCCAGCAGGTGGTCAATAGAATCAATTCCCCTAGAAGACACTGGCTTGGGTCTGTATCCCTGGACAGCTGTCCGTCAGTTGAGACCGTCATTCAGTTGAAGTTGTCTGAATGTGCATTTTATCGTCTAGTATTGGTTCATGGTAACCCATATGGGGTAGCACTCTGTAAAACACAGAGGACTGAGAGTTCTCTCTGCTCAGACAGCAGGGCTGACTGTAGATGGAGGTTCCCTAAAGCTACTTTCCAAGCATGCAAATGTCTCAGGTTCAGACAGGGAGTGATTCATGTCCCCATTGATCACTGTGTGCATCTGAGGGCCTGTTCCCTCCTGTGTGTGTGTGTGTGTGTGTGTGTGTGTGTGTGCAGGCGCCGTGCATGTGCCTGTGTGTGTGTGCGTGTGCATGCATGTGTATGTGTGTGTGTGTGTGTCTTGAACCCTGAACCCACCCCCCTGATTTCAAATCCATAATTACACAGCATTGCCTCAAGTACCGACACCAGCCACTATCCCACACAGTCTATCAGCAGCCAGCAGTCTGAGTGGATCAGTGAGGGGCACACACACCTGACCCACACTCTTGTGCTCCTCCAGGGGCTCACCTCTCACACCTGGCCTTGGGACCTGTCCATTGGGGGGGGGATCCAAGTGTTAAACCACATGCTCCACCTACACCAACTCACAATTGGCAGTTCCTGAAGACATCTGTGTCTTCCTGCAAGCACGCACACACATACACACACACACATACATACACACACACACACACACACACACACACACACACACACACACATACGCACGCACACATACACACATGCGTGTGGGGGTGCGCTGGGTTTCCGGAGCTCGGCTGGAGGTCAGGCGTTATTCATCACGTGTGTCGGTGCAGGAGCTGACGTGTGGGGCCGTGCTGCCGCTGTAATTGAGTCTCCTTGTCTTTTCTAGGACACCAGCAGATATAACTACGCCGAGACACCTTTCCTCTATATATTACACATCTCTACAAGGCAGACAGGGGTGAGTTATTGTTCCGCCCCAGCCGAACGAACGGGGGGGGGTTGTGTGGCGGTGAGACCTGCGTGCCTCTCAGCGTGGGAGGATGGTCCACAGACGTGACTGTTCACAAGCAGGAGACCACAGTCAGTCAGGGGGCATGCACGGGCCTTTTGCTAAATCAGTCAGCAGGCCCCGTGTCTCACATACTGTGTGTGTGTGAAGAATTTCAGTAGCAACACTTTTATGAAATACACCTTGTGCAGTCAAACCAGAACAGAACAAGGCCAGACTCCTTACGACGTACTGACATTTGCAGTACAAATGTCGGATGTATCTTTGCAAAGCACTTAAGAATGCAAACACCTATTAATGGTTGCCCGAACAGCTTGCAGATAAACGGGTCACAGTAATGATTAAGCTGAAGTTAGTGAATGCCCTGACAGAAGAGTGTAGAAGGAGGGTAGCTTCGCATTGGTGCTAAGAGGAAGGCACAGCTGATACAGGAAGGTGACCTTTGACCTGCAACATGTGAAACCTAGGACACCAAAAGGGGTGGAGCATAGCTCTGGAGGAAGGAGGGAAACCCAGAACCGCACACATACTTTCTGAAATGGAGGAACCGCCACAGAGCACACCTAGCACCTGATGACAGGTGTCAGAACATGTCATGCAGGTACATGTAGGTAGGCCATTGACCGAAAAAAAGAAGATTCAAACTGAGTGTGACCGTACAAGCTCCAACTTATCAGACAGCTCACTGGCTAGAGTTTCCAGATGAAAAACAAGCACTTCAAGCGAACACGTTTAAAGACTGTCAGAGTATGAGGAATGCAAGCCATATAGCGGTAATCAGTGTGCTTAATGTTATCAGAAAGTAGGAGGTGTGGAAAATGCTAACATTGTTAACATGCTAAAATGTTAGCCAGAGCTAACAATTTATAATGGTATGCATTTTTCTTTTTCTTTTTGACAAGCCTCCTTTAAGGTCCTTTGCCTCAAAATTTTTAGAAAATTTTCCCATCATACAAAAGAGTAAGGCAGCTTTTGGTATGTTTATGCACTAACATTTTTTTGGAAGTTAAAGGTCTTTGTGTGAGTGTGTTCCTTAATCACGGAAACATGACTTGATAAGAAATAAAAGCACTCCAAGGCTGCATCACAGCCTCTGCACACTGCATCCTCTACTCTGACGATCAACACTCCTCAAACGCTCGAGAGAAACGTGAGGGGTGGGCACGGGTATGAATGGGTTTTGGCATCTTCGCCCGCCTGTAAAACATGCTGTTGATTTTGCGGGGGTTGCGGCGCAGCTCTCTCCGCTGTTTGCCTCTCTGCTCCTGACACTTGAGTGATGCGTTGGTGCTCAGAGAGCTCCTATCTGCATGCACCATTTCAGCAGCTGATCATGCAGAACCCCCACCCCCTCCCAACCACCGACCCCCCACCCGACACCCAAATCCCCAAATCCACACAGCTCCAGGGGTAGGATTCTCATGGGCAAACACAAAATAAAACACAAACATGTCTGTGTGTCACTGTTCATTAATGCTGGAACAGAAGAAGGGAAAGTCTGTGTGTTCCTGGGGCTCTCTCACATGCTGCAGAGTTTTAACAGGGTGGACACAAATCTACATTTTCCTTTATTAAGACACATAAATCAAATGTGCCTTTAAAACATAGGATGGGAATGTTCATGAGGCAGTCTGGACCCAAAGGGTGCTTGTTCTACATCTTTCTTTCTTTCCATCTTATTATACCTGTAGCGTAGTAGTGAGGAGTAGGGCTTGTAACTGAAAGGTTGCTGGTTTGATTCCCTGCTGGGGCACTGCTGTTGTACCCTTGGGCAAAGTACTTAACCCACAATTGCCTCAGAATTGTAACACTGTTATTGTTAAGTCACTCTGGATAAGAACGTCTGATAATGACAATAATGAAATGTAATGTAATGCAATGTAATACTAGTAGACCACGTACCGATTGAGTTTACCCCTGGATTCAATCAACATTTGTCCTTACTTTTGACTTCCGTATTGTTTCTCATTCATTGTGATGACCTCTGAACTCACCTGTTATTGTGAACAAAAACACTTCTATTTAATTGAGTCAAAGTTATGAGTCAGATATGTTCTTTTTTATGAGTCCAGAACAGTGAGTCCAGTGCTGAGTGTGTCTAATGTGACAAGAAGGGGTGTGTGTGTGTGCGTGTGTGCATGTGTGCGTGTGTGCGTGTGTGTGTGTGTGTGTGTGTGTGTGTTGCGGAGGGTTGGTTCTCTCTCAGTGCAGTTCCAGCAGGATTTTGACTGATGGCAGCTGTCTTACACTAAACAGGCCTGTAAGAGGTGCAATCTGAGCCTGCCAGCATACGGCTCAGAGATAATTAAACATTTTTGATGATGGAACATGTTTAGCCGAGGGGGTGGTGCCAAACTCAATTTCCAGACGAACATGTAATGGGAACACACAGCCTATCGTGACAATTTTATGAGTGGTAGGACCTCGACAAGAAAACAGTCTGATATTGAATGCCCAGTATATATCATTGATAAAGTATTTGATTTCATGAAATGTGGTTTGACAGGACATCATTGCAGATGTGCAACTGGCACTATGATCTCCACCATGATGTACTCCAATTTTGTGCACATCACAAAGTGCAGGGGGAAGAATGCAACAAAATAAACTGGCTTGGAATTAATGTTCAGGTTTAACCCGATGTTACTATTATTATTTTCCCACTTCCTGCTTCTCTCCACTGCATGTATCCATTGACTTCTCCTCACCTTCCATTTCAGTATTTTACCTATATAATCTGTACTTTCTGATCCAGTCTCCCTTTCTCTCTATCTCTCTGTTCCTCTGCCTCCATTTCTTGCTCTTTCTCTCTCTATTCCTCTCCCTCAACACTTGCAGCACGTGTTCACAATCCTCTCAAACTTTGAGAGGTAACCTTTGACCCTTGACCTTGCTGTCATTTAGTTCTTAAATCTGGGACTGAGTTAAAAACATCTGGAAATTCCAACAAGATTCAAACCGCGATTGTGCGAGTGACTGGCTGAAGTTTAATTAATGAAATACATTACTTAAATGGTCTTTACACTGGAGATAAATGTTTAATTCGTAAGCAATGCCAAGACAATTTTTTTACTGCCTTTCAAAGACGAAAATGCTTCCCACTTCTTATGTTTCTAAAGATTTTCATCTCATTTTGGTAACAGGTCCAGTCTAATCCAGGACTTTGTACAGAGAATGGTTGCTATCCTAACTATTTAAATAGGGGTGTGTGATGCCAAATTCACACTTAGCAGTGAAAAGTTGAGGCGTAATTTATGTCTGTGGAATGGTCAATAATATGCACTATGATGACAGCTAAACTGGGCCCCAAAGAAACCAGTGTTACCACACCACATCACTGTGTTAGCCTTCTTCTGCGCCGCTGAAGGTGTTTGTCCACGCCATTGGAACACTCCAGTCAGGCAGACCCAGAACAACACACAAATCATGTTGTGGTACGCTAATTCCCGGCGTCAGGGCTGTGCTGAAGTCACTGTTAATTAAAAAACAAGATGTTTTCACTTTCACAGAGGAGATTAAAATCACAGCCCCGCCACAGAGTCCAAAGCTGGGTTAGGGAGGTGTGTGTGTTGGGGGGTGCTTATGTGGCAGAGTGTAGGGAACACAGGAATAAATCTGTTGGACCCAAGGTATAAATAACGACTTGGAGGGTCGTGCAAGTCTATGTCGACCCCGACAAAATTGTTACACTACGCAAAAAGGAAAAAAAAACCGGGAGGCTCGTCTGGTTTCCATTAGGAAGATAAAACGGCTCACTTGAAACCTTTTACTGGCTTCTTTGTTGCCGGGAGGTGTCCGCGCCACTCTCTACATCATTCCCCAGCTGACATGACTTTAAAGGGCCTGCACGGCCGCGCTGGGTCTCTTAATCAAAGGCTAATTGTAACAGATATTGGGGGAGTGTTAACAGGGCACCCACTCTGCCGGCTATCGGCGGTCCCGAGCGGGAGATAACACTAAACACGAGGCTGGACCCGCCGGCAGGGACAGGCCTGGGGGGGGGCTAAGTGCCGCGTGGTTGAGAAGGAGCAGGAGCCTTTACACCACTCCACCGGAGCGGAGTTTACCATCGCCTGTCAGCTTGTGTTAGTTAGTAGTGAGAGGAATTTGAAAACAAAACAGCAGCTTTTTTTTTTTTTTTTCTTAAAATCAGGGCAGGAGTGAGCAGGCCCAGAACTGGAGGAAAATGTAAGTTGGACTGATCCACCTGGCTGGGTTGTTGAGGGGGGGGTGTCTCTATTTCGTCTTGATACAAATGTTTGAAGCACCACCACAAATGGTTCGCCCCTGTCGTGTATACTATGTCATGACAATAATACGTCAACCATAAGGATGAAACAAAAAGTTTTATCACTTCAACCGAGTGTAGGGACCATCAGTTTGGTGTGTGCATACTGACACCCCACCCCCCCCCAAAAAAAAAAGTTGTAATAAGAGATGCTTAACATTTTTGACTGGTCAAAAAGCACACTGTGTTTCTAATAGGTACTGATTTTCCCAAGAATTTTGCTGTGGTACAAATCTCATATCAACTGGCATCCACACTGGACCATTCAGATTTTCCCCCAAGTAACACATTACTTTTTCCGTTACTCACACTGTTGTAATTTTTTGAAATATCCCTAGTTTGGTAATCAGGTGTGCCTAGATTTATTGAAACATTCTTTTGCTTCACATTAGAGATGAGAAAACATCTCTACAGTGGCAGTCTTTATTGCCACTACTTTATCTTCTTCACTGAAAGTGACTGTACTTGAGTGAGCACCCACCCAGCTAGATTAAAGCCACAGACAACCCAAGTCCTCATTATTCTCTTAAATGATGGAGCAATACATTACAGGCTTGTAGACTTGTGCATGTAGATTTGAATATGCTGTTGAAGAAAAGAGTGATGGATTTTAGGTATGCGGTCCCTTTAACCCCACCTTGTGTAATTACAGCACAGGTAACTGAATCACCAATTGGATGCTTTGTGGTAATGAACGCACAGAGATAACCACAGGAAAAGCTGTCTTTATTCTCAGAGACAGATTTAAAAGCAGGCAGAATTATTATTAGTAGTGATGGGAAAATGGGCCTGCATGAACCCCAGAATGGGAGGAGCTACCACGTCTCCTCCGCGACTCTCAGATTTTAACGAATTGCAGTGCTTTGCTGTGCAGAGCAAAGTCTTTTGATTGGTCCGTACATAAGAACAGAGGAACACTAGAAGGAAGCAACACTTTATGTATTTGTGTGATTTGAGTTTGTTAGCAATGCCCAGAACAGCAAAATGGAGGTTGTTTGTAAATTGTTGTTGGTGCTTCTGATAGTAATCATCAGATTTTCACATAGATTTTTGCCTTATGCTGAAGGCTAAAAATGTGTAAGACAGTGAGTTAATTGCAGTTTTAGCCTGGCTAGCTGGCCATGCTATTTTGTGTGATAAAGTAGTGAGTATTGTCCTTCCCCTTTGCAAGGGAAAAGGTTTATTTTACATGACTTTGCTTAGCTTGTTCAGTAAGAGGCAGAACCATGGTGTTCATCAGTAATTCTTCAGTAATTCTTCAGTAATTCTGCCATTGGTATGTTTGTGGAGACAACTTCAGATGCTTTAGTTTAATTCTGGGAATAGGGGAATCCTCTATAAAAAAATGTCAAACTTTCACCCCTTCCCAAGTTTTATCTCATAATATTTGGAATTTATTGTTAAAATATTGTTTGATTTTTTTTCTTGAAATATTTTGACTTTATTCTCAAAATATTATTTTAAATATGTATCAAAATATGTCAAATTTATTCTTATTTCAGCTTTATTTTCAAAACACCAAAAAATTCCTGTGTCAGGGATACTCATCCATGTATTTTTAACTAATTTCCACCTGTCCGTGCGTCTTCATGTTCTGCTGTTCTGTTGAATCTTAAAATGGATTCTATAGTCTAAAACTGTTTAAAAAGCCTCAGTTCAGTGCCGCAATATGTTTGATACCTGGAACCCCTTTGTTGCCATTCTCTTCACTTTTTCCACTGGAAATGTGGCCTGACAAAAGGTATTGTACAACATTAATATATCCTCCTTTGATCTGTAATCCATACTTTTGACTATATACCCCAGCATCCAATTTCCTTGAGACATATTAAAAATTGATTGTCAGAATATGGAAGCATCACCCATTCTGTGGTTCATGAAGCCTCACTTTCCCATGACTCTTTCTAACCATAAAGTCACTAATTGAGAATGTATTGCATGTTTCTGTGGTGTTTTGGAATGCATGGCCTTATTAGGAAAGCTTTTTGTCTCCGTGTTGTTGAGCACTGTATATGCGCCTGATGTATGAGGAATTCCTCCTTTGGGAAATACAGGGAGTACTCCGCAAACATTCCACCCTAATCTGTTCTGTTCCACTCCAAGAGACATCACATCTGATTGTGTTAGTTATGGTTTGAATTGTGCTGTGAATTAGTGTTTTATTAGCTGTCCTGTGCTGCCAGACTACTGCATGCCTTGTGGGTCTAACACAGTGGTTCTCAAAGTGTGGTCTGTGAACCACTGCTTAAAGGTCTTCCAAGCGGGCCTCCAGTCAACACAGATTTATACTAAAAAAATAACCATATTCAAATGAATACACTTACAGGTAGATAATTGTTTATTTATTTAATTTTTAGAGTTGTGGGCACAGAAACATTTCTGCTAGGTGTTACTGCAGATACTCTGTTACGCTGCTCAAAACAGTGTCAGGTGAACTGCACTGAAAGGAAAGGACATTTCCTTTGACCACCACCAGCCAACAATTCATACCCAGAAACTAATTCTATCAGGAACAAGAAACTTAAAGTGTTTCCTCCATGTATGTTTTGGATGTGCTGTGAAGATTATTATGATGATTCACTCTACTTTGTTTTGTTTTGTTTTTTTTTTTTTTTTTGTGTGTGTGTTTTTTTTTTTTTTTGTTTTTTTTGGTTAGGGGGTTAAACTGTAATTTGTTTTTATTTTAAATTATCTTAAAATGGGCGGATGTAGAGGCTGGTTGCTCATAACTGTGATTACAGCACAGGCAGACGAAAAGTTTACATCCATTTCTGGTAGAAAAGCTGCATCCTACAATGCGCAAACAAGGATCAGGAATAGAGGATGAACTCAGATAAAGGCACGAGCAAAGTACGGCAACTATAACGTTAGCCGTGCACTATTAATGATGCGAAAATTATATGTATTTACGTGCATGCGTGCGCGTGTATGTGTACAACACAACGATGAAGGATTTTTCCGTGTCCTTAGCTGGCTATGCCCACCTCAAACAAATTAATGAAATTAAAATATTGCGAGATTTAATTAAACTAATTGGTTCCTTAGCATTTTTATTAGTTATTGTCATTAACAAAACAGGACTGCTGTCTACGAAGATAGATTATAAGTTTAAGCAGGGTTTTCTTCTGCTGTATATTAACCCGCCTGACACCTCTGTTTAGCATACTGGAGTCCCTGTCTGAAGTCATGCGCGAGGCGAGGACGGGCGCGCATTGTCAGAATGATCCCGAAGACAGCTACCGGTTTTCATCCGATGATTGAAATGCGAGTTGGAGACACAGGTACGCCCGTACGTTTTGCCGTCTCCCACCACAGCTCTCTTTGACGTGCAGTCAGCCCTGCAACTCGTTAATGAATTCATCCCGGAGTGCATTAAAACCCCCCATATCTGAGCGCGTGACAGATTTACGGCGCCACAATCGCAGTGCTATGTTTGGAGGAGGTCCGTTCGTAAATTAAGGCACGCGACGACAGAATTTAAGTTAGCCATGGATGTAGGTGTGTGTAAGTGCGCTTGAACGGTTACCCATAACGAGCTTTGCCAGGATTGAATTTTTTAAAACATGGAAATCTGGAAAGATCTTTTTTTAGTTCCGGTTGTTACCTGGTATAGTCAGAAAAAGAAAATATCACACGCTACAAGTGTTCTCAATCAGAACCCGTATCATTGTTAATGCAATATTTATTGACCATCTAACTCATAATGTTGTAAAGTATCAAAAAAGCATATGTTTTGTATAAGCACACTGTGGGCCTGACAGAATGTTCAACTTAGAGGAATGGCATAAATATTTCCAGTGATGAGACACTAAGAATGAGAGTTTGTAAGTGCAATTCCACAAATTTAAATTCTGCTTTTAAAACACAGTGGAAAATAACCATTACCCACGGGCAGCATATCTGAGGTACAGGTCACCTGTTCATTTTGAGTGATGCATGTCTGAATAGCTTCACAGCAGTAAAAACAATCCTGATGTACCTCCAAGGTGCTTAACAAATGGGCTGTTTTTTTTTTTTTTTTTTTTTAGAAGAATCAAGGCTAAACGATGGTTTCACTTAAGGACCAGAGTGACCGTCCATCTTCATAACTGCGTGTTCCATCAAAGAGCCACAGACCCGCCCAGCCACGGCTGGCTCTGATTAAGCTCAGGCTATGGATATCCCCTCTGTGATCTGCGAAATGCCTGCCACAGGGTCCACCTCACACCTGCAGCTCTCCGATTCTTCTTCCAGTAATTACCCCCCATCCTCCCCCAAACATCCCAGCATGCTTAGCCGTGCATCTCCTCTCAACCGTATATACCCCCAACCCCAGCATTTGATTCAAATTACCCCCAAACTCATTTTCTCATTGGAGGGGTCATATGGGGGGAAAAAACAGCATTCCAGGGTCAAAGTTCAAGGGCTGAGAGCATTCAGCTTCTTTGTTCTGCTTCAAACTTTTCATTTTTTGTAACTTCTATTTTTTCAACATTTTGCATTTTTGTTTTTATTTCAAGATGCAGTGGTGCTTGAAGACTGCTGTGTTTCCTGAAGTTTTTGGATCATCAGCTGGTTGGCAGTAAATATGCCTTCATGCCTAAATGCTTTTCAGTGTGTGTCAGGTCTTGGACGAGGAACATCCAGCGATGTTCTGATTTATCAAAGGATAATTAACTTGACAGCATGTTTTCATGGCAAGCTGCTGAACATTAAAAAAAATCTGGAAGCAAATGTTTTGAGATGTGTTGCTTATGATTGTACTTGTACCACTGGCTTGCATGGTTACTGTTATTTTGGAGAAAGTATAGTTGGGAAGATATGTTCTCACAGGACCATGTTGCTGAATCCAAGACATGAATGGGCAGTAGTACATTTTAGACATCCGGTGTTTTGTCTGTATGTGCAAACAATATATATACTGTAGATGGAATCCATGGGCATTCCCCTGTGTGGACAGGAAAGAAGGTTATCTAAACACTAAATGAAACATTGACCATCCTAAGGATAATTAATATGTCTAGCAGCAATTCACACATAAACTTAAAAGGCCAAACAAAATATACCCACACTCTCAATGATAGAATAAAATGTATGTGTCCTGTAGATCATCTGCTTCATTGCAGTTATGAAAATGTGAGTTTAAAATGGGGTGAAATGCTTATAATAAAATTTATATCCTGTAGGACTTATTAATGTGAATTTGTATCTTGGGAATATTAAGCAGTCTTCACAAACATGGACATTTTTTTCCCTTCCTCTTTCTTTTTCAAATTGTAGTGAATGTGTATGTTTGCTTAAAGGCTTAGTATTTCATACAGTTTTACAAACTCAGATATAATCAAGCTTTTTTCTTGAGTGCCACCTCAATCAGTGGCTATGTGCATGAGAATGTGTATGTGTGTGTGTGTGTGTGTGTGTGTGTGTGTGTGTGTGTGTGTGTGTGTGTGTGTGAGAGAGAGAGAGAGAGAGAACAGGCATTGGATAAGTGCTTAATTAATTGGCCTCATCTCTTTTAGAAGTCAGGTGATGAACCTGAGACCGATGACAGATCAGGGAGCATTGTTTGGAAAGGCATATGGCTTTTTAACATGCCCTTCACTTTGTTATATCCTTAAAAATTTGTTTATAAGAAATTAATTGATTCACAATCCCTGCTCTTAAAAACCTATTATGTGAGAGGCAAATCTGCTTTGCCACAGATATGTCTCAGAATGGATTTTTTGTGAGCATCCATTCATGTTCCTGTACTAAAAAAAGTTTGGTTGAGGAACACAGTAAGAGGGTCTAGAAAATCTAGCCAGTTGGACTTTGTCTCAGAAGGGATTTGGTTTCTATGAATTTCATGAAGTTACCTGGTACACCCCTCATGTCCTGAGTGTAAAATCTGTAGGCAGAAGACTACCACTGACAGGAACATTATCCTGCAGGAGGACAAGCCTGGAGACCTTCTCACTTCTGAGAATCACTCTTCCCCCAGAAGCTGAACTAGGACAGTGCTCACAAACATACTGTGAAGATTTTGAATCTTTTCATCATTTTCAGGAAATTGATTCTCCATAGCATGCATACTTAGCTGTAGTGGGCAGTGTGGCGTAGTGGAAAGGACTAGTACCTGTTGTACCCCTGGGAAAGCTAATGAACCAGATTGACTTCAAACTATCCAGCCAGGTAAATGGAAGATTTGTATTTAAATTGCTCTGGAAGGTGCATTTGCTGACCTGATGTAAATAGTTTCATTGAGGTTTTTTTCTTTGAATTTTTTCTCACAAAGAAATGTCTGTCCAAATGACTGTTAGGGGTACCTTCACGAGAGCATGTCTGTGCTTATATTTCAGTTAATACAACAAATCGTTCCAAAATGTCTTTGCACATGCACGCACTCAAAGACATAGGCATGGTAATAAAGTTTATTAAAGTATCATGTGTGAGGCAAACGTCAGCTTGTTGCTTGGTGAAACTGATTGTCATCACATATCTCAAAGACATTCCATCTACAGTGAGAAATGGTTTTGTAGCATCATTTATCAGCTGGATAAGTAAACTTCTATAAACTCTCAGCTCCTTGAACTTAATCTCAATTCTTTGGAATTCCTCATTGGCCACCCACTGGAACTTTTTACCCAGAAAGCCTAAACTTAGTGCTTATATCATAGCTGTGTTGGAGCTCCCAAGTCAACATTTTCAGGTGGCAGGTTTTGCACTGCGTGTCTATACCTGAATTTCAGAACAGCAGCAACTTCAGAGCAAGTCTATGAGTGATGAATGTATGTCTACCCTCATGGGGAGATTGAACCAAGCAGGCCAATCACAGAGCAGGGAGAATGTCACATGGTGAGAGTGGGCGTGATCATGGAAAACAGTTTGAGCTATAATGGAATGTGATTTTATTTTATTTTTCTAAACGTAGCAAAAACCACTCCTTGGGATGAAAAGACTGGTGATGGTCTATTGTCGCAAAAGGCAGGCAAAGACCCTAAATAGTGGGTGTGGTGATTGGTGATTGGTCCGGATCCGGTCAGATGACAGAGCTGTTCTCGGCTGTGCCTTGTATTAGCCAGGGCGTTTATTGGCTTCTTAGTTGTTCTGATGTGGACCACTGGCCACCAGTGAGGCACACATAGGAAAGGCTTGCTGCTTCCCTGTAAACAGATAATGGCCCTCAACCTGTTCTTCCGGCTTAAGAAGCCTGCCAGTTTTAGTCACCGATCAGCTGCTCAGTCCTTTTTCTACTGTGTAACAGTACTGTAGCACACCTCCCATTAAGTAATATTAACTGTGACAATGTATTAATCTTACCTTAATTAGTACATTAAGTAGAGACTGCACATTATTTAACCACAAAACCTGTATTTTATTCATTACAGCTAAACGATTTTGTGTTAAGTGCCTGAAGGCAGACCTGCCACGTGTTGCCATCACATGAAAAGGAATCAACAATTGGCAACTGAAATTGGCACGTCATATCCTGTTTGGACATCATTTTAATCACAGGTCAGGGTGGGGTCGGGGTGTTATTCTTCCAAATTTAACTTGTTGAATTTATTCTTGTGGATGTTTCTGCGCAGACCTACCTGACAGACATTTACATATAGACCCCCTGGCAAGGTATTTAACTCACTCAATCGCCACAGTAAATATCCAGCTATGTAAATGGATGAAACTGTAATCCATGTAGGTTACTCTGGGTAACAGCATCTGCTAAATGACTATAATGTAATGTAGTGTAATGTAGTGTTTGCTAACATAGCAACACCCGTCTGTTTTTGGATATTAATCATGCAGAACTGTTAAAACAGGCGTAGTATACTAATCAAATAATGATAAGTTCTCTCCTGTTTGCTGATGTGGATAAGAATGAATCACTCTGTCCTGCTCCGTCCAACAGTATTTCATGGAGCTCTTTCAGCTTGATCCTCGAATTAGCAATATGTCCTCTTCAGTCATTTACCATTTATGGAAATGCTTTATTTTTAGGTCCAGTTAATTAGCTACCAGTTAAAACATTATTACTAGTTTTGGAAATTTGCTATTGCAATGGTAACAGGTAAATGTAGTTAGTGGCCCTTGTTTTAAAGACATAGGGTTGTAAGTTGTAGGGTTAAGGTGTTCATTCACCGTCGCCATGACATCTCTCAATTTCAAAATTCAACAAATTCGTTTCACAAATGCATTTGATAAATGCACACCAGTGCAGCCACACAAACAGTGAGGGCGTGTGTGGCAGAGGTGCCAGCAGACGTCGCTGGAGGTTCCCCGTGGATTTAAAGATGCAGAAGCTTTGAGGTGATAATTCCAGGCATCTTCATTAGCTAATGTCAATACTGTGCCTGTGAGGTCAAAAGGCCTAATCTCGTATTATGGGATTTGCGAAAGCCGAGACTGAACTCGTGGAGGTGACCGGTCACTCTGACAGAGAATCCTGGCTATTTCTAGTACAGTTCATCTACCTGTGGCAACCTGAAGCCTTCACCTGCGGTCAGCAATAACATGTCTGATGGTTCACACACCCCGTCAACACACATAAGGAACACAGTCAAAGTGACCAGCCCTGCTTTAATATAATCTTTTGTTATTTTACTACTGGTACATGCCCTCAGCAAGCAAAGAGGGTAACTTATATTTCCCTCTTTTTGGTCACTTCTGAGCAATAATTTTTTTGAAGCCAAAACCACTCACACTTCTATTGGTACCTATCTTCACTGCACTCTGAAGGTGTTAGAATATTAGCTTCCTGTAACATGAGAAGGGTCATTTTAAACCCGGTATGGGGATGACATCAGAGCCTGAGGGATCCTTGCAGCAGGCCCAACCTCCGCCCCAGAGCTGCAGAGAAAATCCGCCGTCCCAGGATGCTCCATTTCCTGTTTACCTGCACCCCGTTCCGGGTGTCCGCGGCTCCCGTGCATCCCCGCGTGCTGTTAGCAGGCACCTGCACCGGCCACGCCGGGGAGTAAGGTGTCACTATCTCCAACCCCGACGTCTCGTGTGGCTCGCACAAAAGCGGCAGGAATGGCCCAGCCCCCGCCTTTCAGAGGCCCCCTTTCCGCCGGGTATGAATGTCAGCCTACTCCTTTGTCGGGGGCAACAGACGTTCCCACACGGTGTCCGATTGTGCTGCGAGCGGGGCGGCGGGGCACGGTTTGATTTCAGATAGCGAGACTAACGCCAGCGGGTTTGGCAGGGCTTTTGTTCCGAGCCGGGCCGAGCCGGAGACCTGAATCCGACACTGTCTGAGCGCGGGGCTCTTTGGAGAGGGCCCTGTTCAGGTTTCATAACTCGTTACGGTACAATTTGTCCACTTTTATGATGTCTGTGACAACTGAAAGTCATCCCCTTAACCTTTTAAATCCCACCCTATTGCGCAGGGCAGAGTCAGCCAAAGAGCATAATTTGTCACCCTGAGCAGTGCACTACACCTCACTGTTGCCGGTGGCAATGTTCCGTTCCTTCTGAATTACCACGTGAAGGGTCTGTAAAGTAGTGTATTATGTCTCTCGGGGGGCACACAGACTATCACACGCGTGGGATAATCCGTGTCTGCTCTGCCTGTACCTGTCTGTCAGTCTGAACATCCCCATCCATTCGTCACTTGATCTGGTTACGACAGGCAACGCTAACAACGCTAATATGCTAAGACCTTCGGAGTGTAGTGATGATGGTTTTGTTAACACCACTAACTGCATGGGGCAAAAATTCAAAGGTAACCCTGATGGCGTTCCAAATTAGCTGCAGAGTTGAAAGCAAGAGAGTAAATCCACGCGCATCCAGGATGTTTAGGGAAGAATGGACTCGACAAAACAGTTAGAATATGACAGAGCATGATAATTCATAAGAATCACAGGGCATTTAGCCCATCTAGAGCTTGTCATTTAGGTTACCGTATGTAGTGTGCACTGTGTAATGTAGATGAGAAGATGTTCTGTCGTTGCAGCACTGATATGGTTCATTGGCATATTTTGTCACCGGTATTACAGCACCTAATAATCTTCGGGTTAACAAGAGTTAAGAGTTCATTCCTTTCCCGTGAGACTGAGAATTAGTGAGAGAAAAATGTTTTTTCCTTTTTCTTTTTCAGAAGAGCACAACCTGTAGGAAGGGCCAGGCCTCCGCATGGACCCCTCTTGCATAGCAGGTATTGGAGGACTCTGTAACAGGCGTGTTTGAGTGCCTCCCCCAATAAGTTGTGCAGTAATTGGTGCATTGATCGCTCGTGTCATCGCGTGTTAGTATGTTGGCCGTCAGCGGGCAGACGCAGTGGGCCGAGAGCCTCATTGTTCATTCACGGGACGGCCCCCGCCCAGACCCGGGTCCCAGGTAGCTTGGTGGGGGAGAGATAAGGATCACCAGATGATTGGTCTCACGCATTCTTACCGCGGCTGACCCGTGACATCTCGGGGGGGAGAGAGCGGGGAGTCTGTCATTACTCCCACAATGCAGCTCTTTCTTCCTGCTTTATCTGGGCAGATGACATTGGGAGCTTTCGGTATTAACCCGTTAATGACAAAAAAATCATCGTCCGAGGTGGTGAGCCGTGAGCGGTGACGGGCACGGGGTGCATAGGGGAGGCTTTGAGGAAGTGATGAAGAATTCAAGTAGGCGTATCGGCCCCTTTTAAACCCCGCCCCTCAACGGCAGAGTCTTTCATAAGCAGTAGAGAGGGGGTGTTTTTCTTGGGAACCAAAAACCCTTGGAAGCCTTACTGTGACACTTAGCTTTAATTAGCTATATTTCATTAATTTGAATTCAAATGAGTAAATCGTACAGTAATACATTTACATTGCATTACATTATTTAGGTTTCAATTTTTACATATTATCCATCTATACATCTGGATAATTACTGAGGCTAAGTACTTTTCCCCAAGGGTACAGGACCAGTGCCCCAGCAAGGATTCAAACCAGCACGGTTATGAGCCCTGCTCCTTACCACTCCTAGAAAACATAAATAAGTATTATGCCATCTAAAAATGAAGGAACTGTGACACTGATAACTATTGGTGAATAAGAGGTATAGGCATTAGATCTTGAGGCACTCCAGGCTTTTTTATTGAGTGGTTTTGTTCTTTGCTTAGGGGCAGTTAACTGCGATGGATGGGAACTACAACTTCCATGACCATGTCCATTGAGAGAACATTTGCACAATGTTGTAGAAATGTACTTTTCCCCACCATCTACTTCCACCCTGACCGTGAAGGAAAATGTACCGGTCAGACACCCGTTTCCTCTTGGCAGCCCATAAAGAGGTGGTCGTGGCTCCAAGCTGATTAAACTCTGTGTGTTTCCTCTTCTCCTGCGTTTGGCAGCGCAGAGGGTGTCTCCTTCGCTGAGTTGGGTAATTGATAATGCTCTCCCCCCCTTGTGCTTTGCGGCTTCGTGGAATCATCTCTTACCACAGATCTCCCTTCCTCTCTGCCCGTGCCCTGCTTTGTTGCTGCGTAGCCGCAATTACACTGTTTAAAAAAAAAAAAAGAGAGAGAGAGAAAGGAAAAGTGTTGCGGGAGATTGATGGCTCCGGCGTGCGGCTCAATTGTAAATTAGAGCGCAGGTCCCCCCTTGGGAAACGCGGTCTCTCTTTTGTGATTAAGAAAAAAGCCATATAATGGACCGAAGGTGGAAAGTTTGCTCCCTCTTCACTGGCAAGGCAATTAGCTTGATGAAACAACCCGATTTTTTTTTTCTTCTTCTTCTTCTTCTTCTTCTTCTTCTTCTTTTGCGTCTGGGATATGTAAACCGATATTATAATGAAGTGTCTGATTGTTTGTGCTATTATTTTCACCGTGAGCCACACAGGAAGTGGCGGGAGGCTGTATGGGGGCTTTGTTCTGCCTCGTAGCGCCAGCTGACACCAGCACCTTGCCTGACGTGCTGCTCACAGCACAATGCAAGCAGGGGCGGCCCGAAAACAAAGCTGTGCCTTTCATGCCACAGAGGTGCAGGAACACAGAAACAGCTCCTGCAAGGTGCACCCAGCTGCCAGCCTGACAAGCTGGGTCTGGATCATTTACTTAAAGCTGTATTTAGCTTAGAGGGACCTGTTACCTGGTGTATTTTGGGCAGATTTATTACCACCCTCCCCATACACACAGACATGCACATACACGCACGCACGCACGCACACACACACACACACACCCACACCCACACACACAGAGTTCCAGCTCTTCCCTGAAGTTCTTTGTCTAAGCTGTGTGAAGGAATTTGAATGAGATGCACATTAACCAATTGGGGCATATGTTTTGAGTCACCTGTAATTTGATAGTTTTTTGTTTTGTTTAGTTATCCAAATATGGTTCCTGATTTTTTTTTTTTTTTTTTTGGACTGAGGATTACACGTGTACCAAATACCTTGTAAATTGGTTAGGGATGTTGCCTATCACAAGCAATAAAGAAAAAGAACCATAAAAGTTCTCTTTGGTGTATATCTGGGTGCTGAGTAGCTGCACCTTCAGATCAGGTCTGTTCCATGGAACACTGGGATTCATCAGGTCTCTTACAATACAATTATAGTATTGTCATTTAGCAGATGCTCTTAGCCTGAGAGGTTACAATGTTATCCATTCATCCAGCTGGATAATTTACTGAAGCAATTGTGAGTTAAGTACCTTACCTAAGGGTACAGCAGCAGTGGCCCAGCTGGGAATTGAACCAGCAACCTTTTGGTTATGAGTCCTTCTCTTTACCACTACGCCACACCGCTGTCTCTCTTGTGTACGCACTGTTCCATGCACAGGCTGAGCTGTGTCTTTGCGCAGAAACCCCTCTGCCAGCCCTCTCCATGTTTACGTCATGGTGATCATCCATTTTGAAGTCAGCGCTGAAAACTGGTTCTGGCATGCATGCGATGATTCCGATTTGTCCCGGCCGATTTTCAAATTGACAAGAGTTATTAACAGTCAAGCGCGCGCTTCAGGAAACCAAGTGTGAAAAATTGATGGATTAATATTTTTTAATCCCTGTGATGGGTTAGTTCCAGTGACTGCAGAGTATACAGACAGGCTGAGAACTCAGATTCGACAGATTTAAAGCAAACTTATTACATAGTTTTTTTTTTTAACAAAGTTATACTTTATCATAACTATTGATGTATTTATATACACTGCCTCTGCTACATTTTCTTTATGGCTACATGTGTTGCATTGGAGTGTTTTTTAATCAGGTGTTACTTTAGTTCAATATTTAATCAGCACCATGAGTGCAGCACAGGTTTAAATAAATGCTTTGTAAGACCTTTAAAATAATATGACTTAAAGGTATTGCTCTGAGAGAAGGATGAACCCTATTGCTGTGCAATGGACTCTGGCTCTATGGCCTAACACTGGCTTTAAGGACTGGCTCTGGTTCGAAGGACTGACTGCATCATGGACTGGCTCTGGCCCTAGGGAATGACTTTGGGTCTAAGGGCTTACTGTGGGTCTTTTTGCTGGGGGTGTTCCATTATCCAGCGTCACATGAGAACAAGAGACACGTGTCTCTGCTCTGAAGAAAGTGCGGTGAACCACAGCACAACAGGCAAATTAATCGTAAAACAAACCCATTGACGATATGTGGTGATACCGTTTAGGATGTCACAGCAGATGCGCTTTCCAGATAGGGAGAACGGTCTCTAACGTGGAAGCAATTAGCCCGCAGTGAGTGAGTCACGATGTCGGAATTCTGCGCCGCCTCGTGGGTCATTTGTATCAAAGGTACTGTGCCGTGGATGCACGGTCAACACGCCTGGAGTTTGCCATTTCTTTCACCGTGTACCGTTTCTCATTTCCCTTGATATTTTAGGCATCAGCATTGATTATTAGTTTTCACATTCAGCGAATGTAATCAGATTTCATAAACTACAATCAAGTTTTGTCTGCACCCTGTGCCTGTTTTAGTGACTGGAGGCTGCACAGGATTTCCTTAGGAACAGATGCACCAAATTACTTGTTCTTATCAGCACTGAGAATATAGAGTGTTATTCATCACTGATGTGTGAGTTTATTAGATGAAGGTGCTGACAGAGTGAAAAAAAAAATTAAAATAGGTGACTATACATGAATAAATGCAAATTTAAATAAGAGACAATAAGGTCGCGGGGCGATTTTACCTCTGATGAGAGGGCAGACTTTCCAGGTGTTAATTATGTGCAGCCAGATTTCATTAAAACTGACCTGGGCTGTAATCGGAGTCAGAGGTTAGCCACAGGAAAGCTGAGCTATGGTTCGCAGCCATCCTTTGTAGGTGACTCTGTGACCGATTTTCAGGTTGACACAAAACTTAAAACAGGCCGTAACCTGTCGCACCATGGCTGGGGAGCACCAGCTTCACCTGAATCCTCTCCTCTTACAAAAGGCCACGCCCCTCTCCCCAGGACCTGCTGTGACCACACCCCGCCCCCACCCTCTTCCCCTCTTCTAACATTTCATTCCTTAAGGAAAGTCTAGACCACAGAACACCAAGTTGTGGTATCAGTTAACACCTCTGAACTGTCTGCAGATGTCAAGAAGAGACAAAAAGCCCCCAAACGTAGGTTTACATAAGCCATACTTTTTCACACAGCGGGGGAAACCAGCAGGTACGAAAGCATGTACTCCTGCTGGAGCCGTTTCTCCACATCCGCATCTACAAACGAATCCGGTGAAATGTTTTAGTGAGTGATTAAGGATTAAGGATTAGGCTGGCCCATGTAGCTATGCAGGGCGCTCAATCACTAATATCTATACTGTAGTAATCTCTCCTGATTACATACTATTGGGTTCAGAGCAAAGGGTGTGATCATATCATATCGGTCTAATGGACTTTCAGGATGAAATGTTAAGGAAGATTAGCCAGTGGCTATCTGTCCTGCACTGATTTAGGTCACTCAAGTGTTTTGAGGATTTTAGCCATTTAAAAATCAGTAAGGTTCTTTTCTTTCTGATGGTGTAGTCTTTGCGGTGTTCATGTAAACAGGTGTTGTCGCCTTTACACCCTGTAATGGGAGCATGTTGTTTCTTCACCGCTTGTTGCATTTCCAAAGTCAGATTCACCGTCTGGTCATGTTCCTGCCTGCTAAACCTGCCAATCCTGGCTCCTGCTATGCACTAATGTGGAAAATGTCAAAGGGCTAAAACTGAGCTATGCTTTAAACAGCGGATGTTAACTGCATCCAGGTTGGACTGGGCCGTGGCGTGGCTAGATGATTGACACATGGTGGGGCTACAGGTGGCTCAGGGGTAAAGAAGCGGGGTTTGTCACCGGACAGTTCAGTGACGGGGACATGTCATTGTGGCCATACGCAGGGCACTCCGGCAAATACCCAGCCACAGCTAAACAAATAACATGCAAACAAGGTGAAACTCAGTATATTCTGCAAGTTAAGTGTGCTGAAAGTAAATTCACTATGAAGGAGCCAGTCAGAGTAGCTACACTGCTCTGTAACAGGCGTCTGAGGTTGATTCATTGCATCATCAAATTGAAGGACAGATTTGATTGGCTGGAGGCTTAAGCTTCATTCTGCAAATTTCCCATCTTAAACAGATGTCTGGAGAAATGGAGTTGGATGAAAGAAAGGCTCTTGCTAGCGCTCTATAACACTAGTTTTACCCTTGTGCTAAAATTCTAGAATACTAGCATTCTAGAGCTACCTGTGTGCTAACATTCTAGAATACTAGCATTGTAGAACTAACCATGTGCTAACATTCTAGAGCTACCCTCTGTATGAAGTGTTAAGCTGCACAAGGTCAACAGTATGGGGAACCTTATTCACATGCAGACACACAATTGAAGAGGAATGTTTCACACCACCATTGGGACATGGTTTAACCTCAGGCTAAAACGCTGGTTAGAGTGGTTTGCTGTGTCAGTTGGCTGTGTAATAAAAGGCTAATTTGCAGAAGGTAGTTGTCAACACTGAAGACTTGAATGAATCACTACTTCATTGGTTTTCTTGCCGGAGGGAACATTGCTGGCAAAAAAAAGCCAAAGAAAGGCACAGTAGAGAGGAACAGGAAGTGATTGCTTTCATCACTGTAAATGAATCTGCCCACAGCCCTATGGAGGAGTAGGAGTAAGGAAGGAAAAGAGTAAAACACATTGTCTGTCCCACTTGATCTAACAAATATGCTCTTTGTAGATGTCTGTACAATTTCAGGAGAAGAGATGTCTATTTAGGTCCAAGACTGTTGAATTTTAGAAGTTTAGATAATACCACATACAGCAAACATTTAACAGTGGAGCTGAGTTTTATCCACACCATGTATTTTGGTATGCACTTTGAGCTATTTCTTTTTCTTTTATTTTTTTTTCAGTGTGGCTGTTGCCTTTAGGGTCAACACTTAGTGCTAAATGAGGGCTACAACAGGAGCTTTTCGAGAGAGGTTTAAGACTGTGCCTGATATCATTAATCTTCTTAGTAGGACAAAGTCAAATTAAGTCCGTAAACATTTAGAATGAGCTAATGGACAGTGTCCAGTCTTTGGCCCCAGCACAATGTCAGTTACTGTTTTTATATACATTAGGTTTGAAAAATAGTGTTGGATATAATTAACATTTCTTTGATGCCATGTATTTGTATTGAATGCTGTAGTTACTGGTGTTGCACAATGTATACGTTACAATTCAATCTGAGACAAAATTAAACGCAGGCTGAAACTTTAAATGTGACATGCTGTCAGTACACAGTTTCAGTCACATCAGTTGCAGATATCCTGTATTTTGTGGGGGTGGGAGGGGGGGTAGTTTTCCCAAAGAGGGCGGAGCTTTTAAGAGCCCAGGACACCGTAAAAGGAAGAGCGCATTGTTCATACGAAGCCAGCCAGAGGTATCAAAAGTAACGAGCGGTGACAGGACTGCGCCGTCCCGGTCCCGAAATAGACGGTCGCCAGCGGCCCCTCTGCCCACTCCAAGTTCAGGACGACAATTAATCTTGTCAAAGAGGTGCCAGGTGGCACCACACCAAGGGCGAGCGGGCAGGAATCAGGTGCCGCTAGGAGTTTGAGGCTAATTAGGAGCGATCACAGAAGTAAATGTCAAAGGTCGCAGACTCAGCACAGGACCTTGGTGGGGACATAAACTCAGTTGCCCCAAGACACACTTCAGCTCATGCCAGGCTTACACCGGTCCACCGATCCTTTGAGGGCGACCTGTGTCGCGAACAGTAATTGGTGATTAGCAGTAGCTGGATGTAGGCATCACCAGTTTTAGTGCTACTTAATCACTGACTAGTGCAAACCTGGCTTAATGAACACTAGAGTGTATGGATATATGTGTTATCAATGGCTCATTGATTTGAATCATTGTGGTGTTTTGCTACGGATAGCCAAGTAATTTGATTGGTTCTTATGAGTTGTGATTGACAGCAAACAGAAGCTCTAATCACAGTGAAATTGGCATCTTACCTGTGTACACCCGCAGGGTTCATGGGATACCCCACTGTGTCATTAAGTTTGACTTGCAATTAAATTCAAGCATCACCTTTTTCTCAAATAAGGTCTGGCAAGTGTGTGGACAAATTTTATTTAAAAAAATGTACTGAATGAAAAGGAAGCTTACATTAATTTTTAAGTTAGTGAGTTATGGACAAATATCGTTTGAACACAGGAATAAGTGTTATCAGTGCAAGCTTGTTTTTGGCTTGGTTCAGACTGTAAAATGTACTACTGTGTTTTGCTTGCTTGTTTAGTATATTTTAAAATGTCTGACCTACACAATGTCTGTAGTGTAGTAGACCCTTTTGTTACAATTTTTGTACAAAATTCAGTGAGAAACCCACCTGAAGAAGTTAGCCTTCATCACCTCCAGTTATCTCTCAGAGCTCCAAGGAACAGTTTGTCTTCAGACATAGGAATTGACCTCTAGGTGTGCTTTTTTCAGGAAAAGTATTGAAGCTATTGGCATGTAAATATCAATTCCCCTCTACCAGTTTTCTATAAGTGATACATTGTAGATTGCACAAACTATCTCTACGCACCCTAAGAAAATATTATAGGGATTACAATTTGGGTCATACTAGTTCAAAAACAATAAGGTGCTCTCTGTCTCATTTAGTGACAGATGTAATGTTATACAGATGGATTACAAACTTCGTCTAAACCATCACCTGGTCGTTGAACTTGATCCCGTCCTGAGACCTTGCGTAGGCCTCTGTTTAAAGGGACACACAAACCTTGCTGTCCGTCTGTTTAATCTAATTTAATCTGCCCCTAGGACACGATCCAAAGTGAGGTGAAGCTTTGACTTCCTCCTCCGCAGGTGTAAGACCCAGCAGGTAGCAAGACAGGTTAAGGCAGGGGAGGAACACTCCCATTCCAAAATGTCTCTGCTGCGATTAAAAAAAAACATGTCCGTCTCATTAAAACACAGGCTCCATGTAAACGCGCCAAACTGAAAAAGCGTACTGTATGACTCACTGCCTGTTGGCCAGAAAAAAAAAACTGCATTCTGTGATGCTAATTTAATGACTACAGCACTTACTTTCTGACCGCAGGGTCATGGAAAAGAGGTTTGGAAGGAGAACATTTCAGAGTCAGCGATCCTTCCTGACCTTGGGTGGAGAGGTGGGGGAAGCATCTCTCGCAGGGTTGCAAGCTCTGAACTCTCCTTGACCTTTTGGAGACACGTTCCTGGCAAGCTCTGGTATGTGGCAGCAGTGCAGTGCAGCGGTCAGGGAAATACACATACAACCCGGGGGTTGCTGGTTCAAATCCAGGCCGGGACACTGCTGTTGTAACCCTGACCAAGGCACTTCACCCACACTGCCTCTGTAAATATCCTGCTGTGAAAATGGATATTTACAGAGACGGAAGATGTGGGGGAACAATATGAATTGCCTTGGCTACGTAAGTCTTCTAGGTTATAACAGCACTGTTGTTTTTATAATGTAATAATACGCATTAATTAAATCATTAATGATGTGTTTTATTAATATTGATAAATGAATAATGGAGAGACAAAATGAGATTGCTGGAAGCTCTGTTGGCCTCAGCTAGTCATTGGCAGGCAGTCCTCCATTTTAACCAATGGAAGCACATATTCTATTGGCAGCCACGGGGGGAGGGTGTGGTCCTTCACTGTGAGATGGTGGACGTGAATGTGATGTGCAGTGATGTGACCTTTGACCCTTAGTGACAATATTCCAATCCAGTGGCAGAGAAGCATTTCAGATTGTTTGCTCATTAATGTTATAATAAGAAAAACTGTTTTTCTATTTATCTTTTTTTTAATGAGATACACAGTCTCAATGTTGCAGCATGTTACCTGCTCTTTAATATATTTCTTTTATTAATATTGCATTACAAGTGATCTGTTGACTGTGAAAGTAATGAATAATCAAATTGAGCTCTTTGGTTTAAGAGCGAAACTGCACTTTAAAGTCATTCATTAATTTATTCTCAGTTCTACATCATTTTCACTCTGCATGATAATGTCAAGTGTTACCAGGTAATGAGCCACAAACTGTGATCAAACTGCTGTTGCTTGGCCATTAATGATACTGGGTTGTTGGCACTTTTAGCAGTTAGGATTAATAGTTGGCACTGTAAGCATTCAATACTGTTACAATGTTGAGTGCTAGAGAAAAGTAACCCACATAGCCCCAGACGTGTAACGTCAATACTGTCACTACTAGTGTAGTGACACAGACCAAACTAGCATTCCCCGCAAAGTCTGAAATACTTAGCTGCAGTGGGAAAGCGCAGGAACCCAATGCATGTTTTTTTTGCCAGTAGATTTCAAATGAAGGTCACCACCTCTGCTGCCTCAAAGGACTAGTGCAAACAAGTGTCACTGCAGCCCTTTGAGGTGATTGGCTTGCCTTGTATTAGTGCCCCGCCCAGCCACGCCTCCTCCATTTGGTCTGTTTGCAATTTACATGACATTTACATTATGGTTATGATTATGATTATTAGGATTACCAAGATTATGAGGATGCTGATGCCTGTTTATTTATTTATGGGCAGGTCAGGTAAGTACGTAATCTGTTCAAACCCGCCGAAGCGCAAGGCGAACCAGACCGAGACCTGCTTCTTCCAGCAGTTGTCATTAGCAACAAGCTGCTTCCAATTAAGCCCAGGCCGCAGGCCGAATCAATCGCACGCTCCTCCCTTTGATTACTTCTGAAAATATTTATATTTCCTAATAAGTCGAATTTGGTCCAGCAGCCTCTGATTGAGGCCAGGCCGAGGTTTGGAAAATAATGCTTTTCATTGTATCCCACTGTTGCAGAGAAATGGAAACCTTGGCAAAGTGAAGCTGTAAAAACGTCAGCTTCACTTTTGTAATAAATATAAAGATTTAGAGCTTCCAAGTGAACCGCGTTTCATATTTTTTGTTAAGTTTATTTTTTCACTGTTGGTTCATATTTAAGGGAAAATGAGAATGGTAGACATGAGAACACAATTGTTGTCTATTGTTCATTTCTGTCCTGCACTTAGGCATAAAATTAAAAAACAATAATATGACTAAATGCTTATTTATTAATTGAAAGCAGCAGATTTAAATAAAATGAAATAAAAAAGCAAAGAAAAATGCAACTTAGCTAAATGTATCAATACATATTCTTTTAATTCCTTAAAGTGCTGACCAAATTCAAGTTAATATTGTTTGAGAGTTTTTCCACATTAACCATCCACTAAGTAAGTGATTTATGGATTAAATACTGACCACATGCAATTTCATGTTTATTACTGTGCGAATTCTAAAAGCGTTTATCGAAACAGACAGTTTAGAACTGTGATCCTTCAAATATATGTTTACATTTGTGCTTTACTCTGAGAGCATGTTTGTGTAAGAAAAATGTTCTCTACAAATCTGGACCTTCACCAGTAGTTAAAACCAACAAAAGTATTTTCTTTCACACAGGAAAATGGTGGCACATTCATTGATTTCATTCAAGTAAATATCATATATCATAACAGTGAATGAACATGTCAAAAAAAGACAAAAGTCATCCTTAATCAAGGTTTATTTTTTTGTACAAATAAAATCGAGTGATTTCTTGCATAACTCCGGATTTCACTTTGAGGAGACCGACAAGGGGCTGACAGACAGATTACTGAGCATTAGTGGTGCCGTTCATCTTTTGTCCGGAGGTAAATTTGCAGCAAAGTGTAACTTTTTTTCCCCCACTGACGCAGACATGTCCTATTAATCTTTGTCACCTGCGTTTCAATAGGTGACTCCGTCCGTGCCATGTGGAGTGGCCTGTTTCCACGGCACCGGCATCCGGAGCTGCCTGGAGCGGAGCTGTCTGCCGAGGCCCCACCACGCTCAACGCGCCCAACAGCACTGCACACAAAGCCTGATGCCTCTCAGATGACAGCAGAGGGGAAAAAGCTGCCCGTACAGTGCATACCAAACACATGCCTACTGCACTGCACCCACAGGCGTACCGGACAAAACCGTGTGAATCTTAGCCTGTTGATCTCAGGAAAAAGTGTGTTGATGTTAACTGTCAGGGTGTGTGTGTGTGTGTGTGGTGGCTGAGTGTATATTGTTATTAGTTTGTGCCTCTATGTGTGTGGGAATTTCATCGTTAGTTTGTGAGTGTGTGTATTTTGTTGTTAAATTGTGTTTGCGTATGTTTGTGTGTGTGAATCTCGTTGTTTCTGTGTGTGTCTGTGTGTGTGTGTGTGTGTGTGTGTGTGTGTGTGTGTGTGTGTGTGTGTGTGTGCACGCCTGCACCTGTATTCCAGGTGTAGTTCTCACTCCAGTGTACAGTATATCCTTTCAGCTTTAACACAGTCTAATGTGGTCTTCTTCATCTGTTTGCACCACACTCAGCGATGGGATGCTTCACTGCGAATGGATTCCGGCTCTGCTAACATGCAGAAAGCTCACTGTGATGTACAGGCAGTGTACAGAGAAAGATTTTTAAAAAATCCAACTTTACTTTTGCATTTTCTATCTTTCCCCTGAGAGTGTAGAGGAGAAGGAATTTTCTTTCACAAAAACAAAACAGATTTACTTATTAACCTCAGAGTAGTGTATTTCATCAAAAATAAACTCCCAGATGAAAATAAAAGAGCATGGGAACTTCCGTTTTTTTTGGGTTTTTTGACTGCAAAATGCTCATACGTTTTACTCCATGGGTTAATCGTGTCATATCATGACAGCATCCTTTCCAGTTATGAGAAACAAACAGTCAAATTTTTTTAGCTGTAATAAGGAGCTGTACTATCTGGACTTGAATGTGCACGTACTGCATTCCACAGAAAGTCATGCAAAGCTTTGATCATCCTCAAAAGGGCCATCCAGGCATCATTTTCCAAAATAATTTTTGCAAGTAAAAACTACACGTGACACAGTGATGGACAATGTTAACCCTAAGTGGAAGTTAGCTATGGCTGACATTGAACTCCATTCTTTAAATCAGGCCTTTTTTTTCATCTCTAAGTCTACCCCCAAAGAGAATAACGGACAATGGGAATGCAGCCAGATATTTCAGAAGAAGTAGTCCAAACGCATTTCCGTTTCTGTGTTTAGCTATCACTTTCTTGTGTGACCCAGAAGTCTTTAATTCTATGGGTCTGTGTAACAGTTCAGCCCAAGCTGTTCAATAGCTTTCTGGTTACTATTTTTGTTGTTGTCGTAGCTGTTGTTACTTCCAAGGCATTTATTTGACATCACTCAAACTAAAATGAGTACATAAAAGGCGCAAGACAAGGCTGAAAAACAACACTGGCATTTTTAAGACCACACTGCTGAAGCCAGTGTGTTGGAGTGAAGTTTAATCAGGAACTGAACTTCTACTAAGCTGCAGACACCGTGTTGTTGATAAGACACGTTAAGAGACATTGACTGTGCTCTGGCTCTCCCTTCAACGAAGCAAAGTGGATCTGTCATAAATTCAAAAGGATCTAATTTTCAGGGTGAGAACCTTCCAGATCAGTGTGGGGGCAAAGTTACACCTGTCCTGTTTCAGTGTCCTGTCGTCAGTTTAAAGTATACACAGCTTTAGGAAAGAAAGGTAGAGAGTTAAGACTGCAGAAGAGAGGCTGGCATTCAGCCTGAAGACAAATCAGTGAAACAAATTAATCCTTTGCCGTTTAAATTGACTCCGTAATCCATCATGGCTGGATCGAACTGTGTGAGCTATCTCAGATCTGATGCCTTCAGGGGGTGGGTCTCAGGGCAAGCAGAGAAACCCATACGACTGAAGAACACACAGACACAATCACACACACTCTCTCTTACACACACACTCTCACATACCTGCATATACACACAGACACAATCACACACACTCTCTCTTACACACACACTCTCACATACCTGCATATACACACAGACACAATCACACACACTCTCTCTTACACACACACTCTCACATACCTGCATATACACACACGCACACACTATGTCACTCAAACACACTTACATTCACGCACACACTTTCTTTCTCATGCACACATGCGCACATACACTCACATACACACAGTTTTAATCACACACAAATACTCATACTGACACTGAGACGCAAGCACACATTCACACACACACACACACACACACACACTCTCTCTCTCTGTCTTTCTCAATCCCTTACACACACTTCTACTAAATTAACATAACCATGTAAACATACTGTAGTCTTATTTTTAAATTTTTTATTGCATATTATTATTGTAGTTTGGGGAGACATTTCAAATGTGCTAAGCTAAACTGTAACACAGATCAGGGTTTCCCTCTGTTTCCTCAGACACTACATCTTTATAGGGGCAGCAGGCAAAAAAAAAACATTTCTATACTTCTAAAAAACAAAAGCTGACAACATTTGCGTCACAGCAGGTTATGACTCCACATCCTCTCAATTCATTAATTTTCTGTTCGTTTTGCTTTGACACAGAAATTCCTCAGAAAGAGGAACCCTGAACTCTTTGATATTGCATCTGTCCAAATCTTAATGTGTTTTGTCCCGGCTTGTTTCTGTTTGCGTTCTTTGACCTTTGAAGCAATATCAAAGTTATCGGAATATTTGTTTGTGTAGAGACTTTCCAGCTTTCTTTGGGTAAGGATTTAAGAGCATAGACATGTGGTGAGTGAAGGACTAACTGTAAGAACCTTGTATGCGTCTGTGAATCTGTCACAGCTTAGTCTCTTTTCATGTTAGCTCAACTCTACCATCTACCACAACACACAAAGTGGATTTGCTCTTTGAGTTTATCTTCGGTTGCCATTAGCAGATTGGGGGGTAGGGGGTTTAACACTTTTCTTCCTTGCCAAAATATGAGGGTTATTTAATGTGGCTTTCATGCAGTCCTCTGAGGAGCATGTTGCTGATATGATATTATAGCCTACCATGTATAGCCTACAATGTGCATTAGGTCCATTAGGTCATCTCTCAACATTACTTCAACCACATTGTGGTCACATTTTCAGTGATCCAGTGGTTGATTGTTTGCTTAATTGGTTGTTTGATTGATCAATTGATCAATTGATTAGGTTAACAATGAGACAATTTGTTCTGAACTTATGGTGTTCTAAAAGAAAACAGCTTTGGGTTTTTTTTTTTTTTGGACAGTGTAGTCATGATTGAGTCATTCTGGTTGTCTGTGGTGAATACAATGTGTTCACTGTTTCTTCAAAATTTGCTCAGTAAACCACAGTTATACAAAGTAGCATTGGCTTCCTTTGATGTGTTCAGCTGTGTATGTGGATACATGGCAATGGTTTTAGTACTTGGAAACTATGTAGCTCCATAGGTTTCTATCAATGGCTTTACTTTGTGCAGTTAATGTTGGCACAGAGTGTGATGAGGCAGAACTGCTATGAAGAACAAATGGCTAACCACATCACAGTATATCTGTATTCAAAAGTATTCAATTAATAATTTTGGTAGCTAATTTCGTTTTAATTAACCATATGAGAGTCGTCGCTGGTGAGGTGCGAATGGGAGGTTTCATCAAATAAAATGATTCATCACCGACATTACCGCCAGATGAATTAAAATTCACGGGTTGCCTGATCTTAGTCGGTGAATCTTTTCGGCTTCCACTTACCGCTGGCTATGGCCAGGAAGGTATGGTTCTAACTTCTACCTAGGTTTTAGTTAGATGTGCTGATTTGTTCACTGAACAATTAAAGTAGCCAACTTCTGAAAGACGGGATTAAGCACAAAGAGCTAACTAGGTCATTATTTCTTTTTTCTCGCCACAACAATATTATATTTCATCCGCCAATGTGAGAAAAAAATCTGAATCATGACTATGTTCAATAGGAAGTGCTGTCGTGGATCCTTTATGTATGTCACAGCAAGCAAGCATTATACTGACATTATAGCTGACATCGCTACAAGCTAGCATAACATAAACAATCACCAAAACCCATCCTCGTCATTTTTCACGCTGTCAGTTTGTTTTATGTATTTTTGTTAATAATCAAATAACAACCGGCTGCTCTGTGCTGAATGGACAGCCATACTTGAGCACGGCATTTGAAATAATGGTTAATATGCAAAGTTCTCGGCCATTTCCAAAACAAATAGGCGCTTCTACCTCTTAATCTGATTTCAAAACAAGTGCTATTTAAGGCAAATACAACCTTGCATCTCATTGCTCGCAGAATTGGAATGGAAATCCGAGTATCAACAATTTACCCAGTGTAGTAAACATCCCTTAATGCGGCGAAGTGCTGGACTAGTCAGGTTTACAATTATGATTGAGCACATTTATACTGGACATAAACACACAGAGAGTCTCACCAAAGTACACAGATTTCAATCCACTTTGGAATTCATCATCAGTTTAAGAAAACGGATCTAGAGGCAATTCCCCTCAGAGATGGTGTAAATGGCACAAAAATGTGATTAAGAAAAAAAAAGCAAATGACGCGCATGTGAAATTAATGAATGCGGATAAGTCTGTTGAGATATTCTTATAGGCGTTGTGTTTGACATGTGGATGAATTTTAGACTTCAATGATAAAAACGTCCCTCTTTTTCTCATTTGCCTTCGTTCAAAATGTGAAGAGAGAAAGAAAGCTTCAGTTAAGGGGGGGTAACAAGCACTAAAAGCGATGAAATTGTACTCTGTCTCCCATTTCTGTCCTCTGTTCTCCTTATTTGTGAGGGAGGGCAGAAGTCTTGCACAGGAATAACATGCACAAGAGTATCGCACTTGTGAATTCACTAATAATCTGTTAATCGTTCTGCTTCTTTATCACTGTTTACCACACCACTGTGTAAGAGCCTGACGTGTAAATATAGTCTTCCATCAAACTTTTCAGATGCACTTTCTTCTCTTTCTTTCTGTTAAATGACATTTAACAATGTTAATCGAAAAGTCTATTAAAAATGCAACCCAAAGAATGATAGTGTATTATTACTATTAATACCAGAGATACTACAACTATTTCAGCTAATATTGTATTACTGCAGCTACTACTACTCATACTAAAACTATTAATAAGTAAAAGAATGGTTTGTTGTTTCTTCGCCCTAACTGAAAATCGTTTCGTATCACATAATATCCGAGAATAAACAGAGATCTGAGGAAAAAGCCATTCGGTGACTGCTCTTGCAGATAAAATGGGTCATGACAGTCCCATGCTTAAAGCTTCTGTGCTGTGATTTACCTTAGAATGATGGAATATTGCGGTATAGGCTACAAAAGCATGATTTATACTGTATTCAGATAATGTGTGGACATGTTACACATTTTCACCTGCTGTTGCCACCATATACATGTGTGCTTGTGCATGTGTGTACTCGTGAAGTATCACCAACTTTATTTAAAGTAAAACTTGAGACACTACCTCTCTATCACATTTCAGATTCTGTGGAAGCCCTACTGTAAAGATTCTGCCTTCCTGTCTGCCAGGTAAATGCGTAGATAGTGGTCTTTTGCAGCCTTGAAAAAACTCATCAGACGGATTTTTGTTTTAGTTTGTTTTGATTTGCTTTGTTTGTTTGTTTGCTTGTTTGTTTGTTTTTCAAGATTGGAAGTCATGTTGCAGGCATTACAACATATCTGGGCAAAAGGCCAGAGTTTATGTGGAATGAAACCATAATCCGGTTCATTTTGCTTTTAAATGATACCGAGGACTGTTCCACAGCTCAGAGAATTCAGGAGAAACCCATTTTACAGAGTTCATTCGTGGGGACAAAGTAACTCTCATTCAAGCCATCATCCAGCAATCTCTTTGTATCTTCCTCAAACACCTTCACATTGAAAGTGGCCGCACAACCCGACATTTGACATTTCAATAGGAAACCACAAGATGGGAAACAATTCATACTTCGTTATATTCTGTGTGCATATTTATTATTATATTTATTATATATTATATTATATTATATATTATTATATTATATTATATAATATATTATATATTATTATATTATATTATATTATATTATATATCTGAACAAAATATTACATTTTAAACTGAACAAAACATTATGGAATGCATACAACAAAAGACGGATATTTCGATATGTGACATTTTGATAGATACGAGTAGTTTTTATCATTATTATTATTTCAAAAAAACAGCGAAAGCGACGAATAACTGATTAAGGCGGTTATACCAGATTCCAGAGTAATGCTTCTAAGCAGACACTGGTGTGAGAGTGAATTGTCATTGCTCAGCAGCAAGAAAGGGGCAATACGTTAAAGCCCCTGTCTAGTCCCATATCACTCCCATGGTTATAATGTTCCCAACGTGTTTGTGTATAATATGATATTACAGCATATCCTGATGACAAGAGTGTACCTGCTATGGACTGTAGAAATCAAATCTAACAACTCCTCACACGGGCGTCCTGCCAAATTCTAACCACTGGATCCACAGAAGACAATAAAGAAACATTTTGGACCACAGCGTTTTCGGAAAGTAATTTTAGAAGTTGGGGTAGGGTAAATGAACAGAAATGCATCGTGGGTGCATAACTAGGCTAGTTGTCAGGAGTACTTGTAAAGTTAATGTTCTTCACAAGAAACGAGGCGTGGTGAGATTGCGTCAACATGCTTTACATCTCTCTCTGGGGACACATGGATCTACTTTGTGACAGGGTTTGACGTTGCGTGTGTTTTTACGTGGGTGGTGTTCACGCATCTGCTGCAAGCGGTGCCTGTAATTCAATTAGTATTTTGGTTCTGCGCATGAATTCCAACAACGGAGAAAAGAATGTCAACCAAAATCTCACTGGAAACTTTTCAGCGCATTTATCTTGCTGGGTTTAGTATCGCGCCTCAAGGGTTTCAAGAAAATATATCTACTGTTTATCTATCACGTCGATAAGGGAATTTCGTGTGTAGAGATCACTCGCTACTAGTGTCCGCGAGGCATAACGTGCAGCTATTTATCTTATTTCAACTCCCTGGGACAGATCGTGGAGACTGGCAGCGGCAAATTTACAGTAAAATGCAGTAACAGTGTCTCTGTTCAAGTAAAAAAACGGGTATTGGACAAGCAAGTTACGTATACTATGAACTATTTATCGTGCAGATAAAGTCAGGTTTAAAATTCTGTAGTTCAGTTGTCCAAATACATGAATCCCAGCTTTGCTTTTTCCAGAACACCCGACGCGGGGTTTGTAAGGTAACACTCTGGGACTCCTTGAAATCGAAGGCATTTCACAAAACAATAATGCAGGTTTGCCAGGGACGGAGGGGTACGAAGACATGGGGAAAACGCTCACAGACAGTCCGTGGCGGAAGGTGAAAACGCGATTGAAGCGATCAATCTTGTAAAATATAAGATACAGCCGAATCTTACGACCAGATATCAGTTTTGCGTTACAGAGACCCCGCTATTGGCGGTTTTGTGTTAATATAAACAGTAGAATAAAATGAACGTATTGGCGTTAATGGCCATGAGACCTCCTTTCGCTCAGAACTTTTAAACACCCATTCAACTATACCTTTCTCTCTTAGGTATATAATTATGTTGCACCGCAATCCGTCTGCCTACCTCTGATGTTTCACTGGCTGGGTGGTGAGCTGCGTTGTTGAATTATAACCTACAGGTATACTTCACGAGACTCGCATGACTCGATGACAAGACCAACTATTCTGGAGATTATTAATTCCCGTCGGTCATACTCAAAATTATACTGCATACGTTTAAGTATAACCTGCAAAGATTATAGTGTACTAGCGCACTAATAATAATCGTTAATTACTGTTAATATCTGTTATTATTATTACTGTTTTTATTTTGTTGTTATAGCTGCTGGGTGTTCATTTTATCAAATAAATGATTCGGTCAGACTTTAAGAACACGCGCAGAAGCACACACACACACACACACACACATATATATACATATATATATATACACACACACACACACACACACACACACACACACACACACACACACACACACACACACACACACACACACACAAAAATAACCGAACTCTTAAAGTCGTTCAACATGTATGACGGGAGCATTTCAGTGATGCATTTCATTTCAGTATCCAGCTTCACATAAACTGGGTATTTTCTCAATCAATTGTCATTGTGATTTTGTGAAAAATCGCATCTCCTGGTTTTAATAAATGAGCACTGAACTCACTCAAAAACAGCTGAATTTAGATGTCTGTGAGTGACTGACAGAGGGATTGGTGCATGGATGGATATACTTGTACGGCCAATTAAACGAAACCAATTGGTTTAGCAGTGCTGGACGTAGGAGGGACAATTCATTCCTCTTGTATGCTTTTTGCTCCTCTTCTAACTGAATCGGCCTCTTGAATTTGATGAGACTGGTTAACCTTTGCTCCGCGCCGGGTCTGGAAGGGTTAGTCAGGCCGGGATCTCGGTGGCCCAGAAGTCAGCGTCCCCATCTCCCGCTTCGGGGACCGGATAAAGGAAAAGATAAAATGCTTGCGAACTTTCCTTGCCTTCACCGACAGTTTCAGGCTCACCTGCACACGTCTAATTAATAGATGCAGAATTTCTGCTCGAGGGGTGGTCGACTTCCTTAACTAACCTAGTGCGACCTGCGTCACAGTCCTGTCAAGCAAGGGCAATGCCGCTGGTTGACCCCATAGGCTATCTCTCATAGGAAAGACAGGCGAACAATGTCACGGGAAGCTATGTAAACATCACACTTTTCCAAAATCAGCTCGAAAACTTTTTATTCACTTATTCATGTATGTGTTTCACTTGAAATTAACAATTTGCGTCTTTTCTTCTCTTTCTTCAACGGAGTTGTGATGTCACCGGTCGTGTTTTGTGGTTGAGGTTTAAGTGATACATTTTGTCCATTTTTAGTCATTACTGAATGCTGCGGGGTTTATACGTTTTTTGTCTGTTTGTTTGGTCTTGGCCAAATCCCTTTACCTTAACTGTGACGGAACGCAATTGGTGCTCCAAGCTCGTTGTCGAAGCACCCTTGATGTCAACAACCGACTCTTCTAATCACTGCCTATCGATTGGCCTAACTCCATTTATCCCGATTAGGACACATTTTAGGGCGGCGTGGTCGGAGTGTGCGCCCTGCTTTACAAGCAACTATAACCTGCTTTCCCTCTTTCGCGGCGCTCTAAACAGGCAAAATCATAGAATCCCCTGCTATTTGTGTGATCGGTAAATATTTCGTAAGGTGACATCCACGGCTCCTCTTCTAATGGAAAGAGATATTCATGGGAGCACGCGTTTGTGTTTATTTGTGACACTAACAGAACTACACCATCCGTAAAGGGGACCGAGAAAAAAGAGAGTGAAACGTTTTCACTTTTTGTCACTCGAAACAAGATTGTCAGCATACCATAATTCTATAGCTATTGTAGAGGTCTTATTTATGTTTGCGTATTTATTTAAAACTAAATATATGTAATCCATTCGGTTTCCGTATAATATGTATACTCAATACATTATTAGAAATAATAATACATATATATATGTGTGTAATTATACAGGATGTTTTATTCTCTGTAAATCATTGTTTTGATAGGCTATGAATCTCTAAGTACATCTAAAACTCCTTGATTTTTTTACTTTGTTTCAAAGAGATGAAGTTAGATAGAAATGTGGCTGTACAATGATTTTTGTGCAGTATATCTATAGACATTTTAACTGTGAAGTACCAATACACCTGTGCAATACCAAACCTGTGCCACATGGAGCTCAACGCGTTGCGGGATACCCCTCACTTTGGAGCCGGTAAAGTTGTGGAACCGAGGGCCTAATAAATTTGTAAACCCTCTCTGAAACTCAGAGACTCGTGGAGACCGTCTCTATTTTAGCCTTCCTGCACATGCAATGCAATTTGTTCTTCATTATTGACACTGTTATCGTAATCACTATTACTATCTTTGCTGTGTGGTGAATATGTGGTTAGCGTTTCTTAGAAGTGGTTGATTTTTGAATAATTTAAATGCATTGAAACGGCTTTCATAGATTTTGTTTGTCTCATTTTTTTTCTTTTTTCTTTTTTTTTAAACAAGCGGCAGTACAGGTATATATCTAGTATAAGTCCGAGCAGTTCTGCATGTGTGTGCACACATCACGAATGGTCAATTTCGTGTCAATGCCTCGTTTGCAGTGGCAGTCCTTCTAGCCTCACTTGAGGCACAAAACGTGTTACACACGTTTTTTTAGGTTGAGGGAGCGCCTCCGTGTCCTTTGAGGGGCGTTGATCCGAAAAGACAAGGCGAGACAAATAAAAATCGATTTTAAGTGACCCCCTCTGTCCCTTTCGCAACCCGGAGCTCGATTCTTCACAGACAAAAGTCGACAGCTTGGGAATTTCGCCATGGTTGGAACGCTTACTTTCAAAACAACGGACCAACGCGCGAAACACCTTTATCAGCCTTCACACCTGGAATTTTCAACACATTCCAGGGAACGGACAGACAAGAGTACGAATAATTTTGCAAAGATACATTATTGCACTTGAAAATGCTATCCTATTTAATCCTTCTGTAGAACATAAATTATGTCAAGATTAAATAGAGACATTACGAGTTCTCAACGCTGATTCTCTATTGTGAATAAATCGTGGTCAAGAAGCAACACATTCAATTATCAAATGTACTTTGAAACTCAAACTTCACACCAGCTTGCTTAATTTTTAACATTTCTCGTAATATTTTCGTCCTTAATTTCTTGTTTACATGCTCCGCATGCATTCTATCAGTTTTTAATTAGCGTTTTGTCTGTGTAGCGTTTGGATGTAATCGGATAATTTCTACTTTAAAACCGGCGTTTAGTGCTTATCTTTAGGTATTTTCAGAAACAAATGTTGTTTCGACCTAAAAATAAGGATTCACCTCGGACGGTGGCTTCAAGGGAGTGGGGCGGCCCTGGAAAGCATAATTACCTAGTTAACGAAGTGGACCAGGCAAACAGTTGCATTAAGCGTAAAGAAAGCAATAAACCATATAGCCATATAAGACGGCTTTTTTACATACAGACAGGTGTCTTCTCTGCACTGCACGCCTCCTTCTCCCCCCCTCACTGCACGCCCAAAGCTACAGCGGGGAGCAGGGCTTTTTGCCTTGCGCGGGGCAGAAAAAAAACGTCCCGGAGTAACCAAAAGCATTTTTCGGCTTTTTTGGGACAACTGCTTTAGGGTTTTTCCCCTTAACCTAACCATATACACATACATATTTATTTGGCGTTTCTCCTTTCTCTCTGTATTTTAAGAACAACCATGTGAAACTCCACTTATGTCAGGTTGCGACGGTCTTATCAATTAAAAGGACCTATAAGTTGAAACTTGGGTTTTCGAAATAGTTTTTGGCGCCCGCGATTTAAGATTTTTTTTTTTTTTTAATTTTGCATGACTTGCTGCCAATAGTGAGAAGCATTTTTGTCGGTAAGCTCCCGTGCTGGAGAGAGAAGGCTGATACACCGTCCAGACAAACCATAAAGCGAAAATAAAAAGAAGATCTAGTATATTTTCATCCCCGAGCAAGTGAAGAGAAGATGCATCACGCGGAGGGTGATTCGACAGCTTATTCTTTTGGTACGTTTTGTAAGAAAACGAATGTTAGCCTATGTGCATACACAGTCAACCACATCTCACAATAGATTTTATTGGAGTCGCACTCAGGTGAGGTGTACTTTATTGTGTTTAGCATTTCATGTTGTCTACGCAAAGCACGAAGGTAATGAGTTCAAAGTTATTGAACCACAATCCTTTGTATGCAAACGTGTCCTTGAGGGATGCGTGTCTTTTGAGTGTCTCCCGTTCTCCATCGAGATATCTCACGACAAGGTAAGATCAGAAGAATATGCTACATTTCGAAACATTTTGTAAACTCTAAAAATTCGTCCGTTTCATGGTTTAGCAACCGTGTTGCTACTTTGGTTCGCATCTGTACGCATCCACTGCTAAAAGTAGCTTTACTTAGTACCCTTGCTTGATAGTGCGGGAGCGATTATAATAACAAGCATGCTTGCATTCATCAGACAAGTAGTACAAAAATCTCCATACTCACCACCGGAATGGCATGGTTAAAAATCCATAATGGCTCGGCTTAATTTACGGAAAGCGTATTTTCTTTTGACCGCCAGATTTGGGAAACAAGGAGGGACCGGGGGAACATGACTGGAGAAAAAGTGCAGCGTTTGGGCTAAACGAGTCAGTAGTTATCTGGAACAAAAGGCTAATACACTAGACGCACTCCGATGTGCACTCAAACATACGGACAAAACGGCGTAGCGCGGGACCGACACACGTAGTTCGCTGGCGTTCGAGTCAATTAAAAGGAGAATCCTAAAGTAGTATAAAGACCAAAATGGGCACACGTTACTTTGGTGTCGGTGGGAGACGAGATATCGAAGCGGTTTGCCTTTAAGATGGCTCTTCTATATTAACTGGTTTCCAGGCAGAAATTATTCATACGCTAGGGGGCACCCAGATACTGTAATAGATTCTTTCTTCGGTATTTTTTCCCTTCATTGGTAGCATATGTTCTGATTTGCCTCTAAATTTTTCAGTGGACGCATCTCTGACAGCCCCCGGTGATTTTCTAAGTACCACAAGTTGGCGGTTAAAACCCGCTCCGACTAAGACCTTCAGTAGCTGAAGGAGACACTTGTTCTCAGCTAGGGAGGTCTTCAGTCGTCAAACGAAAGGATACTCGTGTACCAAGCAAGCTCAGATTAAGGGAACATACATTTAAGATGTGTGCATGGCCACCCAACTAGTCCATCACGAGGTTTACCGAAACACTTCTATACTATATTATATTTTTCTTTTAAAATGCTTCCGGTCGGTACTCGGAAATTTCACAGTGCACATTTTGCGAAATGTACAAATTATAATGTGGTTTTAAAAACCAGTATTTCGAAACATTTAGTTAACATGAGTTGTCCAGTAACGCTACTCGCAATAGTAATGTACCAATGCACTTTTCAGTGGCTATATTTCATTAAGAGCAGCGACGAATGTATTAACTCCAGCGCAATAGCGAACTGCTGAACCTGGCTATGCAAACCGGGACTGCAACCAATGTGCTTTAATAATAACAATAAACTTAGCTTTAATAAACTTTATCGCTTTTTGCTTGTGTTGTACTGTACCTCACTTGTTATGCATTGGCTTTGGACTTCAGATCAGAAGACAGGGCGGTGAATGACCGCCAATTTGCTCTTTCTCACTGGTTATATTCACTTCAGCGTGAGGTACTTTAAATTGCATTGCCATTGTATTTGAGATAAGCGGGATGCAGTATCATACAGTCATATTGGTGAGTCTCTTGGTAGCATTAAGCAGATGAATAAATATCAACCAGCTATCCAAATAGGCTAAATTATTTTCTAATAAGTGTATGTGTACCAAAGAGGTCACCCGTGAATAAAACTTTTGACAGTGTCAAATGAGTGGACACTCACCCACGGGCACCCCCCTGATCTAAATGACACATTACAGGTTAGTTATATTACGATGATGTGTTGTAATATAAGTATGCTTGTTTTTGGTACTATGTGTAATGCGCCACCAAAATGATAAGTCAATAAGGATTTAATTTAAAAATTATAAAAATATACGTAGGCTATGTTTTGTGCGCAGTTCTGTCGTTTATCAAATGTTCAAGACGTATCAAAAGTGATTCATAACATAGTACAGGCTTACTGCATGGTTTTGGAATGTAAAATATGTAGTAACAGACATTCGAATAGTCAACGTAAAACCAATAAAAATGGCATTACATACCAGCTTGAAGAACATAGTGTGTCTCTGTCTCCGAAATGGCGAAATCGTTGAAAGAAGAAACTGTTTAAGTAACTACTAACAACCGCTCATGCATATGTACACCTTTATTTAACTGCTTTAGAAATTTAAGAGAAGCATTGATAAATGTTGATAAACAGTGTTACTATTATCCAAGTTCCGATACCATTCTTCATAGTATATCCTTTACTGATTTACGACAAAAATCAGAAGTGACAGGGCTTTATTTTGCGTTATAAAAACAGATTTGTGTGTGAAATCCAATGGTTGAGTTTTTCCTCCCTCTATGTTCTAATTCATTACTCTTTAGGACCACGCAGAATCCCCCCCTCGCACAACCTCCCCACCTCGCTGCTCTGGCAAAGCACCAAGTAGCACAAGTGCCGACCGACCAATGGGGTTCAAGGGGCGGTCCATGAGCTCTGACCAGTCAAACACAGTCACTTTCCTTATATGGCAGCCCATCTCCATGGTAACGTGTGCTAAGTTGCAGCAGTCGTGTCAAAGTTCACTATATAGAGAGCTCAGTGAGCTGATCAGAGAGAAAGCATTCCGCCAGCACAGCTCCTACAAATCGCGATCACTTCCTAACCTCACTCTTTTAACATATTTGATCACTTTGATTCTGTGCTCTATTTCTCATTTTTACGCGCGCGAAGGAGGTTCTGCAGGTTGTGGTCTTTTTTCTTATTATTTGTGCGCTACTCTTTCTTGCCGGAGAGTTGACTTCATATGTGACTACAGCACAGGCTTCAGCTGCGCGCAGCTGCTAGTGCTAGCTAGCTAGCTACCTCACGAAGAAGAAAAGAAGAAACAGCAATATATATATGTTTTGTTTATTTTGTTTTACCAGTTGAAGGTTTCCTTCAGGACTTTTATTGGAATTTGGGATCGCTTGCTGCTGGTATCTTTTTAAGAGTTGACTATATTTTTTGTCGATTCTTTTTTGTGCGTCTGGTACATCGCACAACGTGAACGTCTCCGTCCATCGTGTCCATCTATTTGTTATGTTATCGTTGTAATTTATTATTTCCCGTATTTTTTTCCCATTATTGGTTTTCTGAATGGCTGACTGCAAGCGTCCCCGTGCCTGGCCTCGTAGCGCGCGACTGCGATTCGGCTACTTATCGCATCGGGTTTAAAACCCATAGTTACTTTTGTTTCACATGCGAAACACTTTGGGGTCTATGCTATTTTTGCGCAAGTTCAAACCGACAATCCAGCTAAAGATTACCTATATTTGTTTTTGTCTTCGCTGATACCTGCCAGCGACCGCCGGCTCAATTCTTTCCGAACGTTAATCAAGGCACCACGAATCCAAAAACGGGAAACAAAAAAGTTTCTTAACGTTGACTAATAGATATGGCAATGGTAGTGTGGAGAGGCTCCCAGGACGATGTGGCCGAAACCCAGGGCGCCCTCTCCTCTCAAGCCCAGCAAGTAGGACCTCTCTCCCTCCCCGCCCCTCAACCAGGCCAGCTGAACCTCGCGGGCTCGCAGGTCGCCCCTCCGACCCCTCATACGCCGGTGCAAGGCGGACCCCCGAGCAATACGGCACAGTCGACACCGAACCAGACGACCCAGAGTCAGGCGGAAAAACAGCAGCCTCAGCACATAGAATGCGTGGTTTGCGGGGACAAGTCGAGTGGTAAACACTACGGCCAGTTCACGTGCGAGGGGTGCAAGAGCTTCTTCAAACGGAGCGTACGGAGGAACCTCACCTATTCGTGTCGTGCCAACAGGAACTGCCCCATTGACCAGCACCACCGCAATCAGTGTCAGTACTGTCGCCTCAAAAAATGCCTCAAAGTCGGCATGAGACGGGAAGGTATTGGGATTTTTGTTTTCTTGTTGATGTCTTTTGTGCGCGTTCCGTGCCGAATCAACCATTCCCGCTGCTGTCCCTGTTTCCTCTCCCGACTAGCTACTCCAAGCGCCCCGTCAGAAGCGGCAGGAACCGCCTTCGAATACATGTGTGGACGAGACGGAACATAAAACGTTAAATTCTCCCCTTTGGTTGTTTGTGCAAATTATTTTGTATTTTTAAAAGCATCCTGCATCAAACTGCCATTATGGTTTTACTATACGAATGCTCACAGTGGTGTGTTTTCTAGTCTGTTTCCCGGTTCTGGTCGTGAAGGGAACGTAGAAATGTGCATCTGGATTTGAATAACACAAGTAGAGATATGCCGCGCTGTTATGGCGAAGCTGTAAGGAGACATCATGTTTTCATTCACACATATAATGATCTCGGAATCGTGTTTCGCCTTCGCATATGCAGAAGTACAGCCAGAATAAATAGCATGAAATATTTTGCTTGGAATGTTGTTTAAAATTGTCACGGAACTGTGGATTTCGAGTGTATAGCATTGCTTGAATAGCTAGCAACGCTAACTGGGTTAAGGGTTAGCCTGAGCTGCCGTGCTTTCTTTGTGCTAGCGCTAAGTGAGCTCCGATTCTGCTTGTTGTAAATATTACGCATCTATTTATATTTTATTTTTAGTAACATAATTTAAAATTTTTGTAGCCCCATCGGACACAAGAAGTTGGCTGGAATTCAAAAACAGTTATAGCATGACATGCTGCTTGTCACAAGTGATATTTAGCCTATGAAAATAAGTACGACTAGTTGATGAAAGGTTGACGGAAAATACAAATGAAAAAAAAAAAAAAATAGGCCTAAGGTTTAAACTGAAGTTTTTAACACACATACACAAACACACATAGCACACATATATAGTATGTAGTAGCTATATATAAATATATAAATTATATGTGCAGTTTGACTATGAGAAAGAATCATAAAATGTCATTATATGTGTAGAATTCAGGCATCAATATCTGCAGTTTCTCTTTTTACTGCAGCGGTGCAGAGAGGGCGGATGCCACCCACGCAGCCACACCACGGCCAGTTCGCCTTGACAAACGGGGACCCCCTGCACTGCCATTCTTACCTATCCGGATATATCTCTCTTCTCCTGAGAGCGGAGCCCTACCCGACGTCCCGCTATGGCAGCCAGTGCATGCAACCCAACAACATTATGGGCATTGAGAACATTTGTGAACTGGCGGCCCGGATGCTCTTTAGTGCCGTGGAGTGGGCAAGGAATATCCCCTTCTTTCCAGACCTGCAGATTACGGACCAGGTGGCCCTTCTGAGGTTAACCTGGAGCGAGCTGTTTGTGCTGAACGCGGCGCAGTGCTCTATGCCCCTTCACGTGGCACCACTTCTTGCTGCTGCAGGCCTGCACGCCTCTCCCATGTCTGCAGACAGAGTTGTCGCCTTCATGGACCACATTAGGATCTTTCAAGAGCAAGTGGAGAAACTGAAAGCTTTGCACGTCGACTCAGCCGAGTACAGCTGTTTGAAGGCCATAGTGCTTTTCACCACAGGTAAGAAGCATGTTGCCCTGTCGAGAAATTACATCAATATGGGTTGTGCGCTGAAATAGAGAGTTCTTCGCAAAATTTGACTTGTGAGCTGTAGTCGTTGTTTGTGACATGCATCAAAGGAAGAGCATCATAATTTATAATAAAATGTTTTTGTGATAGTGTACCGTTGTGATGACGCCACTCATATTTACACGTTGTTGACAGTGAAAAAGGACTTGACAACATATGACGATTAAAATGCACTGATAGTAAATTATAACTCCACGTTCAGAAAGTGAGTTTTTGATTCGTTTTATTGTTTTTGTGTTACTTAACCCGGGACCAGAACCGCAAATTTATTTTATGAAAGCGCAATTAAATTATGGTTCAAAGTTACACCGAGGTAATTATTGTATTTGCTAACTGTATTTTAAAATAATCAAAATAAAGTGTCTTATATATTAAAATCTGTCCCTGCCCTGGTTGACAAACAATTACGGCCTGTCCAATTAATTCTCGTAAAACTTTGACTGAGAACCGGTGTCAACAGAAGTTCCGTACAATAAAGCACAACGTGACCTACTTTCAGATTACTTGACGCAGCCTTAAATGCGTTGTATTTATACCGCATGGCATTATGTTTATGTGCTATCAATTTATTTGTATTTATCTAGAGTGACAGATATAAATGATGTCATGTTTGGAGGGGGAGGGGAGAGGCAGGCCGCATAGAAGGACGTTGGCCTAATGTTCGGCTTCCCCGGTTGAAAGCGTGCCTTACTGCTATACTGAGCAAGCATGGCAGCCGGGAAGAGCCATATACGACGCCCTAAAACACGTTTCATTGAACCCTCACGAGGACTAATAAAGTAACTACTGATCAGGGCTTCAAGGCTTAAATCAGGAAACAGATTTTTTCAGTCCATGTGGGAAAAAAGTCTCACAATCCAGTCCTTGTTTTGTTAGGGTGAGCTGGGGATCCAAGTCGTTTCCTGGACTCGCTCCAGCTGTGGGTCATGACCCCAACTGTCCCCTTTTATTTTTTCATTACAGAATTAAAGAGAGACCTAAAACGCAAAATAAAAACACAAGGGACTAAAAATACCATAATTCGGACCCACGTTCACACATGCGTGTAAGTGTTCACATACGCTTGTGTAAAGTGGCTCTGTGTTGACGTTGAATGTGTCACTTGCTGTGTCATTTGCTGTTCAAGTACAAGTTCATAATGGCGAATATAGGTATGCCACCTCTGTTATAGTGATTAATTTTTACGTAGGAATTCATAATTCGGTATAGCAGTCGGTTTATTTTGCGTAATTAATCACTTTTGTCCTACGTCGTTTGATAACGTACTGTCTAACACAAGGAACGATTACAAGAATTGCATTCCTCGTAAATTTAGATAGCGCTACTGTACAGAGTTTGTACGTGTGTGCGTGTGTGTTTGTGTCAAAGCAGAAAACACTGTTCCAAGCGCTACTCAGATAATGCGAATGTAAACATGAAAAATGGCTTGCCTTGCTACAAATATGCGTCGGCCATATTTATGGGTGATTACAGCCATTCACATGAGTGTTCAGTGCACAGCTGAGTGTAGTCTCTCAGAGGGGGCTTGCGTGGGGTTTTGTCGTAGTCCTTAAGCTGTTTCAAAATGCAGAGCAGAGGTCAGGTCACAACCCCTTACGAGTACTGCTCCGGCAAAATCGAAGATGCTCTTATAATTTTGGATCTTGGACACATGCCGTTTCCAGATCTTATTTTAGAATAATGGCCAACGGTTTCACAGAGAGCTCGATGTTTGCCTGGTTGATTTTGAATGAGCTCATTTGTGGAGAGGCTAGAATAATGACTGCTGTCCGTTTTGATGTATATTTGAATGAATGAATATTTTATGTTTTTTGTTTGCTTTTGTTTTATTCTTTATTAGGCAATTTTTTGTCAACCTGATGGTGATTTCACTCACGTGGATAAAAAATAAATTTACCTTATTTATAACCTTATTTATAAAATTCGGAATTAAAACAGTCAAATCGCATGCAGACAGGCCTGTGTACCATTTATAAAGAATGACAGACAACATGTATACATGCTGTCAGCAGTTTCAAATATCTTTAAATGAATTTGTTTTGTACAGGCGGGGGTGTAAGGGTGCTGTTCACGTATAAATCAATCACTGTCCACATCTCAGCCCTTTTTATGATGTTAATGTCTTATTTGTGCATTCATTACATTTAGCCATTGAGGTATTTGTATTTAACAATGCATCGTGTTTGGAATCTAGGTTTATGTCATTTTTAACTGTCATGCCGAAAATGTTCCGACTTTTCTTCTATTTCGTTATATCGGAACATTAATGGATTCTTTGAACTATTTTCGTGTGATACGATATGTGTGTCTTAGTAAAAAGGATGTATTACTTAAAAAGTAGTCAAGTGTCTGGTCTGACCATTGTATCTGTTTTCTTCCGCCTCTAGATGCTTGTGGTCTCTCAGACGTGGCCCATGTGGAAAGTTTGCAGGAGAAGTCGCAGTGTGCGCTTGAGGAGTACGTCCGGAGCCAGTACCCCAACCAGCCAACTCGATTTGGGAAGCTTTTGCTGCGCTTGCCCTCTCTCCGCACGGTCTCCTCTTCGGTTATAGAGCAATTATTTTTCGTCCGTTTGGTAGGTAAAACCCCAATTGAAACCCTCATCAGAGACATGTTGCTTTCCGGAAGTAGTTTCAACTGGCCTTACATGCCAATTCAGTAAGCACGAGGGACGCACGAGGAGACCAGGACCACAATAGTTAATATAGCGCTTCTTTTAGAAGGAAAACGGCTGTTACACGAAGTTTAAGTACACGAAGAAAGACATTTTCAAAAATGACTGTGAATTTAAAAAAAGACGTTTGATGAACTTTCATAATCCAGACAAAAGCTTCTGTATCATTCTGAACAACTTGCTAATCTTTTTTTTGTAAAAAAAAAAAAAAAAAAAAAAAAAAAAAAAAACATTTTTTTGGTAAACCTTTGAGGAAAATGAAACTATGAAGTGCATTTAAAAAGGCAAATTTGGAGAAATCTAGGAGAAAATGAAAAGTAAGTTTTATTTTCCAAAAATACTATATTGTCCTGTGTCCATGTATCTATAGCTGTTTTGTTTTTGTTTTTGTAATTTTCTCTATCTCTATTCTGGTTCCAAACCGGCTTATGTGATTCTGTAGTATACAGTATTTAATATAACCATGGCTTCTTATGAAATGGTCAGATTATGTAAAAATATGTTCTTCAAGAATTAAAACTAAATCCACAACAATATTGGAAAATGTTTATATAATACTTAATGCAGCGAACTCACTGTAATGGTGACCCTTAATTTACCGATAAAGGCGAAATTAGGAGAACTCCATTTTGAATTCCTGTTGATTACCCGAAAAAACTATACATATGCTGTTATAGTCGAGCGAATGCATATGATTACCCAGAATTCCTTCTTAATATTACTCTGTAGGGTATGAGTTTAAAAGACTCAGTCCTGGATTCATTCAACATTTGTCCATAGCTTTGACTTGCTATTAAATAATAGTGTTACTTTTTCCTCAAAAATGACAGTCTCGCGACTTCGGCAATCACATTATTAATTTAAAATACAAATATTAGTATTGAGAAGAGATGACGTTTGCATTTGTTTACCGGTCAAAGGTAAGAAGTAATATTGATAGAATGTAGGGATCTGTTCAGCTGTAAGACACTTCATTGTAAACGTCTATCCATTTAACGCTTTGAAAGGATGCTAGCTGGAACAGTTAGCTGTCGTTGAGTATTCAACCTGATCACAATTTACCGCTTTTTAATGCACGTTGTAAACATTAGTAAGTAAGCGGGTAGGAGGTCGAGGTGCAGTAAAAAAAAAAGGTGTTCGGCTTTAGAGAAGCGTTACAGTACAGTTTCCCTAGTTCACTTGTATATGCGCCTATTCCCTTGGGTCTAATGCGCATCATCAACGAAAACTATTTTATGTGATTTAACATCTTAAAGTGAAACGCAGTAGAGCGGGCCTTGAGGGTCCTTTCATGTTAGTGCTAAAATATTTTAATACAAATCCTGTGTCCCCTAATATGTCAAGCTGTATTACAATGACTAATGCCCCCCACGTCAAGCATTAAGTGCCTGTAAATCGGGAAATTACCAGTTTGTAATGAAAATGTTAAAAACATTGGAAACACGGACAGGTTGAAAATGTCAGTCTTATGATCGTTTATGTCACGTTTAAAAAGAGCAATTAGAAACAGTGTTGTTGTAAATATAGGTCAATTCTTTCCAATGAGTTTTTTTTTTATTATTAATATTATTTTATACAGAGTACATGCGATAAAGGAAGTCTGTGGTTGCCATTTTTTCGGTAATTCAAACTGAGTGACAGACTTAGCTGGTAGCACTGAAGTTATGTTGTTTTAATGTATATACATATTACAAAAATGTTTTTGTTTTTTTCTATATGTATTTAGACTGTGAATGCATGGCCACAGGTCGCTAACCTATTTTACATTTGGTATATACATATATATATATATAAATGTTTTTTGATTGTATAGATATAATCTGTGCATTCAGTACAATAGCCCTTGTATTTTAAAAATGAGAAACATTCAATAATAAGACGTAACAGGGTTAGGTGGTTTGGAAAGGAGCCGCTATTTTGTATAAGTGTTTCGCTCCTTTATGTTAGAGACAACTGCCTTGTGTGTGTGAAAGCTTGCAATTTTGTCCCTGGCTTGAGGTTTCTCTTCAACACACAAGACTCTATGCTGTGATTGGGCAAAAAGGGATCATATTATATAGCTGATTGAACAGTGATTGCAATTGGCTGCATCTAAGCCACATATGGACCAGAGAATGATACATGATTGTAACTATGAACAGTTTAAACAACTGACCCACGTTTTATATATAAATATATAAAATATATTACTGCAGGGTATTGATAACGTATAGATACTTTTTTATTATTATGATTATAATTAATTGCAAGTGATATACGTGAGTGTGTGTGGAAGTTTATAGTTGAAAACAATTCTTGTTTGTTTGTGTTAGCTTATTGTAAACAGAGCATTCTGCTGTAAATTTGTTCTTGGTATTAAATTATAATTTATGAATTTGAAATCAAAACGTATTCCGTTTTATTGTTCTGTATTTATTCTGGGAACAATACTCGCTCTTTTCAAAACGTGAATTGTGCGTGGGGGGGGGGGACCGCTAGGGAGTGAGCAAGGCCTGAATTTAACTTAAATTTTGGTGTTGTGCATTGTGGTCATGTAAAACTTCTCATGATTTGGTTTTGTGTGTGTGTGTGAGAGAGAGAGAGAGAGAGAGAGAGAGAGAGACAGACAGACAGACAGACTATGCTTCAGTGGGTAAGGACAGTGGAAGGGGATGGTGGTGCAGATTGTATATTAAATGTATAATTTAGAAATGGAAGATAAGAATGTAATTAAAACAAGTTTGGTAGGGTTTTGTCTTTGCAAAACAAAGTCTCATTTTGAGACTGCTGTTTACGGCATGAAAGTACGTTCATGTTCGTTTAAACTGATGTCGAATTGTTTAGTCCCAACTGTACATTATACACAGACAATAACTCTTCAATCGCAGTCATGACGTACTGCAAACGAAAAACATTATAATGTAAAGGTTGTGATGTCCTGCTCTCCTCGCTGAGAAACATGGTTTCAAGACACCAGATTAAAGCAATGAAGATAATTATGTTGTTCTCTGGCCTCCTAAAGTCCCTCTAAACTCTCCAAAAAAAGATCGTGAACCTGTATTTCGGATTGTTTGCAATGGGAGATCAAGCGTGTGAAAGCATGCCTTGAAGCTTGCTTTTGACTTGCGTCTGATTAGTTGAGACAATATGGCGTCTTGCATTGCAACGCAAGTGACGGTTCCCCTGAGCAAAGAGGTTCGTCATAATAGAAACCACATTGCTTAGGAAATAGACCCCCCTCCATCCAGACACAGACCCTCAATAAAACTGTTAGCGACAGAAACGGGTCCTTTTACATTATATTGCGAATAAATGAGAGCGAGTCTTTGGGAACAATGAGAAATTTTTGTTTTGTCTAGCATTAGGCCTTAGATGAGGTACTCCAGATTGTAAAAAGTGAAGGTGTTGAAAGTTAAACCTTTCTTTTCGTAAAAAAGAAAAAAACCCTCAAAGGAAAGCCCATTCAAAAGTAGCGGTCAGAGCTGAAGTGCAAAGCCGGTGTATCGTTTTTTTTTTCATTCTATTTATTTGAAGAATCCCAGCCTTCCAAACGCACGTGCAGCCGTCACCTGTCATGTTTAAGGCTTTATCATCTCAGGCACTGCCTGAGCGGTCCGGAAAGCCAGAGCGCCTCCTTTCCTTGTGTGAAAACGTGAATAAAATTAAAAGTGGAAAAAAACATTTATTCACCTTTGTGTATTCATTCAAACATTATTATTATTATTATTATTATTATTATTATTATTATTATTAACAACAACAACAACAATGGTTGTTCTCTACGAGCAAGCACCCAATAATGACCGTATAAAGACATTGAATCTGATGAATGACTTGTTCAGAGTTAGTGTGAGAATATTTACTGAAGTAAATCTTGTCTCAGATGGATCCCCCCCACAATTCTCCGACTTCATAGGAGTCCCTACTGTGCCTCTGTTTAATTAGTGGTGAAAGTCGAAGGAATGTAATCTAAGCAGTTTGTGTTGGTTGTGCCTGTTACAAGAATGGGAGAAAAAAAATAATGCGTGGCTGTTCATGGCTACTGAATTACCTTACATTCGCATCAACTTTGTGAACGACAGTTGTTTTGAACGAACAATCGCTGTTGCAGAAAAAAAACTTGCTTTTTTATCCTTGGCAACAATACATGTTTAGTCATTATCGTCCATTAATAATAATAATACTGATAATAAGACTAACAATATTTCTGCTAATAATAATAATTACTCATCTGAACAGAAAAGAGAAATCCCCCATAAAGATATACTTTAAATTACAATTTGGCGGTATGCTGAGTTGAGTTTAAAGGGCGATGCAAGGTAATATGTAAAACACTTTTACGTTAAGAGACCGACTAACGTAAGTTTGCAGTAATTTGGATCACAGCGTCACTGAGCTGATTTTAGTGGACAGAGTGTGTGATGAGACAGAACCCTATAATTTGTACTTCTGTACTTTTATTAGCGTTGGCCACTGAAACCAATGAGCTCTCGCTTCCTACAATGCCACTTGAATTTATTTTCCATCGGAAAAAATATTATAACGGGGTAAATATTAACAGATAATCTGCTGTTGCATGTGCGGCGCGAGATGTCCTGAAAGCCGCACGCGGCTCCTTTCCCCTTCGGTCCGCCCAGATTTCACTCCTTCTCTGTCAGTCACTGCGGCGTCTCTGAGGAGGCTGGAGGTCGTGACCTTTCCCTTCAATTCGAACAGTCGAGCTGGTTCAGAACAAAGCTGGCCTGCATGAGCTCATCTTCGCTGAATCGAATAATGGTCGCTCCCAACTGACGTCTCATCTCTTTCTTGGCCCGACTTGAACCAGTGGCCATCCTACATGATGACGACCATGTTTATTATTATAAGTAGCAGCAGCAGCAGTAGTAGTAATATACGCAGCACTACATGCTGCTGTCTTTGAGTTTTTAGATGTGCGTCCGTTTCTCTTCAAATAATGACTTGAGAAACTCAAACTTTCTACATAACGACCGTTAGCGGCAGCTCCTTCCTCCTTCCGCCCAACATGTTTCACCGAGATGTTTGTGTATTTCGACTGACTCTCAGCTATCTTTGTTATTTTAAGTAGAGTGCTTTCAAATTGACTCGCTACTCTCCTGGCCTGTGCGTTCCTCTCTCTAAATGTTAGAAAATTGTGCCATCTACCCGCTATTCACAGAACTGTCACTCCCTGGACCTCCCGGCACCTTCGGCCAACTTTCACACAAAAGGAGAGGCGGGGGTGTGGGGCGGCGGACCGCTTCAAGATGAAGCTATTTTAAACGTTAAAACTGTGCTTGAAACTGTGCTTAAGACTTCTGCAACAACGTTGCCGGTGTAGATGGCTCAGTGTAAATCAATGTTCTTCTTGAAAATGGAATGTGGATTTTTCAAACGGATGTTTACAGAGGTTTTCACCCAGTGTTTTCACGCAAATTATATTAGGTTTGAATAGTTTTTCTGATTTACCTACTTTTATGTGATCAACTGAGAAAAAAAAATCGCAATAAAGTGGCGAAGTGCAGGGCAAACATAGTTACCATACAAATTGTGTGGGGAATGTCCACTTTCAGATTAATACAAACGTAAAGACAAAACTGACAAATAGTGGATATCTAATGCGACAATGAAGAACATTGCCACTTTTTGTCTTTTTTTCATTTAAAATAATCATGATGTCTCCACAAACTATGATAAATAACCACAAGGGCTAAGTACATTTACGAATTAAATTAGAAATATAATATCTTATTTATTGTATTTACTTAGCTGAAATGTTATTTTCCAAGTTTGTGATGCTTAAATGTTGAAAGGCGCGTTGTGAAACATTTTACATTAGGAAATATTAGCATTATCTAATGCCCGGCTCTCTGGCTGACCTTTCCCGGTCATAGTTCATTCTGACTACATAAGCAGCAATGTGTAAACTTTGAATGATAAGCTTTAGCCACTGTAATTACTCACATAACATTTCTTTCATTCATTTCATTTCAACGGTTTCCAAGCTCACTCTGTTGTGCAAGCAAGGACAAAGTAAAACAATTGCTAAACTTCGCTGTTCAAAGCCAAGGCCAAACTGCTTGGCGTTAGATTAAATCTGAGTTTTACATGACGCCTATGGCTATCTGTTTATCAACTGAACTGCGTGACGCTTTAAGGATGTTCACTACAGAGTGCGAGCTGCGTTTTACTCGTTCAAAACAATTACTTCATAAATGTGCACTTGAATTTTTTTCACTTTGAATCTGTGTAGGCCACGGTGGTTTGTGATATCTTCCTTTAACTGGATAAAACACAAGTTTCGACCATTTGAAGTAAAGTGCACGAATGCATGAAGTCGACCACATATGAAGTCATCATCATCGTCACCATGCGTCATAAATGTTGTGGTACAGCACACGCTTGACACGTGGACTCTTAGATAGCTTGTAACCTCTTCAGACTGATTTTCAAAAAAGAAAGTGGAATTAGCTACAAAATATGTTGTCTCTTCTCAGCATAGTCGACATAGCGGGATGGTACCAGGTGACAAAATGCAGCTATTTCTATTTTGGTCAGGCAATTCAAAACGACAGACGAATTAGTGTATTTGTGCTGTTCTTTAAAAGAGAAAACGGTAGGTACTGTATGTTGCACATAACCACAGTTGCCTGGGTTATTGTGTACTGATTATCTCACAGACCTACAGCAGGAGTACGCCGGTCTCTCGCACTGTGGGTCCCTGCACTGATCTCCCGCGATGTTCCAAACGGACGGGTTAATTTTCGCTCATTAGCATTCCCTTTGCACCGGCTGCTCGCGCTGCCACACAGACATCTGTCCTGCCCCCTTTTCTCCGAGCGGTGCTAATCTTTCGGCCGCCCGCTCTCCATCTGAAAGATTTATTTAAGTTCGCTCCCCCGTTTTGCGTGTGCGCGTACATCGCAGTTGTACGTTTCGTTGTTGTTAGTGTGGACTTTTCTTAAACTTAAAAACTCTCTCTCTCTCTCTCTCTCTCTCTCTCTCTCTCTCTCACACACACACACACACACACACACACACACACACACCTCTACAACATCTATGCACACATCGCACCCGACATATTTAATCAGCTTAATGACCTTTTTGCGTAGTATCCCGACAAGTTTTATTTTTTTATATAACATTGATGTGTTTTTTTTTTTCAATAAACTTGGCATTTGAAACGTCTCTCCCCCTTCTCTTTTTTCTGCGTGGATCCCTCTTTCTTTCCCCCTAGTAGCCCCACATTCTCTGCACAAATGCAAAAGAAAGGGGCCGGTCGACACCAAAATGGCAAAGTTCATCTCGGAAAAAACTGCATAGACCTACAAAGGGACACAAGGCTTTGTAATTGTAGAAAGGGGAGAAGAAAAGAAAACTGCAGTTCAGGCAAGAGTGTGTGTGTGTGTGTGTGTGTGTGTGTGTGTGTGTGTGTGTGTGTGTGTGTGTGTGTGTGTGTGTGTGTGTGTGTGTGTGTGTGTAAAAGAGAGAGAGTGTGTGTATCTGAGTGTATTTTAAAAAGGTTTTCTTTGAACTGCCTTTGTGCTGACAAGGCACGAGCTCTCGCCAATGCTAGTCACGGTTTGACCAACTTTAGAGTTAACCTCTTACAAAGAGTGAATCTTTTTATTTCGACTCCAATAAATCTCAGTCGCAGCCTAGCTTTACAGAGCGCTGTCCGGCGTTTCCACACATGTGCGACACTGTTGCCGATGGAAAAAAAATAATAACACGGAGGAGCAGGCATGTAGACTACACTGTAAGGCAGAAAACAGTTGGAGGAGACAGCTCTGAGTACAGGATGAAAGACTATGAAGAGCCGCAGCCCCGTCACAGTAAGCACCTTCTTTGCTTTTCATGTTGCGTCAAGAATTTAGACGAATGATATGTAGCATTCAACTAGTCTGAAAAAAGATTAGTCTACTATTACCACAGGAAAGCCAGGCAGAGAGTATACAAGTGTAAGCAAAGCGGAGCCAATGAGAAGCGAGGAGGATGAGACGGCGCGGGTGACCGACGGCGCTGTAACAATGGGACGTGCAAAATATAAATAGACGAAGATGGATCTTTTTTATGAGGAAAAACATCGCGTATAGGCAAAAGCAGACTAGGTACTTAGAGAATTGCATATGTACATATATCTATATGAATATATTTATTTAACCTTGTTGGTGTTTATTCTCATGATACTAGCTATTGATAGGCTCTCTCATGTATTTATTGCACGATTGATTTCATCTGAAATGAAACGCGTAGATTGAAAAGTTTTCTCTTGTATATGTCATAAATCATTACTCAGATACAGCTGATTAAATAATTATTGCCTGTGTCCCATTTAGGTGTATAAAACGTAATAAACCGCAGCAGTTTATGGATCTTTACAGTGCTTAGTGTGACAATACACCAGCGATAGATTGATGAATGGCGGACTGATATACTACATGCCATAACCGTACAACCGCTTGTTAAGTCTGTCTTTGAATCCCCCAACACACAATCAAAAACAATTTGAAACAGTATGAATTTTGAAACAGCGGGTATTTCCACAAGATGTTACTGTTTTAATAGTCTCACTATGCGTGAAATAATAATGATACTAATAATAACAACCCATTTTGTCAACTCTATTACAAGATATAAAACTGTATCACCACTGCGCTATTAATTGTAGGATCGAATATCAATCAATATCGTCAGAGCGGAGATTTCCAAACTGGAGATTGAAAAATCATCTTTATATCCGGGGATTGTGTGTAACTAAGTACATTAGCGCATTGATTTAACTCCAAAATTATGCGAAAACTATACGGACTTTCCGAAGATGTACTTGCGTAGAAATAGTCTTGTCCTTGTATTCCAATTATTTGCATTATTCTTTCATTATTATTGGTATTATAATTTCTCCAGTGGCATCCAAACATTTGTATGTGTTTTAGCTAATCCAGAGTATTCACTTGAATGTGCATATTTTCGGAGCTTGATGTATTTAGATTATGATGATGATAGTTTTTAAAAATTATGCATATGTCTAAACTAGATATTCACTCTCTTTCCAGATATTTCCTCCTCCCTTGAATTCAGTCAGCATCAAGCGTGTTTATTTCTTAAGCAGTCCGCATTTGAACAGTTGAATCCGTTGTGCAGACAATTTCCTTTCCCGTTCCCAAAACAAAAACCAAGAGACACTTCAGGGTCACAAGAGAATTGTCATTCTGACAAAACAACAGTTCCACTTGAAACGGCCTACTAAGACTAGCCTACATAGTTAAATTGTACTTACATTAACCAGAACCGTTAGACACGTTTTTTAAGTTTATATCTCTTGTTGGTGTTATTGCTGATAAATGTACTTTGAGTAATGTCGTGAAGCTTCAGAATGAACCGATGGCCTACACAAGAATTTAGGACTGACATCGAAGTCTATAATACGCCTAAAATCGCCGCACAGGCATATGTTGACCCACGTAGCTGGTTTATTTGCTTATTTTATAAATCATCAAAAGACTTTATTGGTGACCGCAATCCGCTCTCTGCAGGCCTGTGGGTGGGGTAACACACTCTCTCTCTCCCTCTCTCTCGCTTTCTCTCTCGCTTTCTCTCTCTCTCTCTCTCTCTCTCTCTCTCTCTCTCTCTCTCTCTCTCTCTCTCTCTCTGTGTGTGTGTGTGTGTGTGTGTGTGTGTGTGTGTGTGTGTGTGTGTGTGTGTTGCATGCGCTCAGCTCTCTGGTATAATTTACTTAAGGCCCTGACTACAGACTGCAATGGCTTTACCAATTTCAAATTACCTGCATGTATTCACTTGTTTTTGTATTTATCATTTTAATCAATTTGCATTAACAAATCAGCAAACTAATAGTCAGCGATGGATGGTATTGAATAAAAACCACAATAAAAAGACCACATATACTAACAGCCACATGACGTCTATGTGCTGAGAACAAAATAATCCGTTGCTTTACAGATTTCTTTTACGGTCTGCATCTTGCATTGACCTAACATTCAGCTATTGTGAGCTTTAGTTCTTCGTATGTCATCCTACTCGTAGCTGGCACAGCTTTGTCCCCGACTGTCCCCCAATCAGATTGTTACTCCTTGTCTCCCTCATAAATACAGTCGATTAAGGCCCCTCCTCGAGAAACCCAGGGCGCTGTCACGTGATTTCGAACATGCTCTTGGCACTCGCAGACGCTCGGGCTCAAGCAAAATGAAACACAGCTACGTTGCATGCGTTGCGTGTGCGCGTGCGTGTGCGTGCCTACCTTTCATTGATATCATAATATCATGATTATCATCATGTCCTCAAAAGAAAGGTAAACTAGCTCATAATACATATGCCGCACACAGCTCCGATAGACTAAGGGATCACAATGCATTTGTTGCGACAATTAAAGAATAAAATATGTTCTTAATAAAGAAGAAATGTGTTCACACTCCTTCACGATGAACATGTATTAAATGTTTGTGGTGCCACAGTTTTCTTCTGACAAGCAGAATTTCATCGTTTTTTTTTGTTAAAACCGAGAGTACAGCTTCCGTACCATCCAAAACGACACTTAGTTGGTCTTTATTCTTGATGAATAGGTTCTAACAACATATGAAACGTGTTAATATCATAGCACATATGACAAAATGATATTTCAGCTTATGTTGCATCTTAAGAGAGCTTTTATCTTTTTATTCTTAATGTAAAGTGTCACTGATATTAATTGATGTTATAAAAAATTCTTACGCGACAGGGACAAAAACTCCACTTGCTAGGTAACTCACATGAAATAGATAGATTGATAGATTGATTGATTGACAGATAAATAAATAAATACCTATAAGTAAAAATACTTCTAATATGCGTTTGCAAAACAGTATAAAGTACACACAGCAATTTGTTACAACCTTAATAAATACACACCTTTAACATATTTGAAGAGCCCAATTAAACCCTGAAAAACTGCCATTTTGGATATGATAATGATGAAACTGATGATAATGATGATGGGGATGATGATGATGAGGAGGAGGATGACGGTGGTGGCGGAAGAGTAAGATGACTATCTTGTTGTCGCAGACAGACAACGGGCGACACAGTTCCGCTTGAACTTGTGAAAACGCCGGCTGAATGTTGTCATGAGAAGGCGGTCTTCATCCTGGAGGGAGCACGCAGGAATAGAGCTGAACGCATGCGACCCCACGCGACCTGTACCGCAAGCAAGCGTGCCACCCCTCTGTGCGCGTGAACGCAGACGGCCGCACACCTGAACTGCTGCCGTGGAGCCACCCTGGCAAAACCAGTAATGCTAGCGAGGGGTGGCAGCCGTCCCCTCCAGTTACATCAGTTTAGTATTATGACGTGGTCACACGCATTTATTACAAACTCCGGTCTCTTGCGTGACTTCAAAGGCTTATAAAGCAAAGGCGCATATATATATATATATATATATATATATATATATATATATATATATATATATATATATATATACATGAGAGAGAGAGGCAGTTGTAAAGAAAGCCTACGGTCTGTGTCGTTGGAGCACGAATGTAGTACTTCATATTTTATAACTTCCTTTACATGCATAAGCGGGTCCTAATGCCGTAATATTTTGCAGTAAAGTTCATCACCCCTTTATGGCACAACGTCCATATAGTATGTGTATACAAAATTAGGCTTAAGGTTTCCATCTATGTTAAATCCATGCAATCCATAGCCTTTCATATTAAAATATTTTCATAAATTTTCACTTCACTTTAGTCTCATTTATTGAGAGAAAGAAACAAAAATATTATTCTATATAATATTATTTCAATGACATCAGACATGAAGCAGTGAAGTGGATGAGTCCAATAACGTCTTCTTACTTCAAAATGAAAATTAACTGCACTTCTGATTTCAACAGCGAGATGGCGCTCGTTTGTATAAAAGCCCACTACAAATGACTGACGAGGCCAGCCTCTACGTCTCTTCTTTTGCCGTTAAATTATTACAGAAATATAAAAAACACAATTAGATTCAATAATTAAACTGTTTGAAATGTGATAAATATTTAAACGATCTAATAAGTCCTATATTTAAGACAATAAAACAATTAGTAACATTTAATTTGTTAAAAAGCTTGTTACACTCTTGGTGTTTACAGAGCTGACTAACGCTTGATTAAATTTTTATGTAATTATTTTCAGGTCATCAAATATTTTTCTTGATACAACTCATAGTATTATTGTAATAAATTGTAAATTTTATGTATGCAATTGCATTTCCGTGTGTTTTTGAGCATAATATGACTGGCTATGTAAAGCTAAATTTACAAAACGAGTTTAACAAAATAAGTTTTTTTTTTAATTAATTTCAGAATGATTAAAATAAATCTACGTCTCCCCCTTTCAGTCACACACACACACACACACACACACACACACACACACACACACACACACACACACACACACACACACACACAATACAACATTTGCAAAATACACTTCCAAGGTGTGTGAGCGCACTTTTCTGTAAATGGGAGTCCACTGACATGGGATTATTATTATTATTATTATTATTATTATTATTATTATTATTATTATTATTATTATTATTATTATTATTATTAAGCCATTATGTTGTGTGATATGTGACAGTTCAGCATTTGTATGTGCTGTGTAAAATATTAGGAGAGCACGTTCCCGGGTTGTCTGAAATGCAATAAACAACATCAACATTTCAGGGAGGGAGCGACGGCCTCTGGGAGGGAGAGCTGAGTTATTTGGACGTATTATATTTCTTTTGGCGGACCACCGTTGTGGACCTGTGTCTGCCATTCGTTTTGTCACACCGTGAGACAGCCGCGTGCCCTCAGCAGGGTTAGAGTGGATTGTCTATCGGTTAACAGAATGGGACATAGGTGAAATCATTTCATCGGTAAATCATGAAGCCGTTGTCGGCTCACAATATTATTCAACACAGGAAAAACAGGAGACCAGCTTACAATTTCCATCTTGTCGTCTAAACCCTGAACGACTATTGTACATAAGAATATACATAACCTCTGCTTCCTTGAGTTAATATACATTTTATCACTTCTATTATTAATTTGTTTTAGCAGTGGCAATAAGAATAAGAATAAGAATAAGAATAAAAATAAGAATAAGAATAAGAATGAGAATAATATCATCACCGTCACGGCAACTATAGGCGGATAGAAATTTCAGTTTTGTTCATATATATTACGTAAAGCTGAGCCAAGAAGACTATTACGTGGCATAAATTAACATTAGCCTAACCTCACTGCAATGAATGAAAAAAGTTGAGTGTGGCATGCACTGGTATAATGCTTGTAAGTATTTGGGGGAAAGCGTATTTCATAGTGGCTGATCAAATTTGAATGATTTTTAGGTAAATGAAAAAAACATATACTATCTCTCGGATGTTTCTGTGTTTATAGTATGTTAATATATGTGCTAATACGTGTTCCTTTTAATGCATTTTGCTTTTTATGTGTTTTTGAAGCTACTGTATACCTCATAACATACTGCATTGTAATGCGAACTACTTGGTTTTAGTTTATCTTTAATTGCAACATTTTATCATTATGAGATATATATATATGTATATGTGTACAATGTAAAATGCTGCATCTGACACTATGTGAGTTTCCATTTATTAATAATAGCATATAAATAAACTTGACGCAATATAATCATATTCCAGAACTCACAGGAAATTTCCTCCTCCAGTAAATCTGTTGTCATCTGAGCACTCGATTGGTTTATTCAGCGCTAACAATCACTTCACTATTTAAGATGCAATGATTTCTTGCAAATCCTTAAGTAATTGATGGACGACAAAGCCGCGTGCGCTCAGTCCCTTGACCCAATATACAGCAATTTTAAGCTGTCAAAGTCTATTACTGCAAACTGGTTCTGAATACGTCTCAATCAAACCGGTGAACTCGAGCCCTCTCCGGCAGATTCCTGCTTCGATGTCAATAACGAGCATAGGCGGTTAAATATTCACGTCATTTAAAATAGTGACATGCTCCCATCCCTTCCTTGATCGTCGCATAATCGTCGCGAAATTCTCAAATATTAGTAAACGTGTTAAGTGTTTAAAAGTTTTGCCTTATCGAGGACACTTAACTGTGTCTTCAGGTCGTGTCTTCACTTCTAAGCGGTGAATATTCGTAGACAGGGATGGAACGCGTTTCCCGACAGAGCCCATGTCTCAGAGATTAGGTTACTGGTCTGTGCTAGACACTGAAAACAAATCTTGTTTTACCGTATATATCTTGATAAATGTGACTGATACACTGAGATGAGTGGGACTGGCATCATGTATGGAAGGAGAAAAAGCCTTAAAAGTCATACTATTTATATTTCAATGCAATAGGAATGACTGAGTATAGTAATAGCTTCTGCCAGACATCCATTCAATCCTTTTACGTAAATCTATTATTATTATTATTATTATTATTATTATTATTATTGCCACTGCTAGAACCAATAATAACAGTGATAAAATAGCTAGCAGTATCACAAGCATGTTGTTGCTGCTGCTATTGTTTTTGTTGTAGGAGTACATTCGATTATGCTGTACTAAAGTGGAAAGCACAATAGTGTATTTTATTTAGACTTACTGATTGTGTTGTTTCGTTCCGTAATAACGATGATGGTTAAACTCAAAACTTGTAACTGATACCCGCCGAGGTCGCGCGCATAATTACGTATCACCGTCCAATCGTAATACTTCTCTCATTTTTTATCTCTCTCCTCAAAGACTAGGATTGAAACGAGGTAAGTTTAAACTGATAAAGGGGTTAGAGTGCTGTCAAAACTCGACGCCAAGTAAGAGGGGACGGCAATATTATTCAGTTACTAGAGGAGCTGTCTGTTTAAATACGAACGTCTTAATTACCGAACCACAAAGGAATAGAAGTGAAATCCCGGCCTGAAAAAAGAGGAATTCAATATATTCCTTTTGATGGGTCTTTTTTTATTATTTTGGATTGAGTGTACAGCCTCTAATCACGTTCCCTTAAATCTCAGCCAGTCCTCTCAACTTTATAACTATATGTAAACAAGTTGTCAGTTTGAACGTAATCTTCTTTGCTTTTTATCAGGATGAAAATTCAATCTCTCAAACTTAGATTAGGGAGACGAGTTTTTTTTTCATTCCTTGTCGCTGGTGGGGCTAGGTTTTGGTGGACAATAATGTGGCAATTGTTGATGCTTTGTGACCCATAAAATTTGAGGGTGGCTATTCTGGCTTTGGTATGTAATTATGCAAAACACTTTACATAAAGACTTGCCATCCGATCTAATGATAGAGCCTGCGGTCTGATTTCAAAAGAGGGAAGGCCTTCCTTACTGAGAAGGAGGGGAATGTTGCATTCAAGTAAATTCAAAGCATACTGCAAATAAAAATCCCCTTGTCCCGAACTGATATATATATGTGTGTGTGTGTGTGTGTGTGTGTGTGTGTGTGTGTGTGTGTGTGTGTGTGTGTGGATGCAGGCAGGTGGAAGGGCCTGATGCAAAGCCAGTCAGGTACTGCTTTAGAAATCTGCTGCTTGATAGTGCCGGGCCTCTTTAAAATATTAACATTGCATTGTGAGGAACACTCTGGAGCTTTGGATCATGGACACCATGAGCTGATCATGAGCTGAACCTTGAACACCATGCTCCCAGCATGCTTTTCTGCTCCTGATGACAGACCTACCTCAGCTGTTCCAACGGGATCCTAACCCTAATCATCTGAAGTAGAAATTTTATTTTCCTACAGGATCAGTGTCTCAGAGCATACAGCTGTATTAGCAGATTCTGCTGTACTACACACTTTGTAGAGACTGCATGTAACAGCTCACCGTATCACCACACCATGGCCAAACAGTCCACTGCCAAGCAAAAAGGAAATCTCAACGAACACTGCATGCAACGTTGTGCTTTAAAGAGCCCCATCCCCATCACGGCATTTGGGGAGATAATGATGAGAAAGGAGGAGAGGAAAACAGGGCGAAACACCACAGGCAAAACTACAGCGGCTTTGCTGAGCAAAAGGACGGTGCCTCCACATCAGCAAACTAGCTTTCCCCCATCGCTTTTAGATTTGCCTCTGGTGGTATGAGACAGTGAGTCTTGTACTGTTAGCACTGAGGACGGACCCTGCCAAGGATCTGAGGAAAATCTGCAGGAGGCAGGTGCACTAAGACCTCTGAACTGATCTGGGAACAGCCAAAATGTTTCTGGCAGTGTCAAAAGAAAGTTACAGGACCTGATAGGTGGATACTTTATTTGGGTTATTTTGGTTTTACTATATATATATATATATATATATATATATATATAGAATATAAATGTATAATATGATTTTCGGGGACAGTGAACCCAGGCCTCTGTGATTAGCTCTCAGATCTCCTAACACGCCACAGCAAATGCGAGGGTGGACTTCGAGGTAAAAGGTTTTTTGGTCAAGTTTTAAAAAGTACTGTAAATTGGGGTGCGTTTAAAGGGAGAACAAAATGGCCAACCGCTGTGCCGAGAGCTTAAGAAAAAAAGGCCATCTACCCAAATTGATGGCAGAAGATTGGAGGAGTAAAAGCAGACGCACTGAGAGACATATGATTTGGGACGGCGCGAGTTTTTCGCCTTTTCCGTTCGCTGTCGGGTACTTTGTGTGTATGCACGTAATAAACACTATGCTGTCGGACAGAGGTGTGAATCTCAAAGCTTTTCTACCAAATGAAGAGGGGGAGAGAGAGAGAGAGAGAGAGAGAGAGAGAAATGGAGAGATCTACAGCTGTCAGGGGTCAGGCGAGCCGAGATTGCTTCCAGAGATCTTTTGAAAAATTCACACGTCTGAGGGCTTAGCGCTCTGCCGTCGCCGCATTTCAAGTTCAGATCAGTGGAATCGGTTGTGGGCTTTGGAGAATTGTGATGACCTGAGGGATGAATGATTTTTTTTTTGGGGGGGTAGACTCTCTCTCTCTCTCTCTCTCTCTCTCTCTCTCTCTCTCTCTCTCTCTCTGATCTCTACGAAGGAAACGCTCCAAGAACGCAGGAAAATGACAGTTCCACCCCTTATATCTCTATTTCTTATCTCACTAAAAAGAAGAAGAAGGTTCTTCCCACCTCTGGTGGATGTCTGAAGGGTGCACGAGAGAGGAGGGGGTGCAAAACATTAGCTTCATGTGCCCATACTTTTAATTAGAAGCACCTGAGTAAGAGATTAAACGACACAAAGACAAACATTACTTTTACAAGAACTGAACACTGGCAGCGCAATTACCCACTAAAACAAGTGCCCATTGTCTGTCAATTGGCCCAATAATTAAACAATGTATCAAATATTAGCGGTTAATTCTGGAATGTATGTACAGGAATATCGCCATGAATTGAGCTCAGTCTGATGATACACAAATATTCCAGAGTTCATTATGTTTATACACACAAAACGGAGCATCACAGAACTGTATGATGGCTTAAGTATAATGTACCATGGTTTAAGTTGTTTCTTTGGTATGACGTGCGCTAAGAAAAAAAAATCAATGGTTAAAACCATGTAATATTAGAACAACAGCAAAAGAGTAAAACAGACCGTAAGGGACTACGGCGAGCCCCTGCAGACCATTACATTACATTACATTACATTCATCAGACCACAGCATGGAGGAGGCGAAAATCGAGAAGCGAGATAAAAGAGACCAGAGGCGATGAATTAAAACCTCTTGGTTTGATTTATGACCAGTTTCAGTGGCTGACGTTACCATTACGGTCTCACCGCATTTATTCCTGTTATCTGTAACGAATCCACGCGCCAGATCTAAGCCAAACTGATTAATATAACTAGTATTTTCTTTCACGTGCTCGCCTGTGATACAGTTTGCTCGAGGGAAGTTTGTATACCTCACCACATTGCATTAACTTGAAAACGAGTACGATTTATCACATACTAAGTATTCATTTAGGGAGCTCCTGATCTCTGAAAAAACTGATTACAGGCCTCTATAAATACAACGCGGGGGGCCTATTTAATCTTACCGCACACTGAAAAGACCTAATTTTATTTAAAATTTCAAGGATTTATGCGCAGACGCTTGTTATTTTGTTTTAGTTTAGTAAAACGAACAATGCAGTTTGTTTTAAGTAAAAGCATTAAAATTCAATCATTTTCTTCAATTTCAAGGTAGAATTAAATAGTACCGCCATATGTATATATAATCAATAGCCATCAGCACCCGACTTGGGGTTTGCCATCTCCATATGGGCCAAGCCAAGAGTGTGCAAGCCAATGGACTGCACATCTCTCTGGGTTGCTAAAATCTCGTTTTTTTTAAAGGACAACCGAATACCTAGTGACCTTTAAACAAAATAAGACTACTATTAAATTCGACAGCTGACCAAAAATAGTCATTTTTGAAAATATTGACTTTTGGAAGTGTCAGCGATTAAATACATTTGTTATCATGTCAAGTTAGACCCTTGGTATCGTATACGTCCATGAATGAAGAATACGAGATCAACCTAAATTAAACTCGTCAATTAATCAGTGTTAACCTGCAGTGGACATGGCAGAGCTAAATTATTATTTTAAAGAAATCTATGTTGTGCCCAAAGTATGGTTTGCAAAAAAAAATATCCACACTAACATCGAAGTGAAAGGTGAAAAGCGGCTTTATAACATTCCAGTTATAAAGCACCACCCCATGATATTATACAAAATATACAATTTAAATAATTTAAAAACATTCAATTGCCTTCTGATGAGTATTAGATCCAAATATAGCAATGAGGCAAGCATCCTCCCTCGTTAAATTAAACAAATTATTGGACGGGTTCAATTTACGTTCGCCCTTAAAAATAATCAACAATAATAGAGTCACGTTTAACGGTGTTTCTGTCGCTTTTGTAACATTTTATCTTTCATCGAAATGACCCTGGACTATACAAATTAGCGCAAAACACAAAAGGACTATCGTCTGCTGAAGTAGTCCAAGGTGAGGAAAAAAGTTATAGTGGTTTCACGGCTGCAAGAATCTATCCATCCCTTTAACCTTACGCTGCATAATTCAGACAGATTTTTTGGACCAACGCTGCAGCCAAGCTGCGGAGATTCACCGAACTTCGTAGTATGCGGTTCGGCTAATGCCGTGCTCTGGGTGAACAGGTTGAGTCAGCCAGACTGTTTTAAGATCGGAGAATCCACACAGAATCTGCCTGACAACTACCAGAAAAGCCCGACGTTTCCCTCTGACACGTGACGACGACTTACTTCCCCTGCGCTGTTCCACTACGGTAAAACATCAGTTTTCACCGTCTGGCGGGCGGGCAGGCGTGTCACAATGTTCTGTGGAGAAACGGTGGGTTGCAGTGACATCAGCTGCCACCGCCGGTTTGCTTAACGTGGACCCCTTCCATTGTGCTGCTGCCGGTAAAGATCTGCGAATGAAATAACGGGAAAACGGGAAAAGTTATCGGTCGTGACCCTGGCAATTACTTGAAATTTAAGGAAAACATTTGCTGAATATAAAACGTCCCAGAATAATGTTATCTATATCAATATCTTTATTTGAATAATAATGACCTTCTTCGTTGTAATCGTCATCATTCACGTGTATACTTCGTTACTCTCAACTCTCTCTTTGTGTCCCTCCAGGCCACACCAATTGAAAATATACATTTCTGTCGTACGATGAAGCAAAAATGACTTAGGAGGTGTCCATTTTGCTGTTTGGAGATTTGTTAAGTGTAATTGTTATATTTTGTACCCCAAAATAATTTAATAGCTCTCTCTCATTCTATTTCTCTCTCCCCCGTCTGTGTCATCTGTGTGTGTGTGTGTGTGTGTGTGTGTGTGTGTGTGTGTGTGTGTGTGTGTGTGTGTGTGTGTGTGTGTTACTTTTTTGTTTGTTTTAAGTGTCCAGCAATGTTTGCTGCTAATTTCCATTCCTACAACAGACGCCCTGAGTAAAAATTAGCAACGGTGATTACTCTGATCAAACTTTTTTTTACCTAATCGACTTTTCCCCTGAAGACCCGACATGACGTTACAAGTTATTTTGTTTTCAGAGCTGGATTAGGATTACGTTAGATTTAATTGGATATTACCGCCTCATGAAGTATTCTAGGGTAAATGTGTGCGGTAAGATCATTTTGGAGAACTAATTTACGTTCCTGTTTTCTTCAGGTGAACTCGAACATTAATTCAGGAAATCTAGGCCTAAAGTGACATTGACTATAGTTTAGCATTCAATCAAATGTTAATGCATCTGTGTTTGGAGGTTTATTTTCGAGAAAGTATATTCAAGTTATTTGCTGTTTGCAAGTTAAGGAAACTTTTCCTTAAGCAAGTAAAGCAAGTAAAGGCCTACTTAAAACTGTAGAGGATGATATTGTATTCTACCTGTCTACACATTTTGAAAACTAATGTGATGTGCAAAACTTAACGGACAAAATTCTCACATTTCCAAACACGTACACTGGCTAGATACAAAGGCTAACTTGCGCAAATAAAATTGGTGGACAATTTGCCATTCGCACAAACAGGTGTCTATGATTGAATCTAAAATAATTACAGATATTTGAATGGATAACTGAATCAGATTTTCTACATTATTCCTCCAAAGTAGAGGCAAGACCGTTAGCACAACAACAAGACTGACAAACGAACGATTAGGTTATTTTAAATGAATCTAAAGAGAGTAGATTGAAATTAGTTCATATACTCTCATCAGAAGGGTTTGCAAATTCATACAGTGTATTTTGTTAAGTTATAATCTGACTAAATGTTCAATTCTAATTAAAAGGTCAACCCTCTCCCAGCTAATTTGTTTTCTTCTTCTCTTTCGGGCCGGAGTTCAATCCCTCCGCACTGAGCTTTGTCCTCGAATTTGTTAAGTTGTTACTGAATCCAACCCGTTACTGCTCTTTAATTTCATCGATTACAGAAATCTTTTTATTTAGGAATTTAAAATAACAACAGTGTTAACAACGAAGTAACACTTGTCCAGAATCTTTACCCAAAGTTAAGGACGAAGGGCACAGTGGTTATATTAAATTTGGACCCTGGTTTCGCAAGCTCCACAGCGCTTCCTCAGTGCAATAGCTGACAGCTTTGCTCCTGCTAGAGGTGGTGGCATTGGGTGACAAGCCTATTAACGGGATGACAGTCACGGAGAGGCCAATTACTGTCCAGCAGTCTTGACCAATCACATTCTCACATACGTGGAGAAGGAGACCGGTGCTCTCACCTCTGCCCTGTCTCTGCCTCAGAGGACACTGACATTGACTGTCGCGAGCAGAATAGCTGCCTTGTTCTGCAGTCATACTACATTTGCTTGCATCATTTTCACATCGTTTCTCTCTTATGTGGCACGTCCGTGTATTTCCTCACAATCATAACTCAACTTACACGATTATGATATCAAAACCCCGAGCTCTCATAGACTAAGGTGTGATCCAAGTTATTTTATGAATATTAATGGATTTATATCGGTGCCTTTTTCTCCATGGCCAATACTCTCCCATGACTCAAATCACATTCAATAAATCTTCCATTAAACTTTTGACAGGTGCTTTTATTTCATGTATGTTTTGCATATTTATATATAAATATTTATTTCCCGCCATAGGTTTGTGGGAGATGCAAAACGCGCGGGTCCCATCAGATTTATAACCATTAGTGTCTTTTGATGTAGATCCATAACTAGCCTACAGCGTTACGTTATCATTTTCAAGGATTCTTGGCAGGCAGGAAAAACAGGGAGTATGAGTTATTTTTCAAAATGCCAAAAGGCTTTTCCCCCTGTGTCTAGCTCAAAAATTGGACAGAGGACAGTAACGATATTAAAGATCGCAAACAAAGCGCGAAGCACAGGGCGGCCTGGTGTGACGGAGACTGGCGCCAAAAATAACTGACATGCCATCATATTTACATCTATGGAAATGGGGGAGAGAAATTCCTTTCTGCTTTGTTTTCTCATTAAATTATAGGAGTGAGGGTATGGCCAAAACCATAACATTCGCAAGTTTGTTCAAACAGCCCCGTGAAAGTTGCCCCCGATTTGAGCCGCAATTTAAGCCGGTGTCCTGCTTGACAAGACGGAAGGAAAAGGACAGACCGCGCTCATAGCGGGACTCTCCTGGGGGCGCTGGGCTCGGCCCAGGGTGCCTTCAGGGTGTGGTGGGGCGGACTCTTTTCTTTTTTTGCTGACAGAAACGAACAGGAGGAGAAGTGGGAAACATTTCAGCTGTGTAAGTGGTCCCACAGAAGACTAACCTAGCGTGCTGATGCAAACTTAGCACGTCTTCCACTGTCAAACGGCATGGCACGCCGCTTTAGCTGAGTCCACCATTGGATCCCCAACGTGAAATCTCCCGTTTTAAATAGGAATCAATATCAAGTGTCACAAACACAAGAATGGTGTTGAGATTACAATGAATCCTATAATTTAAGTATTTGGGAAAACTTACCACATACAGTAAAATGATTAATTTTGAGGGGTTTCAATAAAAATAGATAGGCTTAGGTAAAAATGTCATGAATGAAAACTACCTATTTTAACAAGCTGGTGGGTCGACAAACAGTCACTGTTTTGTTGAAGTGTCCGACCTGCTACCTTAGAGCCGCCTGCTCTCACAGGAAGTTGACCCTCATGCAGTAGTATTGGTAAAGTATTGGTAAGGGTGTATTTTTGGTTCCTCCTTCGAGCGCATGCGGTTCCTACTCTTAAATCGCAGAGCCCCCATCGAGACCGCCGATGTCACGGAGCTCTGATCCAGGCCTTGGCAAAGTGCTCCAACAATATTAGTCTGCTGGACATGCCGGCTGAGCTGTCACTTTCGATTCGCGCGTGACCCCCCTGGCCGCGACATGGGCGCGAAGTGGCAGAGCGCAGGACTGAAAGCCCGCATTATCGGTCTGACAGCTTCACTCATCTGGAAGTAATGCAAAACGCAATTTATATTCATACTCCCCGACCTTGTGCTCGGGGAGGGAGAAGTGTCTAAAGACAGGCCAACAGAGGCAAAAAACTAGTCCATCCACAGAGGGGGTTTGTCGAAAGTCCCCCCTCCCAATCCCAACCCCACCCCCACCCCCACCCCGTCACTTCAATCGTAGCGGAGATGTGAAAGGAACCGGCGACAGTGGGTGCCCCGGTGCGGGCGTCCCGGGATCGTGGCGGCCGGCAGGTCGCGGGGGTCGTGGCTGAAGCCGTCGAAAGAGTCTGGCGGGCCCTGAGGGATCCAGGAGCTGTGCCATCGCCGTAGAGCCCTTTCCGGAGCCCGGTGGCATTAGACAGCGGGGTGGCGGTTTGACAGACAGGGGTCCAATCAGCTTTGGAGTAATTGATGATGTGGCGCGTCAGTGTTTGTGGGGAGGTGTTCGAGTGTGATTTTTTTGGTGTGGCACTCTGTCGAGCACATGCCACCTGACATCATCATTTTGGTCAAGACACTTGAAGTTTTATTCTGTGTTACAATGGCCCTTTTTTGGTGTTGTTTACAGTATGACAAAACAGCAAATCTGGTGTTATGTCTTAAAGCAATACAGATGATTTTTTTTTCCTTTCCTGGTTATCTTACAGTGATCCCATAATGGGTCTAGCACTGAAGAAGTATCTGAGAAATTTGTTTTATTCAGTGGATTGTTCATTGTGGTTCTGGAAACTCAGCTACAAGAGTACTTCCTACAGTCAACAGGTTCAGAGCTTGAAAAGACTGTTTTCAACGACAATGAAGTGTTGTAATAGTCTTTGCAGAATGTAACAGCAGAGATAAATGGCCTGTGAAATATCAAATCTGATATTACTGGTCTCATATCCACTGACATAAACATCAGTTCTCAAGTTTATGTCTAGAGAATTAGAGTGACTGAAATAAAAGCTTATAGCTCGCATAATTCAACTACCGTGTTCATTATAATAGTAGTCCCTGTGTACATTGTATGCACTGAGAGTAGATATATATATATATATATATATGTCATACATATATCAGATGTCTATGAGTGTGTGTATCAGTGTAAATACATATGTATGTCATATATGTACATATGAGGAAAAATGAAACATAGATGAGACCAGAGTGTTAGTGTTTGTCTATGCACAATGAAGCAAGCTCCCACGTCCTGTGGACCTTTGCCTTTGCACTCCTGAGGTCTGGGATCTGTCTGGAAGGAGCAGAGAGTCATAGTAAAGAGCGGGACATCGGCACAGGTCATGCGTTTTTATCAGAAAAGGGGGTTAGGCTAGGTCGCCTGTCAGGGCCTTCACTCTGCAGTCAGTCGCACTGAATCTGAACCATAGCAGCGGAGGACGGAACCCTGGAATCTTGGGGGTCAGCCAATCAAGCCTCACATTCAGCCAAAATCAACACCTTAAATGTTTGCTCATTTGCACACTATGTATGATTTGTGGAATATATATATATATATATATTTGGAGGGAAAAAGAGGCCTCTTTCCACTTGGCTGCCAAACATGTAATGTCACACTAACTATGCGTGCTGTTTTTTTTTTTTTTTTTTTTCCTGAACGAACTCTGTAGCGAGAGTTTATTAAGTCCCTGGTTATTTGTTAAGTAGGGTCACGCAGTGCTAATGCGAGTCCGGTTCCAGCCCGCGAAGATTTGTTTGCGTTTGAAATTTCAGGGTTGTTAAAACTCCTCGGCGGTGACACGGTACATGGGGTTCAAATGGTTGCGAGTGCATTTGGAAACAAGAAACGTGTTTGGTCGTAACGCGGATTCCGGTAGTTAAATCACTGAAGCATCGATCTAGGCAGTTAAACATGACCTGCTTAATGTTGGGATGTTCAGGCTTTTGCCATCGAGCTAGCACATGGAGAAGAACCTCTGTTACGTCCATGTGCAGACCACGGAACGCACAGCCTGAAATTCTCTATGAGGGATGAATCGAGCATACGGTACAGAAAGGACTATCAACACAAATAAAAAGAATGGCGTGAGTGCAGAGGAAAATCCTCTCGAATCCGTTTAGAATACTTTTCTTTCAAGCTTTAATGTTCACGCAATATTGTGTTTCTAATTGTTCTACAAGTAACTTCTGGTATTGCGTGGCACTTTTTTTCTGGCAAAATGACGGAAACATCTGACACCTGCAAGTGAATTTATCAGTATAGTAAGGACCTCCAATGCTCATATAGGCCTGTCGAAAATTTATTCAGAACAAACAGAGGCACGATGAAAAATGTAAGTAGGAAGAAAAAACCTAACAACTTAGTTTATGAATGTCCCGCATTTTAAATGTCGCTCTCATTCTCTCTCTCTCTCGTTCCCTTTTTCTCTCTCTGTTTCTTCCTCCGTCTGTTTTAATCCCAGCCCTTGTCCCTTGCTTGCCCTCATAATCCTCTGGCATGTGTTGGTGACATCACATGGCTGCCGGCTCCAAGTTCCCGTCCCCCCCTGTCATTAACTCTGCGAGCAAATGAAAAATGACTGGGAGACTCGCCGGCTCCCGCCGCTGACCCTGTGTATTATTAGAATGACCCCCCTTTGGCTTGACCAAGAAACCTTTTTGATATCATTGCTGGAAGTAAGCACCACAGCGACGGCTTGGCAGCCGGCGGGGGTAGGGGGAAGCTTTACAGTGGGGACTCACCGCGACCCGGTAATGTTACGTAAACGCATAATTCGCTCCCCTCGCTGCCATATAAATACTTAATTGAAGAGGAACAAGTTGAACTATCGTGCGCAAGGGATTCTTGACCCTGTTTAGCAACAGCGGACCATGTTTTGGTGTCACGTTTCGGGCAGAATTTGAAGAAATGCTACATTGTAAAGCATTAACGTGTCATTGGGAAGGGCGGTTTGGGAATTGCGGAACTGTGGTAGTCCTGGGCCGTGGAGCGATGGTATCTCTGCTGGATAAGAAAGGAGGGACCAGGCGTGGCCGAGCCAAGACAAAAAGGCCCTGGTTTAAAGTGGAGATTTAATATGACAGCGTATAAAAGACAACACGGCGGTAGGTCATGCGCCCTCTCTCTGGGAATGTATCTGGTGCCGGAATCGAGGGGACATCCAGTTCTTTGCCTCAGTGGGTCATATGACGGTCCACTTTTTTCTGTCCCGGTCCCACGAGACACCTGAAAACAACGCTCGCGCAAGACGTGACCAAGAGCACGTGGGTTTGAGGAAAGGATTCTCTGACCCTTCAACAGTCATTGTCCGTCATCTCGACACCTGTTTTCTTTTTTGACAGCAGCAGAACAAAACAGCAAATATAGCAAACCGTTAAGCCATTCCATAGCTCAATACGGTAGGTGCATTTTGTGGTTCCTAATAATGATATTTCATACAGCCGTACATAATCAACGATAAGAAAAAGATGAAAGGACAAGAAAAGGCCCAAATAGTTTCCCTCCGTCTCCATGAAGACAACAAACACAGCAGGATAAAATGAAAGTCTGGAAACGGCCGTGGGATATAAATATATTATTTATTAGCAGACATCATAGGAGGAAAATAAATTCTGCAAGAAAATTTTCAGCAATAACTGCTATTTCGAATAGGGAAACTCCTAATGCTAAAACTAATAGCTAGTAATAATAATCACGCGACATTAAATTGGCTATACAATTTAACTCTGTCTCTGAATTGCCAATGTTATCCATCACTGTTCACAACGTGTAAAATATAGGCCTATATTTCAAACGACTTATTTTAAGGTGTATTTCCATAATATTACAATGAAAGAGCGGGAGAACGAAGGAAATGACAGAAGGTAAAAAAAAATTAAATGATATATTCAGCCTAAAATTGGTGGGCGTTAAATAACAGCGGGAGGGAAGAGTAATGATGAGATCGTTTCTTCTTGAAGTGTAAAGGGTACAGCGCGTCTCGCGGAGAAGCAGCACCGCCCAGTGACAGCATCTTCAGCGGATTTGCGAGGAACAGTTTAAAGCTCTCCAGATCTCTGCAGGATACAGCAGGGCCGGGGCAGCTCGGGAAGAGGAGGGAATAACTGCGAAAACAGAAACATGCAGATACAATCACGCGCAGCAGTCACTGCCACGCTCAGCTTTACACAGCGATTTTTAAGGCATCGCCGTCAATTCGTTTGAGAAGCAAGATAACAATGCAAAGACACGCGAAGGACATTTGAGCATGTGGTGCCCTTTACGGTGCTAAAGTTTGTCACATATCGCCGTGTTGGTCGTCCCCTGCCTCTCCCCCCCCCCACCCCCACCCCAGTCCGCGCGCTGAAACAGTTAACTCCTGTCAAGAGAGAACAGACCGACCCCAAGGGTTGTCGTGCACCGTCGTCTGCTGTCAGTTGGAAATAGATCTGATGCCCCCTGGACTTCACCTCCTGACAAAAAGGCCATTTTATTACAGGTTATGACAGACTGCCGAGAGACACGGGGTACACCGGGAAGAAAATGACAAGTGGAATGGACATGCTCTAGATGTTTAGAGGACGGGCCATAGAGGGCCGGAGCTTGAAATGACAAGGAGAAGCAGGGATTCTTTGATGTAATCTGCGCTCTCAGACAGAGATGGCATCTGGTAGCGGTCTGGGGAGAGAAAACATTGACCGTGTAGTAATCGAGAAACTCAATCTGGTTCCACGCTCTCCGACGTGATTCGCTGCGTATCGATCGGAATTGAGATGTTCCGATAGACTGTAGTTATACGGCGCTGCTTTACTGACCCGCGGTGTCTCAGTTCGGCCGCACAGATGCTGCGCGCACGTGCACGCGCCAGCACACTCCTTCACTGTGCATAAAATAGGTGCATCTTTTTGACCCAAACTGTTTTTAAAAGGGGGTCGAAACCCAGTTACAGGGAATTCATTAAGGTGTACAAGTTCGTAGATTAATTTAGCCTTTTAGATCCCTGCTCCGAAGGTAGTATAATATTAGAGTATTTTAGCTAGGCTACTTCATTTTGATTTGACATTTTGATCTGATTTTGAAAACCAACGCAATAAAAAGCAAGAATTATGTTATTTTATTCTTTATATTCCTTAGACACACACATTCTCACACACACACACACACACACACACACACACACACACACACACACACACACACACACAGAAACATAAGTAAGTAGCCTATTGCTTTTTATGAGAAGTCGAGGTCATTGTAATACTAATATAGTCGATACAGTAGCAATTGTGAAAGTAAACATGGTAACATTGCATCAGAATGAAGGGTTGATAAAAACGGCTGTTTATCCTTTCATTCATTCATGCATTCATCCATTCATTTATTTTAATAAATTCTAACTGACTCAATGTCCAATGGCTGACTCCCTCCCATTACTGAACTAATTCTACCGCTACGTGGGTTTAAAGTTGGCAAGGAAGAGAGGTTCACTTGTCAGTTTCAATATAACGGCCAATTAGGCGGGTCACCAGCTGTCAGGCTCGCGAGACAGGTGACTCTCACCTGGCAGTGGCAAACACTTCAAACGTCTCGTGTCAGTGGGGCTGTACAACACTCGCTCGACAAACTGGTAGCCCGCGTGGGATTGCTAAAGACTGACAGCTTGTCCCTCGTTTCATTAAGCACGTTCAAGCGTATCTCTAACGACCAATAAATGATCGGACTTACCGATAGCTAATTTAAATATATCTCACAGCAATTAGCACTCAGAAAAATATTAGTTTCCATAGACCGGCCTCCAAACGTTACGTACACGCCAGCACACATTTACAAATATATAAAATAGTACCTTTCAAAAAGGTACGTGTTTCATGCCATCAGTATAATTGGTTAAGTCAGCAGTGTCCGGAATATGAAGTGTGCACAGAATTAGGCACTGCATCGTTTCATCGACAATTTTAGGACGGGCACAAACGACACAAAATGCATTAACCCAGTTTATCCTCTGGGTTCTCGAAGGAATCAGTCTTCGCATTAGGGAGAAAACAGCCAAGTCACTGCAGTGGAGATGTTTTCCACCTCTTTACCTCCCTCTTTCGGTTCTTTCATCCTTCCCAATTTGTCCTTTATTGAACCTTTGTCTTCCATGCATCTGCTCCCAGTTAATTAAAATTTGAAAGGGTCGCAGTGCCGACTTCAGCGGCCTGCCACTGGGAGAGGTATTTTCTCTCCAGCAGTTTCCACATTAGCAAACTTCACAGGTGTAACAGCGATCTTAACAGCTGTTCGGGGACACTTCTGCCATCTGACAGAACAAGACAAGAGCTTCGATTCTTCCTTCCGCACTGGAAGTGAGGTTTCACTTCAGTCCCTGACACCGGAAGGTCCTTATTAACGCTACACAGTTGTTAAAGCAAACACTTTGTGTTCAGACAGGAGTATTAGTTAAAACAACACTAACACGGAGAAGCATTCACATGTACATTTTATCAATTAGCAGACGTTGTTACTTACACAGTGCATCGAATAAAGCTGAACGATCGAATGAAATAAAATTAGAATAATAAAACCTAGGGGATGATTTTAATGTAATATTTTTGTGGTAGAAACAGTGACAATACTGTTTAAATAAATAAACTGCAAATGTAAATAATTTATTTTATAAGTACAGTATACTATTAATACCGAAAAATATTACTGATATCTACTCTATTATAATATACCATATGTCAAATACAAATTACACCATACCATAGTATATAACCCTGTTTTCTATTTCTTCTGACCATGATTATAAACAATAAGCCTAATAACAAATTAGTTTTTCGTCTAATTTACCTCTTTCAATTTGTCCATTATATACAATGCATTATTATTTAACAACGAAGGGGTGCAAGCTGGAAAATAAATTCCAGATGTAAATTTATACATACTAAAATAAACTATTTTAAATGATAAGGACATTTTGTTACATGATAGGAAAAAAATAACGTGAAAAATGTAATTAGATGTCTGTTTTAATGCATTTTTGTATTACGAGGAAGAATTCTACAGTTATGGATATGAATAACTGTGGGCCTACCCGTAATACGCCTTATCATCTAAACTAGATTCGCTCGCCTTTGTCCATGTAAATGACATGTGTTCCACATGAACTGGGCATTTTACAGACACATGGAAAAGAAAAAAAGGCATTATAAACATTGAAAAACATCAATATCGTATCTATCGTAACATGATTTCTACATTTATTTTTTTTAGAGATTAAGATACAATAAAATCACTACCGGTGTAAACGCAGTTTTAGAAAACACATCTATGAATGCAGGTGTTTTAAAACGAAATAATGAGATAATAATAACAATATTAAGTCATGTTAAATTGGTATGTTTGTTAATTCATTTAATACATGAATTACAACTTTTCCTATCTCCACTTAATTCTAAGTCACACAGAAATTCACATTTCATATCGGAACATGGACGATTGAAAGTATTTGTTATACATTTTTTACACAGTATCCGCCTGTCAGGTGAATGACTAAAGTTAAGTCATCACCCAGACTCAGAGAACATCTGCCTGTAAAAAGATTTGAACATCTGCGTGGTAGACGTGGAGCAGTGGATACTTATTTCAGTCAGTTGCTTCTGTCTTCATTATAGCTAAACTTGTCAATGTAGAGGAACGATGAAACGTTGTATGAAGTCACGTGAGAGCCTCGAGCATGCTTTCCGGTTTACAGTACATCGATAATTGAGAGCGCGTTCAGAATGGAGACAATATATTTTGACTAAATAGGAAATGTGACTGAAACCCAACCATAGCAGAGAGCGTAATTTGTCACGTCGCAGATAATCAATACAGCACAAAGGCTAGGAGTCGAGCACCATGAAACTGATCCATGACGTCTAGATTATGAATTTTCGTAAACTACTTTCCCTTGGTTGAACGCGATATACTCACGTCATTGTAATGATGTTAGGAAGACGTTTCCACTAAACAAGTCTGACCTGACAGTGATATCTTTGTGATAACTTTTGATTTTGTCAACGTTTAGTATTACTATTTTGTTTAATCCACTGAGTCTCATACAGGTATTGCTGCTGTGCCAAAGATAGTTACTGAATCACCTTTCCTAATTCCTCTTGATAGAGAAGTCAGAAATTGTTTGCATGACAGGGGAGCCATGGAGTTAGTGATGGATACTATTGTCCAAACCTGACCCCCCATTAACACTGTTTTTCAGCATCTGGATCCTGTCACCAGTTCTCATCCCGAGGCAGGCCGGGCGCCTCGCGCTTTCCGAACACAGGAAGACCCCTTTTTCTCAGCCGCTAAACAGGCGGGGTAAGCGACCGGAGCGCTGCTCTTTCTCTCTCGGTTCGCGTTATTAGCTCTCTAACAACCTCATTGTTTCACAGGTGCATCCAATTTGCTTCTTATTTCTCAAATGTTTGTGCACGTCCCACCGTCCTCCCCTTATTAATATCGCGGGTATAAAAAGTTATTAATATTAATCAAAGTTAAAACGAAACTAAACAAAATAGGCTGGTTTTTCAGAGCGGGCCAATAAATAAATAAATAATAGACTCGTCTTTTAATTGGAGTTGAAAGCGACGGGGAAAGAGGAGAAAAAGGGGAACGTTGACCTTCTGGGTGACAGGCGCAGGTTGGAGGGTGACATTTTATTGTGAGCTTCCTGTTGAAAAGGAAGAAAGGATAGGACCAGTCAATTTAATGCAGGCACCAAGAGTGCAGGGCTGTTGCTAAGAGACAGGGATGCTGCAGAACTTCCATCGCGAGCTCGGCGCTGACCTTATGCAAATGGTCTCTCCCAATTCTTTTGTGGAGAGCAACAAATTCTCTTCACACTGTTACCAATACCTGGCATACGGCCTTTTTTACTCGGGCCGTTTCAACCCTCCCTTGAAAGAAAGAAAACGAATTGATAAAAAACAGGGGGAGAAGACGATTAAAAAGGAAGAAGCGAAGACGGGGAGAGGACACGGTCTGTATGAGGCGGCATGAGCGTTTTTCTGTTATGTTTGTGTGCGCGCGTTTGCGCGCGCGCGCGTTAAAAATGAGAAAGGACCAAAAACACGAGGTGGAAAGGGAGTGTTCCATCCACACTCCCAAATGTCAACCTCCACCATCCAATACCTCTGCTGAGAGACGCCCCCCCCCCCAAAACCCCTCCACATTACATTCCTAAATTGCCTCTCTTCAGCAGCTTTAAAAGCTCTATTAAAACACATTAATGTAACCAGCCAATAACGTCTGCGCCTGGCTAAGGCAGGCATGCAATAATTTGAGGCATCTTTTTAGATTATATCAAGGCAGAGAAGGAGAATATTCCAACAATTTGCTCCGTTAATTACCCGCATACATAAACTCGGGCAGAGCGTTCACCAAATGCCTCTGAACGTTTTCCGACAAGGACACATCATAGGAATTCATTATAGCATAGCTACAGCTAATACGCTTGTTAGTGAGACCAGGCATTCTTTTTGTGTGTTATTAATGGAAAATCTGTGACATGTTTTCAAAAATATACGCATCATAAGACCGAAAACTCAACATTCATACAGCTCCTTTATCATATTTTGGCTCTGCTTCATCTGCTTCATTATGTTTGGCTCCGGATACAGAGGAGAATCTCGTTGTGTGATCTTGGTAAATCGCTGGAGTGAAAAAAGACTGGTAATTAGTCGGTAACTTGTTACTTTTCTCTTGTAACATGTACCATGTTAGCCATTTGATAGTAAAAATAATGGTCTCCGAGAAATTACAAGTACGTTCTGTTAACGCCGTTAACCTCGCACATCAAATTAGTTCCCATCCACGTTAAGAGACGGACAGCTGAGCAGCTCATGTCATGAACTGTGTGGCAGACGAACACTGTTATTTAATTTTCAGGTGTCTTTGAACGTTTAACAACTTTGTATATGAGAGTCTACCTTAAAGAAAGCGGGGATCCGTTATCCTCACAGCAGCGCTACAAAACGGCTCGTGAATAAATGAGCGCACATTAAAGAATTAATTCAGCGGGTTTTTCACGCCTCCTCTGATCGCGGCAACCATGACCTGACCTCCACCTCGCGATCAAAGACTAAAGCTCATCCCTTTGCAAAAGGCATTAAAAGCAGAAGCGCACGAGTGGGAAAGACACTCATATTGACCAATGATCATACAGCTAATTACTCTGACACGACACATGAGTTGAAGAAAGTGTCATTGATATGCAATTGATCGATTATTGATATTATTATGCGTAAAAAATATAACTTCCATGTTTGTATTTGAACCCATGTTTTGAAGCCAGGTGTAAGTATAATGGAACGGGTACAGTATTATCATAGTGATATGAATTGTATTGTCTTGAATACTTTTTCCACTTTTATTGTCTTTTATGACGCTAATTTCTGGCTATTTGCTATGGTGAGTGCCTAAAATGCACACCTGTTGAGATAATATGAAATGACAGTTTCTGCTGATTTCCAAAGTAATATCGCAAGGTATGCCACACAGTAAATCCCAGTACTGAGAGGGAAAGAGGATTCTTAGCAGTTTTTAGTGAGTTACATTTGGAAGATTAATATTCCATTTCTCTTTGTTGTCTCACGTCTGCATGCATGCGCGCATTCACATACAGACAGACCGAACTTCGTGAAAGTGGAACATGAAAGTTTGTATGACTGCCTGTAGGGTAACATAATTGTTAATAACAAATATTTTTCCCCCCCGCTTCAAACTCAAGCGCACGCTTGTGTGCACACACACGCACACACTGCTAACTTATCGTCCATTCGCTGAAGAACACTTGCTTCTTACTAAAAGGTTGAACCGCTGAGAAAAAATTGACGTCACGACGTCCACGCAAGTTATCACAAATGACAGGGAGCAAGGTCGTTGGACAAACAAATTAGCATTTCTCACCAAGCCTTCTCCCTTCGTAACTTTTGAGAAGAAAGCAACCAAATTAAATAAGTGGTGGGTAGAAATATTTATTTTTAATAAAACATGCAGCTTTGGAACATTTCAATAAAGACAAATAAAAATACATTAAAAAATGACTCAAAACCGTAAGTGTTATTCACAAGATGGGAAGGTGGTATATGTAGCTATCACAATTACAAGTAATTTTAGTGATATCGTTGAATGGTTACTTTGAAGACTGCGTGAAACGGTCAATGCGCAAGAGGGCCCACCTACGATAGTAAAGCAGCAAAAAATGGCCTTCCTACATGGGCCCCGTTGCACTGTTGTTATTTATGCCAGTGATGACTGTTCATTCAGGTAGGCCCTGGTGTTTGGGACTGGCAGCAGGCAGCGCTGACCATGTAAGAGCTCCCACCCTGGTTCCGCAGCTCTGTCACACTCTGGACGGAGCCAACGGCACACAAATCGAGTTCACAGGTCATTCCTGACAAATGTCCCAACGTCTTGCAAGCAAATCGTCTGGCAACATCCCAGAGGAAGTAGCAGGAATTCCACTACAGGTGAGGGCATAAGGAACTCCAGCAGAGGATTTCAAAAATGGCATGGGAGAGATTATTATTATTATTATTATTATTATGAAGAAGAAGAAGAAGATGAAGAAGAAGAAAGTACATTTGGGAACATACATATTTATCTTGACATTAAAGCTTTTTGAATTTGAATTTGAGAGAGACAGAGAGAGACAGAAAAAGAGAGCGGCTGTTCTGTAGCAGAGTACCTTTTGGGAGTACAGCTAAAGAGAACGGACTGAAGAACCAAGGTAACCTGGAAGTGGTCAACATTTCCTTCCTTCCTGCCGCAAATACCTCCCAAATAGGAACATCATTTCGTCCAACATTCCCAAATTCTTTGACTTGTTATTACATCTGCCCAACATGGAGAGAGTAGACGCCATGGATCTGTTCATCCCTGTCATATGTGAGAGAGGGTGTTTATGTGTCGCAATTGCTTTGCAACGTAAGCCAACTTAACATGCAAATAAGCATTTGTTAGGCATTTATAATAAGCATTTATAAGTATTTATTTGGAATTTTAAACAAAGAGGGAGAGACAGAGAGATAAGGCAGAATTCTGACTTTGACTCAACTGTAACTTGGACAAATATTGAGGCAACATGAATGAAAGATTTAATACCTTACCACCTGTGTGAAGTGTGTTTATATCACTGTGTCTTGTATTTCATACCAGTTACCCCCCATGGCAGCACCGATCATGAAAAGGATGAAGAAAAACGTTATAAGCATTTCATACAATACACCTGGAGATCTGTTTTTAATTGGTCATTGTGTTAGTCTAAAGAGAATTTTCAATTTATGACTATGTTATGTTCTATTGTTTCAAATCAGTAAAGTGTGTTGAATTGAGTTGGCAGAAAAAGCGACCGAGACAGAAGGAGATTTACATTTTGTCTTTTAAAAAGATCTCTATTTACCGTTCTTAAAAAGACATATTGTACAAAATGAAAGAAAATCTCAAAAGAATACAACCTTATTTTCAAAAGATGACATCACATATACTGTACACACTCTATTTCTTGAAGAATTCAGATTTCCTTTCTCATCAACATCACAAACTCACAATTGATGTTCCAAATGAAGATTCAAGAGAAAAATTTTTAGACAGTCCCTATGCTTTCAACTAACCTGCTTCATCCTCAGGTATGAAAACCCCATTCACCACTTCCTTCTCCTTTTCCTGCAGGTCAGCTGTTCATGGCATCCCTCCTATGTGCAATGTCCAATGGGAGGTCAACATCCTCGGCCCACAGCAAGGTGCGACCTCTTCCTAACACTCCACAATGAACTGCACCGCTATACCCTCATTGACAAAATGGCTGTCATTGTATTAAAATTCATACCTACTGAATTTGCATTGAAATTCTTCTAAGCTGTTGTTTCATTAATAAAAAACGATGCCTCTCTTTCAGTCTGGACTCCATAATTGCTCTCAGGATTAATGCAGTATCACTAACCCTATGTTCGTCTCTGTAAGCCCTGTTTGATTCATGAGGCAAGTTTTGTCATTCAAATAAAATGAAATTCGAGAGAGGGGGCAGGACAGAGGGAGCGAGAGACGGCAAGTGAAAGATCATGCTAAATGATAAAGGCCAGGGGGGCTAAAGGGTTATAACCTGTGGAAAAGGCTGCATTGGATTGTGTGGGGCTCTCTGAAGTGGAGTCTGCTAATGGCCCCTTGTGTATGTCGAGCTCAATCCCCTTCGGCTGGCTGAGAAAGTGAGCCGATCAATAAGGTGAGTGGATCAGTGCTCTGCGGTCGTCGTGCTGCCCGCCTGAGCCGGCTCATATCGGTGCTCTGCGGTCATCGTGCTGCCCGCCTGAGCCGGCTCATTTAGCCCAGGGGCCAGCCTGAAAGCCGACAGCCCATCTCTCAGCCTGAGTCCGGCAGCTTTCTGCATACAGCCACGCCCATCTCTCTGTGCATGACCACGCCCGTGTTCTGATGGCCACACCCATATATGCACATGACCATGCCTCTGTTTGTGCATGGCCACACCCATAACATTATGTTACATTACGTTCTTTAGCAGAAGCTCTTATCCAGAGCAATTTATGTAGGTTATGGTTTTTACATGTTATCCATTTATACAGATTGATATGTTACTGAGGCAATTTCGGGTTAAGTGCCTTTCCTAAGAGTACAACAGCAGTACCCCAGTGGAGAATCGAACCAGCAACCTTTCGGTTAAGAGCCCTAACTGATATGCTACATCCACGTCAGTACATCCCTTGTGTCTCCATCACAGGCTTGGCTCTGTGACACAAGAAGGTCTCCAAGATCTCAGTTTCCCTTCCATTTCAATGGCTCCAAGCATGCAAGTCCCCGCATATGTATAAAGTTACATTGAAATATGTATTGATGTATTTATATAAATATGTCCATATTTGGTTTGACTCTGTGACACAGGGAAGATCTCACTTCCTCTTCCCATACAGAAATGAAATATATTCTAACCTACCAAGAAGTACGTGGTTCAGCCAAGAATGTATTGCAAATACATTTGAAATACATTCATGCAAAACAGGAATGTATTACAATATACTGAAACAGTAATAATTTAAATATTTTAAATATATTTATTCAGCTAAAATACATTTTTCTAAAACATATTCTCATTATATTTTTTATAGGTTCTGTATGTATGAGGTTACCCTGAAATATTAAAATATTAATGGGTTTGTATAGATATGGCCATATCTTGTTCTCCATCAGATGTTAAAATTATTGTTTCTACAACCATTACAAAGACCAGAAGTTGGAAATATATGAACAACATTCCTTTTGCAGCTCAAACAATGTAGCTCAAACCATATGTATGTATGGATAAAATGTGTCTGTCATTTCAATTATAGGAATTTTAAATTCAAATCATTATTTTGAAAATCATAACATTTATTTGAAGTCCATTCATAAAACAGACACACACACACACACACACACACACACAAACACAAACACACACACAAACACACACGCATACACACAAATACATAGAGAGACAGGCACACAAACAGAGAGAGCGAGAGCGACACACACACACACACACACGCAGAGACAGAGAGAGTGAGAGCGCCGCACTGCCACCATCATGTTCAAAGCCAGCCTCGTCAATAGGTCTCACAGTAGGCAGCGCAATGCAATCGGCCTTTCCCTGATCCTATCGTAGCATCAGTGGGCCGGGTTCCAGTACCATATTTATTTAACCTGCTGCGGGGGCAGGCTCGGGGGGCGGGGTCCCTGCTGCTCAGGGCAGGCATATTACAAGCCACCCCTGGTATCCTTATTGATTACTCCCACTCCGCCGACCACGCGCCCTAATTTAACACAGCGGGCTCCGCGGCCAGCTCCGGAGCTCAGACATCCCATCCCGCACTTCAAGAGGCTGAAAAACAATCAACACTTTAAAGAAATAAATAACTCGGAGTAATAAACAGAGAAAAAAGAAGAGGAGCGCAGGGCCTGCCTGTGGTGGAAAGCAGAGGGGAGGGTTTTCCTCTCAGCAGAGTGTGCAGGCAGCCGTGGGTATGAAATCATAACACTGTGTACGGACATGCAGAACCTGTGCCGCTACAGTGTTACAGCAAGGGCATGGATGATAAAATGATTAAAATTAACACAGAGGCAGGTGTCTACAAATCTGCATTATGGGCATGTGGTGACTTAACTCTTGAATGTGCTAATGTGTTTGAATAATGCATATGAGCATACTGATACACACTTGCTCATATATGTGCACACACATACACTCTCACACACACGCACATGCGCACACACACATGCGCACGCACACGCACATACACACACACACACACACGCACGCGCACACGCACACACACCATTTCTTTTCTTTGCATTTGAAATTTCCTGTTAGCGACTCTATTATTCTGACCTAGGGTAAAGGAGGATATCAGGATATGTGCACAAGGCAAACACCAGGGTCAGACTCAACCAATATTTACCCATGACTGCAAGTGGAGAAGTGGTACAAAGTGATACCAAGGTAAGAGAGGGAGAGGGAGAGGGAGAGGGAGAGACATAGGGAGAGAGAGAGGGAGAGGGGGAGAGGGAGAGGGAGAGACATAGGGAGAGAGAGAGGGAGAGGGGAGAGGGAGAGGGAGAGGGAGAGAGAGAGACATAGGGAGAGAGAGAGGGAGAGGGGAGAGGGAGGGAGAGAGAGAGGGAGAGAGAGAGACATAGGGAGAGAGAGAGGGAGAGGGGAGAGGGAGGGAGAGAGAGAGGGAGAGAGAGAGTCTTTTTCCAACACTGTAATAAATTTCAAACAATTGTAGGAAAGTACTTTAAATATTCTGAAATGTATCTCCCAACATGAAAGAAATTGGAAGATGAAGGCAAATTACACATTCTCCTGGGAGAGGGAAACACTGCACCTCTGGCAGCATGGTATCTGAGTGCCATAGTGTCAGAGAGGCAGGAAGCATCTGCTTAAAAATGTAAATTTTATATATATTTGTGTTTTTGTGTGTGCAATTTATGTATATATATTTTAAAAAGGTTAATAATTGTCTATAGTCTCCCTAAGTGTAGTCGTTACTCCCCTCCTAACCTCGCTTCCTGTTATCACTCACATCAAGTTCAAACCTTTTTTGCATACAGTACAGTGAATGGGACAGCCCCCTCATACCTGCAATTGGTCTTCAGTCCCTATGTTGCGTCAAGATCGCTATGTTCTGCATCTACAGGGCAACCGACTGTCCCGTCCCGACAGGGTGGTTCCTCTCAGACATGATCCCTGTCTGTACTGGTCCCTCACTGGTGGAATGAACTCCCCATAGGGGTTAGAACAGTGGAATCACTGGCCATCTTCTGACACAGACTGAAGACCCACCTCTTCAGACTGTATCTCAGTTCCACCTCAATCACCACCCCCTAACACCTGATACCTGCAGTATTTGATATTTATTTTATGTGTAGTGTTGTGATGTATTTTGGATTCTGTGTTCTAGGGACTGTTGTATTGCAGTATACTTGGCTTCCATCAGATTACACAAGTTAACCTGTGGTAGGGCTCAAACAGTGTTATGCTCAGACTCACTGGTCTGGGAGTGTTGTTAGCCTGGTCTGACACTGTTGCTCGTTTAACTTGAATGGATACACTTCTGTTCGATTGTGCTGGAAGTCGCTCCACATAAGAGCGTCTGCTAAATGCATGTAATGTAATGTAATTGTTTTGTTTGCATATGTGAAAATTTCTTTGGCGATATTGTATATTTGTGTGGTCATGCCAATAAAGCTTGTTTGAATGAAATTGGATTAGACTGAATTAAGAGAGAGAGAGCAAGAGATAGAGAAAGAGGGAGAGAGAGAGAGAGAGAGAGAGAGAGAGAGAGAGAGAGAGAGAGCACTTACCTGAGGTAGCACAGTGAGCTCCTGTCTGTGTAATTAAAAATGCCATGCTGTTTAACATCAGCACATTGGAAAAGAAGGATATGGTGGTGATGTATATTCTAGGCCTTGGCCAGTCATTTCTGAGAAAATATTCCCCCACTTAGGGATTAAACAGTTCCCTCGCTCACAATCAAAGCATTGCACTGCTGTACTTATCTACAGCCTGTTCAAGAATAAGTACAGACGTATTGCGGCAATGCTAAGCACACATAGCCTAAAGATAAGAGTCCCTGGAGCCTCACGCTAGGGTGCTTTTGTGTAGAAGTTGCTTCATGGAGCTGGAAGTTTTGAATTTTCCAGTTTCACAACTCTAGTGGTCTCCAGTGTTTTCAAGGATTTGCTTTAGGTTCTTCGCCTGCTATCTGTCTTTGCAAGAATCTTACATTGTGAGAAATGCTGGGCATACAAAGTAAAGATGACCTCTTTTTTCCGGCAAAGGAGCCTTGATTTCTTGAGCACTGAAGAGGTTCCCATCACGTTTCCTGTAATCATAAGAGAGAAATGAAGTTCCCATTAACCAAGAGCCACTAACTCAAAAGTGTGGTCATGTTTTTTTGCAGCCTGCGTACCTAAAATCAATGGTCAATGGTCAGTATTACAGAAAATGCTGTGACTTCAACAAAAATGACAAAACTGATTCTGTTGAAGAGTTTAGAAGTCTCATGAATGATATTTCACGTTACTGATACTATTGATAGCTGTCTGCCTTGCACCGAGAATTAGAGTGTGATGTTTTCTATGTGCATTGCCATGGTAAGTAAGAAAGTCCCTTCCTTGATAGGCCTGAGATCTTTGCTCATGTCCCAAAGACTTCAGCAAAGCTCAGACATCATAAGCTTTCTACATGGTGATCACTTCTCAAATTGATCTTAGGTGTGGATGATCCATCATTAATCCTATGGGCTGTCATTTAAACACTGTCGTTATACATTCTTATCAGTAGATCACTTCTCCACAAGACCACAACATGTAAAAGGAAAGCTACTGCTCATCAAGACCATTGTTGGGGGTCTGACCATGAACACATAAAGATGATTTTGAATATGACAGAGATGGTGCTTTCTTTTAATGCAGTCTGGGGGGCTGACCAGTACAACATTTGTTGGGGACTCATACAATTTAGTTCATTTGTTTAATACTGTGTGTTTTTAGCCATGACAGCAGTATAGTGTTTTGTTTTCAGGCCCACCACAACCATAGGTCCTTTCTATACACTGTCTGTGTCAGAGGGACTCACCAGACGTTGTGGGAGTCACCTGTTGGCCAACGTTTCTGTGAAGCTGGGGTTTGGGCTATCACCATTGTATCATTGTTTTTAAATAAAAATACACTAAACTGAGCAAACTATCACTGTGGCTCCGGTGGCTGTGGGGGTCAGAGGATACAGCTAGCCAATGAGATCCCTAGTGTCAAATTGAATGATTTAACCTTTTACTACCTTGCAGTGGGAGGTCTGCCTCCTGCCAGTTTTTTGGGGGGGTTTGTTGGTTTGGGTCTTGCTGTACAGTGCACACAACACACAGTCAGGCTCAGTTAGCCTAACCATAACCCTAACCCTTTTACAGCCATCAAAATAACCCCAACCCCAGAGTTCTGTGCGAACTAACAGACCTGAGAGGGCACAGCTTTAGGGACTACATAAAGGTGCTCTTGGGTAAGCTGGCCCTTATACGACACCTACGTAGACGCCAGTGTTGCCCAAACTTTTCAAGCCCATCCTATCGGTAGCTGGATAACAGACAGAGATAGGTCTTACAGTCTGCACTTTAGTACAGTTAAGGAAAGGAGAACAAATGATGTTTAAAGGGAGCCATGGTCTTGTTTACTTTCTGACACCACTGTTTACATTTGCCTATTTTCAATGAGAGTGACGTGCCAAAAACACCTTGATATTGCCAAGCACCTCATTCAAGGTCAAAAGGATACAAAAACCCAACAAACACTTTGGACATGACACAAATCTCCTCCACCCGTAGCATGCACAAATGCACACATGGATAAATGTCTTTGTAGGCAGAACCCAGGCAAGATGCATCATTAATCGCAAACATCAGAATTTGATTCACTGTGAAAACAGGCAGGAGTATAACATTAATTTTGCCCCTTTCTTTGCAGGTGGTTTCTTTTATAGAAAGCCTGGGTCTCTGTGATTAAAAATGACATTTTAGCAAGCATCTACAAACCATCTCACAAATTCAGCAAGTCTGGATCTGTGCTCAGGCAATATGTCATATCCAAAAATACTGCTGTAAATGTCTTTGTCCAATGAGGTGTCAGTCAAGGCCCCATTCTTTATAACCCTGAATCAAATGGCTCATCCTGAACTTTGAAGAAGAATATGTTTTTTACCATTTTACCATTCCCTGTGGAGACCACTTTCCAAACACATAGGCCAACTGATTTCCCATCTGGTATACAGGGTCACTGAATCATTTTGATCTCTGCTTTATAAGATCTAGACAAGAAGCTGAAGGGGTTTTAGTGAGACATTAGCACATCCTGACAGGAGGGCACTACAGTAGTCTAATCTGGATGTTACAAAGGCATGGATTAATTTTTCAGCGTCCTTAATTGATACAATTTTCCTGATTTTGGCTATATTTCTCAAATGGAAGAAGGCTGTCCTAGAGGTGTTAGTTATGTGCGTTTCAAAAGACAGCTCAGGATCAATGACAACACCAAGGTCTTTGATGGCTGCACTCGGGGCAAGGGAGACGCCATCAAGGTCCAGTGTATGAAAAGCTCATCATAGGTATTCACCTGTGAACAGTTTTTGAACAGTGGTCAGCAGTCAAGGGGACCACGGGTCCACATGTTTCAACCATGCTGACCGCATTTCAGGTCATTTTTAGGACTAAATGGTTGCTCTACATTGAAATTTTTATTTATTTTATTCTATTATTTTATCATAATATTTTCAGTTATTTGTTTTACTTATTTTACTTTTATTATCATTGTTTTATCCCATCATTTTATGTTTAACCTGTCTGCAATGACTCTTAGAGTATTGCTTGATTGATTTATTTGATGTTATCTTCTGAAAAAAGTTGTGTACAATGAATTATCATCATTATTGCTATTAGTAGTAGTAGTAATCACAGTAGTAGTAGTAACACAGTAGTAATCAGTAGTATAAATATCATCAGCAAGTGATTTTACTGTAATTTTATTGGGCCAGGGTATTGTTAGCAGTATTAAGTAAGTAACTCCATAAGTACAATACAGCTGTTTTTATCCTGCATCTCCTTTCAGAACTCCAGTCCCAGAGCTGGCTGTTTTTCAGATCATGATGTCTGAGAGGGGGAAACCATGGTTAATCCTTTCTTTTTTGCTAATTAGCCAAGTTGGATAGATACATTAAAGGTTGTCAAACATTTCACACAGCAGTAATGCAGTGTTGTTCATAAATTCTGGCAGCCATCAAACTTGCAACTTGTTCAAAATGAAATATAACTATTTTAATGTTAGACGAGCCCCTCTGTCTTTTTTTTAAGATAAAATGATTGTCAGTGCGGATTAGTATGTATTAGTTAAATTGACTCAGTTTCCTTTAATGAGGTGAAAAGGATTTGATGTTAATGCTGGTGATCTTACGAAGGCCCCAATCCACTTAATTAACTGCGTTTTCTCAACTAACTCAAATAATCAATGAAAAAAATATATTTCATTACTGCAGGTTATTGCTACAAGCCTGAGAGCCACTAGTAATTAAAATAATATGTTTTTAAAAGAGCAGCTGGGTAATTAAAGGAAAACGACTTAACCAGTTGAGCCCCGATGTCTTTTGATAGTGCCTTTGACAGAGCCGTCTCTTGCAGTGCATTTTTGACCTTTCGTCCCCAGAAGGGGGCAAACACAAAATTGTGTAAACATGCACATTTCTGGAAACCCACTGTTCACCACTGTTAATTCGTGTAGCTCTGAAATTATTGCGGCACATCAAAGCCCTCTCGACTTTGAACGTAATGCATGCCTATAATCATGGATTAATTGTGGCAGGGAATACAGGCCCATAGCCAATTATCATGGCAAAAACCATAACAGCCAAATGCATTAGTTATGGCAACCCCCATACACCGACCTGATGCACACTCCACAAGAACCGCATTGTGGTTGGCCCTTAAGTCGGACAGCATCTCTCTGTTCATATTTTCTACAAATGTAGCAATTAAGACCATCTTCTGATCTTAAATCTTTTGATTGTCCTCTGGTGACAAGTCACCAACACCTGTCTGGCACTCAAACACTGCCATTGCCATTACTCCTTGCTTTTAATATTTTAAATATTAGCAGACCTGTGAGCTACAACCCTGGAGTACATGAATGCTACTCTTAAAGGGGGTGGGGCCATCAGCAGCAGTGACCACTCCCTCTTGGCTGTAATTACCTGCAGCATTGAGAAGCCACACCTGCACACATGCTATATTTTGTGGTTATCTGTGACCCTCTTCATTACTGAGTTGCAGACTTTTGAGGAGGCAAAAGTGGGTAATCTTGTTCTGCTTCTTTCAGATTTCAGTTAAAGAAAAAACAAATAACCAACATCTCCAAAGGAGCATCTTGGCACCCATGCCGCAAAGGTGGCGTCAAGTACCTCAGCGAGACAAACACATCACAGTAATAACTGAGAGACACCACGAATCACATCCACTTCCTTCCTGTGAGGTATTTTGGATAAGGCTCACAAGGCGGCCTTTGTCGTCCAGCGAGTTTTACCACCCCAACCCCTATTTCGTGGTGTGCTCCGGTGAGATGTTGGACCGCCCCCGACTGCCACTAACCCCCACTGAACCCCCCCCACCCAGGGAAGGGGCAGGGTGGGGGAGACCGATGACAGAGGAACGGCAAAGCCCATCCGTCTCAATCTGCGGCAGCAGCCGCCAGCTCACAAAGAGGGACAATTAACAGGGACATTATCCCCACGGACGACAAAAGCACTCTGACGCAGAGACAGTACGCTGGAGTCCCTGAGAGGGAGGGAGAGGGGGAGCAGGAAGGGATGGGGGAGAGAGACGACAGTACAAGTAGGCCTCGTTACAACCAATTTCTCCTGGAAATGAAATAGCCTCCCTTAATAGAGCGATCTTTTAGAGCCATTATCAGGCGCTCTGTTTAGATTGGGTCGTTTTCAGGGACCAATTTCACGTTTGTCGGGAAATGATTGGGATATTCTTCCCCATCTGTCCTTTCTGATTCGTTCTCAAATGAAATGACATCTTAATTAAATTAGACAATGGCCGTTCCAGCCACCTTCCCTTGCCTGGGTACGTTCTCATGATTTTGAATACAAAGACGGTCCCGTTCAATGGCTACAATCAGGAGGACATCCAGTACTGAGAGTCACATTCACTCAAAGCGGGAATGACAGAAAAAAAGATAAATCTGAAATATTAGGGTATACACAAAAAGATGCCATCATGCTGTTCCATATCCTGTCATATCCTAAAGGAGCACTGCTTTTTAAATAAACTACTGATGCAGGACAAAAGATGCATCCATTCTGGGACCTGTTCAAACCCCCTTGATTTGCCCCTAACTTAGGGCAGCATTGTCGTGTAGTAGTAAAGAACACGGCTCATAACCGAAAGGTTACTGGTTCAACTCCCACTGGGGCACAGCTGCTGTATCCTTAGGTAAGTTACTTAACTCATTGTTGCCTCAATAATTATCCAGCTGTATAAACAGCACATATATACATGCACACATGTAAATATGCACACATATATTACACACATTTATATATGTGTGTAAACTTAATCCTACAAGAAGCTCCGCATAAGAGCATCTGCTAAATGACTGTAATGCAATGCAGTGTAACTTCAACAAACAGACTGAGGTAAGTGTTGCTTCTCTTGTTATATAAATGACCTATTGAGATTGTTACTCAGGGATGTCAGTAAATATAACTGTGTTTACTGGGTAAATTAGGAGAGCAGTAACACCTGCCTAAATTCATTACAGCAGACACAAAGCAGTAGGGGATTGAACAGTCACTTTAGCCTGACAATGCTACATGTACACATGTCTGAAAAACCTGCGTACTGAAACTGATGTAGGGAATACCAATCAAACCCAGGAAGGCACTTGTGATAGAGAGAGGAAGCCACTGGATCCAGAGAGAGAACAGCAATCCATTCTGGTGTGAGACAGGATGCTGTCAATAGCTCACTTGAAAAGACCAGTAAGTGTCTATCCTGTGTGTGTGTGTGTGTGTGTGTGTGTGTGTGTGTGTGAGCGTGCACATCTTAATTAATCTGAGCCTCATCCACTGCTTTGCATATGGTGAATTCACAAGCTATGCATTGGGGGGGAAAAAGTGAACACTGACTTGTTAAAGTAGGTCGTTAGGTAAATTTGTCACGCTAATTAGCCCACCTGGAATATGAAAAACAAGGGGACATCACATCCTGCAGGCAAAAAGGAACTGACTTCAGGGATCTGAATGCAAAAGTAATTAAAGTAATTTACAAGTTGCAAAAAAAATACTCTGGTGATAATCCGTGGAGCGTTTTTCTCACCTATCTTTCAGACAGCTGAGACTGTCTCCTCATTTTCGACCAAAGAAACTCTTTGCCAACAAACTTCTCTGGCTAGAAGCTTCTGCACAGATAGTTTGTGTGCACAAGCAGTTCACTTGAAGAAGAATACATAACTTGGCTATTTCACAGTAACAATTTACTCAAATAAATAATTGCATAAAACAATTATGATTGGTCTATATGAAAAATCTGTATTTGACAACCTTGTTTTGGAATTCATCGTCTGCTCACATAGTGCTTGGATGGACTACAAAGATTTTGCACACCATTATCCTGGAGACAACTCCTGTCATTGGATATCACGTGAGCTAAGATGTGTACACCCACATGAAGCAAACTTGTGATTTAATGAGTTATAATGATCACCAAACAAGCATTAATCTCCCAGCAAAGCATTGTAAAACATTGTAGAAGTGCTGAATTAGGCCAATAGCATGCCTATGAAATGGATAAATGAATATTTAATCAGAATGGTGATGTAATATATGGATAATATATACGTTGTAGCATTATTATTGTTATTATTACCATTATCATCACCATCAACAACACCAACAACCAACAACAACACTGGCCAACAACCAACAACAACCACCAACTAGCAACAACAACAACAAGCAACAACCAACAACCAGCGAGGGTGGTGGATAATGCTACTTTCCAGTTCATGAGTTATCTACAGTAATTCTTCTTGATCTACATTAGAGCTTGATTTTTTTATTGCATCTTTACAATAGAAAACAGTAGAAGGCTCTTACGCTGTGCTCATACCGCAGCTAAAGGTGGCCCAGTTCAGATTTTTCCCCTCATATGTGACCCAGTTTGGATGTTTTTAGAGCAGTGAAAAAAGCACATGGAGAGTCACATCTTTTCAGTTCTAATTTGGGGAATGTGAATATGTAGAAATAAACTGGATATCTAGCCATGCAACCTGCAGCCATGCAATCTGCATCAACCTGCTCAAATCAGAATAAAGTGTGTTTAACATGGCCCGAGTGATTTTTACATCATGTTAAAAAGCGTGCATGTGACGGGTTACTCTCATTATTATAATTCTGCATGACTAGACACACAATTTACAATTGGCTTTTGTTGTTGTTTACATGTGCATGCAGGGCACTTCAGGACAGAGATCGATTCACACTAATATTGGATAAGCTTTCAAAAATGAATACGAACAGTCAGACAAAACATCAGATCTAAGCAACAATTTGGAATTGAGCATTAAAGCCTTGAGTCTGAAAGTTGGATGAGAGGGAGAACGGAGTGGAACAGGTTTGCTGACTGTGCTCCCATGAGTCATATCTGTGCCAGCTGACTGAACCCTCTGAACTGTGACACAAACGCAGTGACATTTACAGTCATCAGGAAGTTGTTGGTGTTCGCTGACCTGGAGATGAACCTTGATCTGCTTGGGGTCAGAGGTCATAGCTACATTTCACCTTCAGAGGAGGTCACCAGTTGGAAAAGAAAAGAAGAATTCAGGAGGAAATATATAGTGTTTGGGAATGTTTGGGATGTGATTCAAAACCTCATCAATCAAAAAACTTTGCTGACAAAGACAGGAAGTTACCTGAAGACGGCTGACCTATGTAGAGGCAATGAAATGAGGTCATTCACTGTGAATACTCATTGAACTAAACTCATTGACTCAGTGCAATCTAATGAGTTCGCCTCTAATCATACTGGCCATGGTTCTAATAAATCAGACTAAAGCGTGAACCATACTATGCTTTCATCAATCCGGAGGTAATGTTGTGTCATTTCACGGTTTCTGAGGGGTACAAAGCTGCGTCTTGTATAAGTGTCATACCTACACATTCAAGCATTTCCTCACCGCAGTGTGGTGTTGTTTTCTCAGTCTTTCTCACTTTCACAGCCTTTCTCCTCCTCTCCCTCTCCCCCTCTCTCTCTCCCTCTCTTAGGCTTTGTCACAGACCAACAAGGACTCAACAGATGCAGTAATGGTTTTAAAATGTCTGCTTTTAACACGGTTAAATATTGAATTCACTCACAACAAAATGACTAACAACTTGGTTTCTTGCAGGGGTAAATCAGGGATGGATGACTGCATCTGTTGCAGTTTTGTTTCTAAGGAAATTATTGTCATTACAACTCAAGCAAAGAAAAAATAAAGTACCATGAGAAGGAATACCTGTGTGTAATTTTTGGTTTCTTGTTATCATGTCTTGGTCGTTGTGTGGTTGTTTTTTTCTTTTAATCTTTCTTTGTGTATTATGTTTGATATAAAAAATGAAAATCCATAAGCTTATGGGGATTGTTTTTAATGTTAAATAAAGGAAACCTGAAAGTCAAGTCTCTCTCCCGCTCTCTCTCTCTCCCTTACAAGAATTCAAATGCCACAGAACCTTGTTCGAGGCAGAACATCCAGCTACAAGTTTTTACTTTTTTCATTCCAATCATATAATAATGCTGTTAGAAACATGACACAGACTGAAAAGATCATTGATTGCTACTGTTCCTCATCAAATCCAAATACAGTGCAATCTGTTCATAAGAAGCAATGACATAAGAATCACATATATACTGATGAAGAACACTAGGGGAAGATCCTGTGTATACCTACCCTATTTAAATCCTCAGTTTCTGCTTCTGCATCATAACAGACACAGCACCAGCTATCACGGAAACACTCAGTTAAAGTGAGTCATATCTTTATTCTATCTGTAAGTATTGTGTAAAAATACTGTACATCAGAATATATGAATATAGCTAAATGCAATATCAAATAAACCATTTTATAAATAAATAAATAGATAGATAGATAGATAAATAAATACTGGGTTACATCCTCACGATAGACAAAGGAACAAGTTTACATGCAATTTAAATGTTTAGTTGCCAGCATAATTTGCAGTGAGCATTATGGTCAATCCAAGGTGGGGAACATTGCAGGCACTTCCTTTAAACTGCACACCTCACTGGCACTTTGACATCCCAGGATGCAACGCTTCCTGATGTACTAAAAGAGCCAGGCAGGGTTTGGGAGTAGATTTTAGATGAATGATGTGAAATCGCTGGTTGGAATATTCCCCCATAATGAGAGAGCCAGGAGTTCTTTCACTGTTACCTTCTCCTCAGCCCTGGTTCTGGAAGCAGTAAACAGACCCGGGTTATGCTGAAACAGTGGGATCGATGGTGGGGGTCACAGCTCTGTTCTCCAAACTGAGGGAAATGAGTTCCTGATGCAGTCAGACCCTCCACCAATCCAGGCACGGGACACACTTTCAGTTTCAGGCAGTGGGTACCTCGCTGGTACCATGAGTCTAATCTCGTTTCAAACACAACTGTCAAGCTTCAGACTAACACTGGATGTGTTGATGTTGTAGATATTAGTGTGTTTGTTTCATCTTTGTGAATCCTGCTATTGCAGATTGTACATGTCAGATTGACAGAGAGAGAGAGAGAGCCTTACAAACATTTCAAGCTATGAAACCACAGTGAGATGCATAAGAACACATGTGTTGCCTTAAGTTTAAATATTAAAAATGTAATGCAGCTTTGAGATCAAGTCGAAATGCAATAGAGTGGAGGTGTGTGTGATATTAATTTATGCATGAGACTTAACAACATTGATTTTTTTTACATGGTTTTCAGACAGGCAATGGCAATATTGATGTATGTTATGTATGGATGTATGGATATTAAATAAGCTGAATTCAGAGAAGCCTTCACTTTTCTTAAGTTGTGTTGCACCACAAGCCTTTCAAGCTCCCTCTTGGACAGATCAATGAATGAATAGCTTTCTTCCCAAAGACTGAGGTCTAACAAGCATAAGCTCTGAAGATGTTTGCTTGCACATAATGTCTTTGCGATGGGGAATTCTTAAAATAGAGCACTGTAATTTTGAATGGCTCCATTCAGATACTCGTTAATGAAGAATTTCTTGTTTGCAGTCAGTTCCTGTTCAAATGACCAATATTTGTATTGTAAAAAATGATTACATGTTTTTTTGACAATTAAATTCTTTTCATACATTTATGTCCATTTTCAACTTACTTTGAAATCATGTGGATCCCTGTCGATGCAGGATAAAATTACAGGCTTAGAGACAGAGGATGGGTTTCACATTCCCTTAATGCTTAATTTATGGTATTGTGTTCCTGAAGCTACCAGCTAAGGGCCCCCATATCTCTATGGTGAGGAACAGTGATTAAAAACCAATTAAAAGTATAATTACATAAAACAAATGTAGAAAATTGCACACAGAATGATGCTAAATTTAAGAGGAGGTAAGACAGTTTTTAAAGGCAGAATCTCTGAACTTACTGTCATCCTGGGTTTCTGTTACATTGATGATACTTTCACTTAATTTCAGTGACCACAACTCATAATTATGTATGAACTAAAGTGGTTGCTTAATTGTGTTACAAAAAAATTAAGAACAGAGAAGGTGGTGATTAGAATGAAAGAGAAAAAGAAATAGGAAACATCTAGCCTTAAAAGTTTATTATATCAAAAACTATGCTGGAGAACACGTTGGATTGGAGTTCAAGATCACATTTCTGAGAACACTGATTCAGTTGCTTCATTAACTCCTAAGTGCATCTCTTTTAATCAAGTATGTTTAGTGAACATGAAGGTACAAATACAGAAAAAAACCCAGAATAACCCCAGAATTCAATAAAAAATTACTGCATTTACTTCAGAAAAATTGTTAATTTCTTCAAACATCATTACATCATTTTTTTAATTAATTTTGGTGATTGCTTAACTTGCCAAACCATATCTGAGATTGAAGAAATAGAGATAAATCAAGCCCTGCATTTCAGAGTGAACCAAAGTCACGGTAAAGTGAGTGGTGAGTTCACGAGGTGTCGCATGTTTTCACCTTAATCTCGGTCAGCTTGGATCATATGAAGCTTTCATCAAAGGACGATTTTACAGTGACCAACCCGAGCCGTCGCTGTAGAGCGTGACGCATCGAAGTCGTGCTCACAGAATCTCACTGCAGAAGTACAGACCCTTAACCCTCCTCTCCTCTGCACCGAGGCTTTTCAAATTGAGTGCTCTCTGTGGTGGGGTTAGGGGGGAGGGGGGGTGTCAAAAACATGGGGGGGTTGATTGATCCTTCCCTATCTATTCCTCAGCTCCTCATTTCAGGACTCATGACCAACGCTGTGGTTTCCGACCTCCTGACCTCCGAAAGGGCTGAGGAGTTGGGAGATTACAAAAAAACAAACAAATAAACAAAAATATAAAACAGTAGGATTTGTTTTCAGCCTGGTCAGAGGTGGCTCTTCCCGTAAGTGCTGGATCATATAAGTGCCCCTCTACCTTTATGCTCTTTTTCAAACGGAGAGCCACTCTTTGTCAACAAACCTTGTCACTCAAGAGCAAAGGAAAACGTCTGTCGTGGACAGGACTTTATCACAGTCAGGACAAATCAGGTTAATTGGTGATCAACAGAGAGTCTCTGGCTCTAATGAGGCCTGAGTCGCCCACAGCCAGACCCGACTTCAGGATAAGGGACTTCCTCTTGCCTTTCTCCAGCTCCTTTGATCACGTTTGCCTATCCACCCAGGGATTGTCATTGTTGTTTTTTAATTGCCTCACCGCCAAATGGCACCGATAAAAGATAGGTGTCTGTAATTAATAAAATTTCCATAAATTAGCATCACTAACGAGACTCATTAGGAGCCGGTGGCTTTTGTTTTGACTAAAGTCTCATGTCATCTCTGTTTTTTTTTTCCGAGTTCCGTGTAGCGAGAACATGAGAGGAGATGGAACAGAATCTCTTCATATCCTCCATATTTTGTGGTAATCAAATTTCACTGCGTGTAATTAAATACGCCGCACATTCCAATAATTAGGGTCAATCTCTGTTTTAAAGTGGGAATAGACCCACTGCTTTATCATAGTATAATAAATTACAAACTGTATTTAATTAGTTGGTTCAGAGAAACACTTTGCCACACTGAGAATTTGGTTTCAGACATAAAGGGAAGATCAAAGAGATAAGAGCAGTCCTTGTTTTCTGTCGGTAACAAGGGTCGAGCTAGCGTATTTCTCCCTGGTCTCTAAGCAGTAGACCCTTTAATGGACTTGCCAGGTTTGTTCTTTTGACTCTGGTCAGCGCAGCCATAAAAACACTGCAAAATGTGTTCCTACTGCGGTCAATAACTCTGCGATCAGAACAGAAGACGAGACACAAATGGCAGCACTTTCTTGCTGTAAAAGACCTGCCACTCAGATAATGATGTGAAAGCTCTAGACTTGATTTTGCAATTTGCGCCTGCCATCTACCCTGCCCGGGCACTCAGAGACTGAGATGGGTCGGAGTGCTGTATAAAATACCACATTGTGAAACATTGAATACACAAAATATTAATTTAACAGCCATTATACACATACACATATTTACACAAATCTGTTGTGTAACTGAAAACAGGTATGATCCATTCTACCAAAGTCAAGGGCTTGTTTCAGCTGAACTTCTTAAGACTCCATTGCTGTTTTTGTTCGAATTTGCCCAACCTTTCTTTCATCTTAAATCAATGGAAGGAGATCAGAATCATGCCTTTGATGTTCCCTGTGGCATACAAATTAACAGCATGGTAATACAGCACCCTGTGCTCACTTTGATTGAATTGACCCCCGAGCCCAAGCGAGTGGAGTTAGCTGATGTTTCCATCCTGTAATAGGCCATTTTTCCACTGATTGCAGACCGGGTCAGGAAGAATTTACCCTGAGTTGCAAAAAGACAGAGCACTATAATCTACTGCCTAGAAGGGACAGCCTATCATTAACTGAGAACACAGTAATAGACTGACATGGATGCTATGGTGAGCGATCGTCTTGGCTCTGTCAATCACCCGGGAAGGGGCCGTGTTTCGTAATTAGTGACAAGTGGCCCGACTTCAGCTCGGCAGCGTCACTGTGATTGACGGCATTAAGGCACCGCTGTATCGGCTTGCGTCCTTGCCACCTCTGACTGGACCCATCTGAGGGGGGGCGGGGTCACTGCCATGAAGGAACCACCCTCCTCCCTCTCCTGTGAAGTCCTTCGCAGTGGCGAGAACTTTGTGGACAATCCCTTGCGTGTGTAATTCCCTGTCCAATTCCCTCCCCTTCTCTGACACTTATGTCAGAGTTATGTAACATGCTAATGCAGCACCTTGCTGTTTCTTGTTTGTTTATGTATTTTTTGGAAGGAGGTGTCTGCCCCCCCTTCTGAAACCCATCAGATCGGTGTCAGTACCTGCAGGTCCCCTGCTGAGTTATGTGTTTATCCTGCTTGTTTGCAAAACTCCTGTCTGCATTTTAGAAATGTGCCTGGATACTCCCCACATGGAGAACTTCACCAGCGGGCTCTCTGTGGTCCATCAGAGCAGAACAGAATAGAGCAGGCCTCTTTTTCACTGGCTCACCACCCTATTTTAAACTAAAATAACTGAAGACTTCAATAGAACTTCCAACAGCACTGGAACCAGCCTTGACAGGTTTTGAATGAATTCATCTTCAGCAAATGTACCAATTACAGCTATGCAAATTTTAGAGAACATCTGGCTACATCTCTGGTTAGTCCATAGCCATAAAAATTATATATCATTTTAAGGGGCATTGTTCTTTAATACAGTTGTGGAAAACAATGCATAAGAATGTTGCCACTTGTCTAGTAAGTAAGACTTTTTAACATTTATAATTCCATTTGGGTTGTTGGTATGTCACTTTTGTGAGTGATTTAATTGTATTTATCTATAAATACCAATATTTGAACACAAGATTCGTACAAGAAGTACAACTTTAAAAATACAATTTCTAAATAATTTCACACTTGAAGGAACTTAATTATCCATCAGCTAGCTGTTTACTTGCTGCTTTGCAAAAATAAGTCATGATTAGAGGGTAGTGATGTGTTTATCTACTGTTTAAAAGACTATAATTAGGGGTTTAAAATAAAATACGAGAGAAAAAAAAAACAAAGAAACACATTTTTGTGGTGTGTTGTGGTGACATTGTGTCGTGAGGAACCACAGGGAGTCAGTATGAGCTGACCTGACTGCGGCCCAGGCCTTCTGGGTCGTTGGTGGTCAAGGTTTGGGGTCACGTTTGCCTTAGTTTGCTTTATCTGGGCGCGTAATATCCCTACCCATTCTAAGCCTCCCCCCCCTTTGAAGCCACACAAAAAACCCTACTCCTCTCCTTGCAGGGTGAGAAAAGACAGCTCATTCAGGCTTGGAGATTCCTCGGGTTCCTGGCTGACACTGTGACACTCAGGGAAGGGGGTAGGGGAAAGCCTGTGAGTGGCCAAAGGGAGAGGTCAAGGACAGGTCACCCCCCCACAACTGATTCTAGCGCTCCTCATCTGAAGCCCAACCAGGATCTCTCAGAGCAGAGGGAGTGGAGGGGGGGATGTCAAAGACTGGATAAACATATCAGCCATTAGGCTCGGCCTGCTAAATGAGGAGCAGGTATCCAGTATCAGACTGCGATTCTGCCGTTTAGCAGAGACAGCTGCTTTATAAAGACTACTTGGCAACAGTCAAGATGCACTATCACTGACATTGTGTTATTGGTTAAAAAAGACTCCTGTCCTACTACTTTATTGAAAGGAGCCCATCAAACATGCCTCCTTGGAAATGAAGATGTCTCCTCATTTCTGGAGGAATACAGGGCAAGAGAGTCTAATGCACCAAATTCATGGAACCATAAAGGGAGGAACAATGAGTTAAAGACTTCTGACAAATTCCATTAGAGCTTTTTATAACTGTCAGCTAGGCTTGCACAGTAGACAGTGTGCAAATATAAGCTTACAAATTGAATAATGTCACAAAGTTACCTAAAATACTATAGATGGAATTGTATAGTATGTAGTTGTATGGTACACAACTTTTATTAGAGTTATCAAAACATGTTATCATATAACAACATATAAATGCGTGGGTGGTGGATTTATCTTATATAAAGCCAGCGAGGGGGCTTAAAAGCATTCAACGGTTGTGCCATGGTAATGTTCACCCTGAGCATCCCGTGCTCCTTATCGTTATTCTGCCTAACATCTTAGTTCTGATCGCTGTAACCGCTTTCTCATTTTACGATGAACAGATGCTGCGCGAATAACCGCGAGCTGCAGTCCTCGCGGCCATCGCGCAGTGCGCTGATTGGGCGGACTGAGTGCGGCTGCAGGCGAGTGTAGTCGCAGCTCATTAATAACACAGATCAGGCGCGGAGTGAATCTCGCCGTCCAGGTTAATGCGGAGACAGACAGGCATAAAGTTTCATTACCTGAGAAACGACTAATGGCTAAAGAGCGCACAACCAAAGGGTCGATGGGAAAATGACTTACGTTACGCAAAGTATTTTTGCGTATTTTCGCAATTGTACAACTTCTGGTTCGGATTATGATTTGAAAAGGTAAAAAAAGTCTCCTGCCACGTAATTACAAGTCATGTACTAACAACAGCGAACGCTCTGTTGACCACATGAATGATGAAAAACACCAAAAGAATTTCAAATAATCGTTGCATTAAATTATGACTATTATACTGTACATTTATAAAATATGTAATTACCCCAATTGCTTATTCTTGGTACTCCTTTGTAATCACCGCATCAATATAATTAAATGAATATAATACAAACACACCATCTGCAATACGTTCAAGAGTCTACATTTCACCAAATGAAACCCAGATATCTCACACAGGAATAAAGTGCATGCTCAGGTTCAGGCTTTCAATTTACCTAAATTATTCTTCCGGCTAATGATTACACAGTGAGACTGAAATAACACAAACATCTTGATTATGTTTTAATGGACCTTTAGAAAAAGCCACGCGTTAGCGTTGTATTATGCTTGGCCTGTGTTTTCTCAGCGTTTTAGGGCCACAATGACTGTAACTGAAACACCGAACCGCCCCCTTTATAAAGACAGTCCAGCTTTCAGCTCTGAGAGCTGGTGAGCGAGTTTACCGTAACATCTGTTCCAGACAGGAAATATGCAGGCTTCGGGCATCACCTGACGGCACGTCACGTTAAGCACATTGCGAAAAGGAGGCAGTGTGACGGACAGATGATGAAAAGAGCAGGAGTATGACAGGGATAAATGGAATGTTTTGCCGTGAACCTCGATCACAGAACAGCCTGGCACTCCTTCCACACACAGGACTGCTGGGTTTAAAGTGTAACACCCAACACCAAATGGGCTGTACAGGATAGCCAGCACAGTCTCCTACACCACTCCAATGCTATCGTCATGCAAGTTCCTATGCAAAGGAGAATTCTGTCTGTCAAACTGTTTAGCAGTTTCTACCCCATTAGGTCAAAAATCCACTAAAGGCACTTCAGAGATGCATTTCTGTGAGTGACACACAATGTTGTCATCACAAATAATGTAAATTAACTGTTTCGGATGAACTTTGGCTTGGGACCTGTATGAGATGTGCCATTTATGTTGCCCTGGTGTTTATGTAGCAGTGTTACATCACATTACATTAGGGCCTTATCTTGACAGTCTTATGCAAGATATGTTATAATTTTATCCACTTATACAGCTTGCGGCTTCAAGCACTTTGCCCAGCAGTGCCCCACCAGGGAATCAAACCAGCAACCTTTCGGTTAAGGGCCCTGCTCCTTACCACTACACCACACTGTGCATTACACAAGCATTTCTGAGAGGGTTATGAGTTTACTTGTTTGCATGGGAATCATACACTGGCCTCTTTATCAGAAGGCTGAGTCCCTTTGCACCAGGACAAAACCTTTCCAGGAGATACCACCCTGACCAGGGTTCATAGCAAAATAATGTGAACTTAATCATGAGTTCAACGGAGACTGGAAGGCGATTCCAGTGCCTAATGTCACTCTACATGTAAAACCACACAGATGAAAACCACAACCAACTCAATTGTGACAAGAAAAAAAAAACATGGGAATGAGAAATTAAAGATCCCAAAGTAGGGTTTTTAATGCAATATAATACATTTTCACACACACACATGCACACACACGCACACACCCATGCGCACACACAGACACACACACACACCGACAACCATGAACATGCAGGTAGGCACAGTCCATCCTATTGTGCTTATGTAAGTTAATAGCTGGACTGCAAGAATGGTGGCATTTGAAGCTGAATACGCACTTTATCCAGCCCATAGCTCTGACAGCTCACTGTGCACGTCAAATCCTAACTGGCCTGCCACATGCAACAGTCCCACCACCCAGCTGATAATCTGGCGGGTGATACAAGACGACAAGCCACCCACTGTGTCACCTACCGATGACTCGCAGGAGTGACAAGCCTTTAAGGAAACAGTGCGTTGCTGTCTGGAAACATGAAGCAAGAGAGCCCCACCTCTTTCTGACAGCTTGCTTCTCTTCGCCCAGTATACCTCCCTCATCCCGTTGCAGACTGATGCCATCGACGAGGGCCTGAACTCTGGGGCGCGTTCCCCGAAATCATTGTGCGTTTCCCAGCTCCCACGTCTTCCTTTTTAAAACTGAAACACAGGGAATTTAAAGACGCTCAGCTGAGGTGAAGAAATTCACGGTACATTTCATAGTCTGGAAATCTGCTGAAAAAAATGATGGATACCCTTACCTCCCCCTCCTCCTCTAAAAAAAAAACAATCCTCCATCTTTAAACAGATTGCCTGGCTTGTGGAGAAATACTACAGATTGATCTACTTGAGATCATGGCTGGGTGTAATCCAGGAGATTTAGGACATGAAAAGAATGGCAGTTAGGGCGCAGTAGGGGAGTTGGGACACTGTGGAGCTGGAGTGGACCCTGACTGAGACGGAAGCACTGCGTTAAGCGGGACGTCTCTTTTGGGAGGCACCTCTGAAACATCTGAAAAACATTCTCCAAAATAAAACCCCTCTGAATACTTCTCACAGTAAGAAGGGATGGCTGGTTTTTGTTGGCATTTTGAGTGGCTCGGGAGAGACCGCGCGATATTGCAACGGTCTTCAGGTACAGAGGGTGGCTTTGTTGCTTTCGGGCAGCGGAGGCATAGATGCAAACTGTCATTAAGACAAATTGCCCGTGCCGGACGGTATCTGTTGAAATCTGCACCTGGCTTTGATCAGGCGGCCACCTGCGTCCTGTCTTAGCACCCTCCGGGCATCTCCGACTCTGACACAAACTGCGTTAGTTATTTATCTGCGACCTGCAACAGACGGACTGACTGCGCGGGACAGCTCAGAGAGGCCACGCAGGGAGAACCCCCCCGGCCACAGAGACCATGGTGCAGTTCAGCCGCGGCTCTTCTACTCCTTCTGCTCAAAGCAACACAAGGCAGAGCTTCAGATCTATGAGGCTGGGAAACTCACCAGAGGCTAAGCTGACCTCCCTACCCTTACCAGTGCATCTGAGGCTACTGAGAAAGAAATGAAGACTGGCAGACAGGGAGATAGACATATGGAACGGTGGACAGACAAACAGGGGAACAGACACAAGGCAGATTCAATTCTTGCTCACTTGCTTGGAAGGCTCCAGTGATGCTTGCTTTTCAATCCTTGTTCAAAATTTGATTTAATTTAAAAAATGAGAAAATGTTGGCATAGATAGTCTCACACAGGCACAAGGTTTAATTCAACACAGCGCAACAAAAAAATGTATACACGTTTTGGTGGAATATGAGGAGGGGGTATGATTTGCATGTCTTTTAAATTTGCTCCGAATTATGAGAGCAAAAGTTCACATAGAGATGTGTGGCCTCGTTTTGACCCGTTTGACACGGATTGATGAGGTTCATTTATAATCTTGTCATATGCGTTGGAGAGATTTGTCACTGAGGTTTGAAAGATGTTCTGTATGCGACTTGCTGCAGGCTTTTTTGGGTTTAGAAATTATTTATGGTAACGAATTAGAATCATGGACTGCCGTCATTTCAAAGCACGTACCCAAAGTTATCCACCTCGTCCTATCCACCAGTCATTCCATCATGTTTCCTATCAAACCTTTCATTAATAACAGTGAGAACCAAACTCACCGAACCCTGGATTCAATCAACAACCGTCCTTCATTCCGAGAGTATTAAACGCAATGGTGACTTTTATTTATTTCTTCAGGATCACAATTTAAAGGACTCAGTGATCACCAAAATTAATTTGAAAAAATAAGGTTGTAACAATTTGTTTACTTGTTGTTCAAAGTTAAGAACAAATGTTCTTATCCAGGGGTAAGTTCTGTAAAAAATGGAAAAAGTCACACTTGTATGAATTCAATAAAAAAAGATTAAGGGGACAGTCAGGCAAACTGGAAAGATCTGGTGACAAGCCCTCCTTATGTGGGGGACATGAGACAGATTAACACAAGGATAATTTAAAAGGAATCCAGACATAATGGCACAAAGGTAGATGCTTGGTATTTACAGTCCTGTTTCTCATTTTAACAGAATTTCAACCACACCAATAAGGGTGTGGTCCAAACTTGCTCTGTACATGCACCGAGGTTTCTGGGGGGTCACTGCCATGGGCGTCAGTTTGTTTTGAAAAGTGCTGGGGACAACGACGGGTTCAACTAACTAAAGGCTTCCAAAAAGTGGTGGGGACGAAATGGGCCACGACAAAAAGTGGTGGGGACATGTCCCCAGCGTGAATGATGCCTATGGATACTGCTAAAACACACACCGCTGTGCCCTGCTCCTCGCAAACAGGCACAAAGCAAGTGTGATTTAATCTAAAAAAATTTCCTCCATGTTTCCGTTATCAGGAGTAAGTCGTTACCGTAAGTGTTATTTACAGTTTCGGGAGCACACGCAGATTTGGGATTAAAACTTCAGTATATGGCGAGGCTGATCTCTGAGGCTTTGCTGTAATCCCTTCCCTGCAAGCACCACCGAACGGCTAGGCTGTGATGAGCTCACAAAACAGCACAATGTTGCACGGGGGCGCCACATTTAGCTTAAACCAATTTATCAAATGCATTCAAAGCACAGCCGCTAAGCTACGGGAACGGCCGTTTTGCAGATCTATCAGGAAAACACTCTTATCTGTATTCAACATATGCGGTGCATGTCTGCATTGGCAGCTTTAGACGGATTCCCACTCAAAACACCCCCAGCCAATCTCGTGCTGCCATTACAGATAACATTTTGAAACTACCACAGACAGGCAGGTTTAACTTTTCTCTCTATCACTGCATCCTGTTTCCCCTTGTATTGGTTTATTCATGTAAACGTCATATCTTCCATGTCTTGCGCAGGAATGCAAGAGCTATATTCTTTACATTGTCGATGTCTGAAACTCGATTGATTCTTTTTAAAAACGTAATTTCGCTATCGGCCTCATCCTAATACATTCAATGCATTTTATAAGCCAAATGCTGCAATGGCCCCGCTCCTGAGCTCCTGCCGGGTCGGCTCTCTGTCACTGCGCTGAGGAGAGCGTGTGCTGAGGAAAACCGCGTGTCATAATTCTTTTGTGTGACATAAAATTGACGCGCCAAACTTGGTGGAATTTCCAAAATTTATCACTGCATCCGTCCAAGATGGATTTACGGTGAATTAAATTTTAACCGCCATTGAATGTTATGTTTTTTTTTTTTTTTTTTTTTTTTTTTTAAAAAAAGGTTTCTGGAGGCATTTCCGAGCCAAAACTTTTGATTCCCCTGTGACGTATCCTGCAGAGCTGTCATAGTGTTTTGACGGTGTTTGTGTTAAGCTTGTCATTTTGCATTGGGTTAGAGGGGGGAAAGGGAAAGTCTGCTTAGCATTGTGATTCAACACTGACACCTCCACCTGCTGTTGACCAGGTGTGGCAAAACTCACAAAAGTAAACGGATTCCTGGACCTGGTCATTTTATGGTCTGTAAAATTCTACCTCCCAATGTCTCTCCCAGTGTGGCAGTGTTTTGCTGCTACAAGCCCTGGACCAGGTCCAATTTGCTATCGGAGCGCTGCCGTAGAGGGTCATGTAGTAGGTTCCATATTCAAGCTCGCGACTGAAAGATTATAATGCTGTATTCGCCCCTAGTACTTTACCGGTCAGTGAATAGGAGTTTATAGATTACTCTCCCTGCGCAAAGAGAGGTCTGTTCATATTTGAACAGCTGGAATTTACTGCCACCCTTAACAATAGTGACAAGTGATGTGGCCTTTTACATGAATGATAAAATTTGGGAAAAATAAGTAAATAAATAAAAATTAACAACCATAACAAAGTGAAGACTGTGGGGTTTAGACCAAAATGAGTAACTGTGTAAAGGTGATGACTTATTTATAAACCAATCCTGTATATTGTAGGCGTACAAGGAAAACTAGGTCTAATATGTAGCAAGAAAATAAATAGTCTTAGAAAGTTATTTTAAATAAAGTTTGATTAAAAAAAAATTAACCTTTAGCTTGCTCAGTTGTACATTCATATTATACAGAAACCTTGAAATAAAGGTCCAGATACCATCAGGTTGGTTTAGTGTGCATTACAAATGACACTGCATTTTATATTTTTGTCATGAATCCGTTTATAGTTTGGTCACAAACGAAGCGGAAACTATTCATCTAAAAATCTTATCATAGTCAGTACACACAATAAACAACATGAACGCAAGATGGTGAATCTCTGTGTATTGTTATAGAAACATTGGTGACAATTCCCCCTCGTTCAACTGCTTTGTTCTGCCCCATTACAACGCTGGCATTTTCACTGACAAATGTTTTGATCGGAGTTGCTGTCGGTCCTTTGAAACAAAACGGGTCAGGGATGTTATGATTATTTCAAAAAGAAATGACGTGACCGTTGCACGCTCAATTAATTTCTGTCTGAAAGGCATGTTTTCACAGAAAGCCATAGCTAGTTACAAACGCTCGGACAAAAACTTTTTGGAACTTTTCGTTTTAACGGTTCTTGAGCAATGTGTTACGTTTTTACCAATATGTAACAGGCTATTCTGCGTTGTGCGCCTCGTTTCCCTCGGAGCCAGACCTTGTAGCGTTCACAGACAGTGCGAATAGGATTAAACCTACCCGCAAGGGTACTGCCGTGCCGTTGTTTTTGTTTTGTTATATTTCTGAAACTTCGTCTGCCACACAGAATAGCTACAGAAGTATTCCAATTAATAATCAAAGCTGTGATCTTGCAGAAACATCGTGCATAATGAGGCGTAAAGTCAGAATAGCTCACAGCTGAAGAACATCAACAGCGGGTTTCAAAGCAATGGGGCGTTGCTAATAAAACCATGGCGAACCATTACGCTGAAGACATAAATCTCCCATGCGCTCTGTTGGGAAAAAAAAATCCACTAGTAAACATGCATTTTCACAGTCTGAGACATACCTAAAAACTAAGGACAGCTAATACTGTGTTGGGCCCTGTCAATTTTTATCATGTTAAAGGCAGGGGAAGTTTCGACCTTTCTGTCGGGACAGGCTACAGGCGTATAGATGACGTTAGAGAATAATACACTTCACTACAGCGCATTTAACACTAAAATCCACCAACCGTTTGAAGCAAAAATGTTTCGAATTTCGTCATTCATACATCACCTAGGCCACATTATGCTTATATTTATACAACGTTTTCCCAACATTTTAATATGAGAACTTTTTTCATTTTAAGTAGAAAGGAACCAAAACGACACTTACCAATTTGAAAATAAAGTTATTGTTATATTTGAATCACTATCCGGTGACAGTGACCTACAGGAAGTGGGATGCGCGAGACTCGTTTGAAATTATCTGGAGGCTGTTGGAGTTCATTGGCTACACGAGGTGTCTGAGCAAGTTTGAACAATTTATAATCAAAAATTAAACTCCTCAAAATATGCCGGCTAAATAACAGTTGGAAGCTGAGACGGAGATGGTTGCAGAAAATGTGCTAAGAAAGAAGGCGTTCAGGTAAGCGCTACATTGACAGGGCAACCGTTAAGGCTAGCCCTCAGTCGTTTAAGGCCATTATGTGTATTGTTGCATCAAACATATTTCCTGAACCTAGCCAATGCCTATGGTACAAAGTAGCAACACATCGCCATGCATTTTACGTTTTCTTTTTTATTTACCTCATTTTTATGAACCCAATCCGCCAAAAAAATGACAACTTCCTGCCTGGGAGTTGACAAGTTTGACTCAGAAAATCGGTTTTTGCAGATGGAATTGGTTTGAGGAAGGGCTAGGAGTTTATTGTTATGTGGGATGTTTACCTTAATTTACATTTGCGTTAAACATTTAATGCTCTGGTACGATATACCAGTGCATTCCAAGTTATGTAACAATATCCTGCAATTTATTTAAATATGTGCGTCTGGGTTGCTATAAATGGTGCAAGGAAGTCGCTAAATTGGCGCTTGACAAAACTGTCAACTGCATGTGTGTGAGAAGCCGTAAGCAGGTCAGCAACACAGTTTGAACCCGTTGAAACAGAGACTTTAAACCGGCTCATCTCCCGAGCACACGTAGGCTGTGATATCGAAACGTGAGAACCTCGCGATATCATATGAAGCATTATCGAAAGTGCGTTTGCCAACCGTACATTTAAGATATTATGGAGACATTTTACTGGCCTATAATCAAGACCAGGAATTATATTCCAACATAATTTAAGATCTAAAGTGTCCGTATACATACACATTTATAATTACCATTTATTATAAAAATGAATGATACACCCTAAAATGATTGATAGCCGCTAAAAACTAAATCAAATGAATTATTCACGCATTTTATTCATTTTATTTTAATACAGGTGGCTTTATGCGCTAATTTTAAGAGTCGTGTAAATTAGCGCGATTTGAATGCACCGATTCAGAGTAAAGGCTGATGATGTCACAGCTAACATTTACGAGTCCGTCTGTACACATGGTAAACAAAGCATTTCTTATAAACAAATCCCTCCGTCAATTTATTACATTTTTTCAAAACAATGTCAATACTCTGAAAAAACTGTGAACATTTTTTATCAGTGTTAATATATGTGTTAACCTTAAGTGATGGACAAAGTTTTAAACACAGTTTTTATGTGTATTATATTTTCATGAGATAATTAATATTACCAATGACTTACTCAGCATATTTAAATGAAAATGCAACTAATGCATACACTATTTAATACAGGCATGGATGAAACAAAACCTCCAAAAAGCAGTAACTATGAGGGGGAAAACATCCGTCCTGGTAAAAAAGGAAATCACAGGCTATGAAATGGGCGAAAATCAGGTGCGATTGGACAGAGTAAAGTAAATGTATAATCATTCAGAGCAGGGGAGATATAGAGGTATCATTTAGTAGTGGACTAGAGACATTATGGACCAACGCAGCGCTAGCGTTGGGCTGGCAGTTCTTTCCCACTTTACAGAGCTATAGAGGAGGAGGAAGAACGGGCTTTGGTACCAGAAGAACAAAGAAATAGAATAGACGTGGCTTCAGTTTAAATATTATTATGTTGTTTCTAAACTTTATATTACCTTCTGATTTGAAGTATTCTGCTCATTAATACACTGTCCATATTCACTAATATTTCAAAGCAGCACAGTGTTGCATGGATGTCATTGACGCGTCTGTGTTTGTTTGAAATTGTCCTTAAGCCCATAAATTTTGAAACGACCGGCGAACGAAGAAACGTTCTCCTCTGCGTGATGTTAGCGTAGAATTTCACCACCGGGGCTTATATGAAGTTCACAGTGGCATTTTCTCTGAAACTCAAAAGCAGAAACTACAGGCGTCGTTCGTACCTGCGGAGAAGCCTTTTATGTTTAAAAGTCCCATTAGACACATTGTTAATTGAATACCATTCAGGGCAACATCAAAGCAAACACGAGAACATAGAGTATGGAGGTCTTGTATTTTGTTATTTACTTTTGTAAATGAAACCCAGTGATACTGACAATGCCATTAGGGGTGGGGACATTCTGATGATTTATTATTTATTTTGCGTAATATTTGTGAGATACTGCTTGTGAAGTCTTGTCACAATTTTTACATAACTGTCACGACAGCCGCTACATTTTTGAGTTTCGGCTTAGTCGCCAGTGGTATTTGTCACAGCTTTTACCTTTTTTTTTTTTTTAATTGTGAATGTATCTCTTTCCAAGTATCTTGAGGATGGGTTAATCACACACACACACACACACACACACACACAAATATATGCACACAATATATATATATATATATATATATATATATATATATATATATATATATATATAATTTGCTGCTATTTGATTATTTGATGCAACAGCCTATAATATTTGAAGAAAGTGATGAGCTTTGCTTTGCTGTGTTTAAAAGTGTAGCAGAAGCCTTTCAGATCGGGCTCGGGGTTCAGAACCGTTTTTTCCTCACTTAAATGTAGGTTAATGGAGACCTGTCCTGTCTGTGCCTTCAAAATTACCATGCAAGTCCCATGGCAGCTGCTGTAGCTAATGATAACATTATTATTATTATTATTATTATTATTATTATTATTATTATTATTCTTTTATAAGGGGTGGTACAACAGAAATATCTTTTTTTTGTTGAAATTCTGTGTAACTTCTCTGTGACTCGTCTGTGCTCTCCCTCGTGGGGCAATATTAGCCGATAATGGAATCCGAAAATTGAAGCTAACTCGTCTGAATTAAATTTATCAGCGTGTTTTCAGGAATAATAAGCTGTCAGTTATAAAGTGAAGATTTGTATTTAGATATATGATAGCGATGAATAATGAAGCAGCCAAAATAGATGAAATCACTTAGCGACTAAATGAGTTATTTGGAGCCGACAGACCAAGGACGCAGCGATTATGAGGAGGGTGTTTATTTTGATTATTATTCTTTTCGGAGGAAGAAAATACAGGAATATTACAATGAGGAGCTTTAAATAATCTCCGCTAGCGATTAGTGTTCCTGAACAGGGCATAGTCACACGTTCAGGAATATAAGAGAGCGAAGAAAAAACGCATCAAACGCTTTGATAGAGCAGTCCTAATGAACGCTAAGGAGGAACGCTGGAACTTTTGATCAAACTAAAGGGATATGGTTGTAGACCTGGAGTGATTGAAAGGGGACATTTCTCAGTCCTGCCTGGGGCAGACTCTGTGTGCTTTGGGTCACGAAGCTCCAGGGTGAAGCTTCAGTTGTTCTGCCTTGTTGCCAGAATAAAAGGAAGCTGTCTTTCTTTTCTTTTTTTATGAATCAATTTTGTTTTAAAGAGCCATTCTTATGTGTTAAACAATAACTCCCACAATAGCATTGCAATTTCCAAGCAGTAACTATTAAACTTTTATGATATTATAATGACAAAATCAGAGAGTGATCATAAGCATGAAAGTATACATATGAAGTATTAATAAAATCAATATTATTGTTATTAGTAATACTGTTCTGGTGTGTTGTACATTTTATCTGAAGAAAAATGAGGTTGTTTGATAGTTTGCCTCACTGTTCTCCTTGAGAAAAGTGAAAAGGGAAGAAAAGCAGTATTTCCTACCCATATGGATATAGCAAGAGCATGTCAAGATGACCTTTACTGGATATGTGGAAAAATCTACTGATATAGACACATTAATATACCCTTAGAAATATTACTCTGTTCTCACGGGGCTAGCAAAGTTTTACAGCTGTTTTTTAAACTCATAAAAGGTATTTTTCAATACATTCCCTCATAAGGGAAAGTATTGAAGGTCAACATACCTGCAAAGCATGTTTTGAAATAATAAGTATATTTTAACTGTAAGTGCAATTTAATATACTCACAAACGGAATTCAATTACTGCATATATATATATATATATATATATATATATATATATATATATATATATATATATGTGATTTCACAAGAGCAAAGGAGTTCCTTACCATTTTTACCATGGTATCCTCTCTTGGCCAGTATTTGGATCATATCTAACTATGTGGAAAGCTTTTAAGTTGAGATGTTAGCAAAGACTTGACAGCACAGATAGAACAAACATAAAAGAAATCTGAAAGTAGCCTGTATATAAATATATTGAAGACACTGCGTGTGTGTACTTAAAGGAACTGGAGGAAACCAGGCAATACTATGCAATCCTCTGCAGAGAACAAAAGCTGTCAAAACATGGGGAAATAATATTTAAATTCAGCTCGTCAAAATAATTTGTTAGAGATTTCCGTAGTAATGATCATTGCATTCCGTGTGTGTGCTTGTGTTGTGTGTGTGTGTGTGTGTGTGTATATATATATATGTATATATATATATGTGTGTGTGTGTGTGTGTAGCATATAGCGAGAGAGTGTGTATGTGTTTATTTTGATCAACATATTTTGAATGTGGAAAATATATTCACACTATTATATACGAAAGTAAACAAAATGCCTCTTAATTATTGTTATTATTTTATTATTTTACTTTTCCAATGAAGTTTTTTGTATTGTAAGATGGATCAATACCAACCAATAGCCTTCGAGCTTTCAAATAGGAGATCCGAAAAAGCAGCAGTTAAAATGTTGCTTAAAATCATTGTTAATATGTTAAATACATTTTTTCCTCTTCCTACATGGTGCATATAATTTTCGTTAAATGACTGAAGTGCTGTGATTTTCAATGCAGTGATCGGTAAACATGGCAAATATACAGTAAAGTCAATGAACATACGTTAAAATAAATTTGGTGTTGATTCATAAAAATGTAAGGATAAGTTACTAAGAAATCATGTCATTTTATATATAGACAATGACACATTTACATTTTCAAAATTTGTATTTGTATTTTTGATTTTTTTCCCCTCAGTTGAAATCATAAAAAACAAAACCGTTTGTGTGCTGCTTACAGTTTTGGAATAGGCAAGACTTCAAAAGTGCTCGCTTCAATTCTGTGTAACGGCTTCAAAAGTTTCCAAAGTGGGATCTTTTGAGAAAAAAATCATCTCTCTTATAATGTCATCACTATCATCCCTGTTGGAAAGAAACTCTCTCCAGCTGTTTTATAATGACATTGCAGAGTGTTTAGAAGGGGAAAGCCGAAGTCCCAATTTGCATGCGAGCAAAAAAAAGCTTTATCAGCGTTTGCGGATAACGTTACACTGACATCACAGACAGAGAGAGCTGTCGGGCGCAGTGCTAATATAAATCGCACACCGAAAGATTGGAGCAGATAGACTCATTCTTCCAGCCCGCCTGGTGTAAACAGGCAGTGACATGAAAAAGATGGTATATTAAAAGCGCGGCATGTCCCTCGCGCCCGTCGTTTCGTTAGAATGGAGAGGTGCGGTTATCAATGGCAGGGGATCGGCACCAGGCGCGTGATGCCTGCGACTTGCGCGGGGCGGGAGCCGGGGGCGCTCGGGGCGCCTTTTGTGAATTTATAAAGCGAGATAAAAATCGGCTCCATATTTCTCCGCCGAATCACCTGATGAAAACTGCGGAAGAGAGGGAATTACACGACCGGCGAAGGAGTTCAGTAGCTGGCCCTTCGGGGGTGGGCTGGGGAAGGTGAAGGGAACGAGAAGAGCCACGCTGGGGTTCATATGCCACACTGTCTTTATCTGTCGTAGCCTGCAGCGCCCAAAGCCTCAAAATTTAACAGCGAGAGATTGTACAGTTCAGCCTCCCTCTGTTGCATTCAAAGGTTTCCACCACTGTTACTGTAACTGTCCGCTATAACGCAACTAAACGAACAAAAGGAAACCTTGATTCATCTGCTCTATTAAATCAGTGCCATGCATCATTCAGCAGCATCACCCGCAAGTGGGCCTTTGTGCACCTCTGTTCTGACACCTGCACTATCAATCATCTTAATAAACGGGCGTTAAAAACTGAAATGAGGAAAATGAGACTATTTTGTGATCCTGTCTTCACTAGAAATATGTGATTATAATCAAGATAGGAGTTTTAAACACAGTGTAGCACATTAGCCAAATCTGGAAGGCCGTACAAGCAAATGCTATCATTCCCCTTCTGATGGTGAGAACAGGCAGTACAATTTAAAAAAAAAAACCTCTCCTGTCTCCGCTCACTTAAGATGAATTATTTTGTTCGGTGTGTCATCGCAACGTGCCTCATAGCTCATCAAACAATTTCCTAAAAAAAACCTTAATACTCTTAACAATCGTAATGCTCTGCAGGTGTTCTCGTTTGGCATTGATAATGATCCACCAGCAGCCTGAAGGCAGAGTCACGCAGAAGGCGCAGAAAGCAGGACACACCTCAGTGACGAACGAGCAAAGCAGTTCAGCGGTTAACATTAAAAGCTACCAGACGGTAAGTGGAACACATTTGATGTGGGCAGTTAAGCAGGAAGAAACAAAACAAAAACAAAAACAAAGCCACCCACAGCATTTGTGCTAAGTTGCAGAGCTGCCGACTCCGGCTCAGGTCCTCGGGACAGTGCGCGGTGTAGAGTGCGTAGATAGTTACTACCTGTCCATAAAAAGGTGACCAGTTTTCACCTGGTGAACGTTGAACACAGACGCAGCGATCATAAGAAACATACATTCATAGATACATATGTATGTATGTGTGTGCGTTTTTTGTAACTTTGAGTTTGTCAGAAAAACTAATAAAAAGAAGCTCTGGCTCCAACGAGGACGTGACCATGTCCAGAATCCAAAGCTTCGTGCCAAAGGGACGATGGAGCTCTTCGGTTTTTAACATGGAAATTGGCGTTGAACCCATCTGCGCGGGTCGGCACATCTTTCGGCGAGGTGCCTTCACCGCCGACAGGGAAAATGAACCACCAATTCCCTCAAACGTGGCCTGATTTTCGGCCCGTCTACACCCCCTTCAAATCTGAGAACGGAGCGTTGCTGCCCAATCTGGGAAAATGCCGTAACCTCGAAGCCCGGGCGACCCCGTATCTTTAAAAAAAACGAAAGCGCTGTCTGTCACTGTACAATCTGAAATCAAATGGGTTTTTGGTGGTTGTTTTTACACACTTTTAACGATACCCGGAGAGGCTAGGGATAAACTGCGTGCTCCACGCCACGTCTACCTGTTCTCACTAGTCAATAGCAATCCGCTCTAACATTCACAATTAATCAGCCTGAAGGACACATTTAGTGCATTAGTTGCCTAATTATCACGCGCAGAACAAACAGCACGTCTGGTAAACATTGAACCCAAAATGTAATTTGTTTTTGGAAATCATCAGCCAAGTCAGATAATATTCCAGCATGAAGTATTGTACCCTCATCTACTTGACACAAGTTGTCATAAATAAATAAAATTTAAGAGAACGCACACAATTAAATCTTTGTAAATGTGTTATCAGAGACAAGTAGTGAGTATGATTGTTACCATTCCAAGTCTCTTCTTTTTAGCTGTTGAGCAATTAATTAATGGAACCACTACCTTTATCACTGAAATAAGATCCACATGTATTCAATGGATTTAAAGACTAATTACTATTTGGGGAAAATAGCATTTAAAAATAAACCAAGCAAATATCAAAATAGATCTCCTACCTTTGTAGACTGGCCATTTTCACAAAGTTATCTTTTTTTTTTTTTTTAAGAGAGTTAAAGTAAAGTGACCAATGTGAAAGAAAGAGAGAGGAAAGTCTACTCATTGGTCGACAAAGTCAAACCGGACTCAACGTTTGGCGACATTCAGCCAAACAGCTGAACTTTCTGTGTGTGTGTGTGTGTGTGTGTGTGTGTGTGTGTGTGTGTGGGGTGGTGGGGGGGCAGTGAGAGAAAAAAATTTGTGAGTTCAGCAAGTTGGGAACAGGGCTTGTGCAAGTGCTGTGTGGGATGTCTTCATTTGCCAGGATTGGGGTTTTGTTTTTGGGGGCTGTCCGGTTAGGCTGGTGTCCCTTTCACCCCCTGCAGGCAACGAGGCCGTGACCCCCGCAGATTTCTCCTAAAAGCGGACCTCTTTTCAGCCCTGGTAGGGAAGGGGTAAGACCCCCCTTCCCTCCCACCGGCACTATCTCATTCACACCCAGAGATAACTTTATTCATCTGGGCCATCATTGTGTCCAGCTGAATAGGGAAGCGGGGACAGACTGTGGGGACTCTATGTGAGTTCGAGAAGGGGAGTTATGTCTTCATGTCTTCATTTAGACCAGAGGAGGGAAAAAAAAAATCCTGAATCCAGCCACGCTCACCCCCAACTCGCTCATCACAGAATGAGATTTCTCGCATGACTTACTCTGATGCCCCTCAACACATACACACTTCCCAAAAAATGAGAAATACATTTCAAAGATAAAAATTTACTCACAGATTCCAAAAAAGCCTCATGGCCTTTAAACTCTGGTAATCATAATAATAACAATAACAACAACAATAATAGTTAATAAACAGGGATTTGAAGAATACTCTTCGCCTCTCATGGCCTCTTATTTCATTTCAGCACGCTCTCCCTTAGCAGTCCGTCCAGAGGGGTCGCTTTTTTTGGGGGGGTGCCATTTCTGTCCCTTTGATTGGCCTGTGGGGCACCGGGCCGGCCGAGGGACAGGGCGGCTTAGTCCACCTCACTCCTGGGACCACCCAGCTCTCCTCTCACCATTCAGACTCTAGCCGGGGCCCTCTCCACAAGGTTGCTGATCTCACTCAACGTGTTGTGGTACCAGACAATACTTTTTGTGTGTCGAAACAAAACAAAGCTGGAAAAAAAAAAGCTGAGGCCATCACATTTTTTTTTTTCACAGAGCATTCCTTGTGAGTCTGGGGAAGAGTCCTCTCCATGTGCCAGCCTCCTCTCCTGGCAGCAAAGACCTCCTAATGGCAGCACTAACGAGAAGTATTGCAACTCACCCCCTGCTTTCAAACAGATTTATCAAAGCACAACTGAAACGCATCATGTGAAAGGCAACCGCTGAGCATTATGGGTAAAACTAGATTTAAAAAATGTCCCATGTCGGGATATGCACAATAACCCTACAGTGCTACTGTTATAACTGGCTGTTTGTGAGGAATATAGGAGAACATAAGTAGGATCTTAAATGCAAATTGTTTAAAAAAGGAGTAAGGATTCTTTTCTCTGTCTACATGTAAGTTGCTCAACTTGGTTATTATTCTATTTAATCCACAATTTATTTTCATATTAGTGTATACCTGTATATAATTTGCCCTTTCTCAGTGTTTTTAAACCTGTATTTCGACACAGCAAGATGGAGTTCTCACCATCAGTGCCCTGCCAAGTTTGTGCCTCACTGCTCAGTGTTTTTTCTTCCACAACTTGCACAGTAGTCACATCAGTGACTGTCAAACATACTTAATTTGGTATTGAAAGTTAAGGACAAACTTAATCACAGTCAGACTGAATCTGCGTCTGAGTCTGTAAACAAAGCAAATCAAAACTTTTATCCAGATAGTAAATGTGGCTTTAGAATGAGCCCAGTGTTGGTTGTAATGACATTCCTGTTAAGTGAAGTTTATGAATCCTTATCACCTAAGTTTATATATACATACACACTCACACAAGCACATAAAAATAAGAATTTTTTTAATGTTTCTTGGGCAGGTCAAAATGTTTGCACAGAGCCCGTTGGCACCATTTGTGGTGGGGATTTAGGACCTTTAAAAGACAGAAGTTTATACATTAGCACCGCAGTTGCAAAACACCGTTGATATTCAAATGATTATTGTGCAAAATCTGGGATAAGCTGCCGGCTGAGTACTCCTCTAAGTGCCTACAACTATTGCTAATTCCCCTCAGCATTGTGAGCCTCACAAAGGGCCTAATCCCATTTCACTTTTCCAGAAAGCTCTGGCTATTTTCCCTCACATAAACCAACATCACTCCCTCTGGCCTGCAGCTGAGAGGCTCTGAGAAAGGAGTCTGTGTGTGCGTGTACTTCAGGAGCTTTTGTGTCGCCTGGCTAGTGCTCCGCAGAAACTTTTTAAGTGGTCCCCGTAGGCCCCAACAACGTTTTGGCAGGCAGGGAGAAAAAGCTATCGTGGACTAACGGATAAATAAAGAAAACCAAACAGTTTGTTTTGGAAACGCGAGAAGATTCAAGCAACTGTGTCCGAGTTTCGTCTGACAAAGAGTTAACGCAATATCCTTTCCGGCGGCAAATTTCGTCAGCTCTTGTGGATTTGTTGTCGTTTTTTTTTCTTGTGTGCGTCGTAAATCCGTTAATACATTATTTATGACTTGCGTCTCATATTGGACTAACGAGTTCGGGGGGGGGGGGGGCTTAGTAGGATGGCTTCAGCTCTGATGATCACATTTAAAGAAACTTTTATTTATTTGTTGTTGCACACCTCAATTGGTATAAAAATAGCACATTTTAAGTTTGGATGTTAGAAATGAAGAGCAAAGTGCAAAGCAGGCAGGCTGAATCCTCTCTGCCCCCCCCCTTTGAGCAGATCTGAACTGGGGCAAGATTAAACTGTGCAACACAGGGCAGAGGGAAGATGCTCAAGGCTGGAGCCAGACAGCTGCCAGAAAGGACCTTATATAAGGGTGCAACTCACTGAAAAGGAGGGGCTGTCTCATTACTTATTTTAAATTAAGTCAACATCATAAAATTTATCTGAAAGGAATATTGCCAAGGACAGCCAATAGTAGCTTTTTTCCCCATCTTTATTCTCCAGTAGGGCAATCCTGATCAACATTACTCCTACTGTTTTTCCTGTTTTATTGGTTTAGTAGATGCCCTGTTGCAGGGATTCCTTATGTAGGCTGCATTTAATGAGTTGCTGGTTAAGTGGCTTACTCAGGGACACAGTGACTTTACCCCACCTGAGAACCCACTCTGTATTCTTAAGGTCATGAGCTGTGCTTCTCCACCACTCCTGCACACTGCATTAATATCCATTTCATAGAGACAAAACCATTTGCTTAGTGACACTGCTCACAGTCAGTATATGAATGCTTTACCTATGAAATGTGAAGTTGTTCTCTCTGAATCTCAGCTAATGGATATTAGCGGACTCATTTTATTTAAAAAATACAGCAGTGTTGTGCAGATTCTGTACAGGTTCATAGATATGTATATAATGTGGATAAGGTAATATAGAGGGCACATTGAACAGGGACAGCTATCCAGATCTGCACAGCATTGGTCCAATAAAACACCCCACCCCAGACACAAGTGGGGAGCAGCAGCCAATGGGAGGTCTCTTGTGATTGTTGCCTCACAGAAGCTGTGCAGGTGATCTCTGAGATCATACACACACAGTGTTTACGTAAGACCACCATGCTGCCGTAGGTCTGTGTATATGTTATATACACATAACACATATATGTGTTATATGGTAGTATTAGCAAGACACTATTAAATAGTAGTGTTACTAAGAAGGTGTTAGATAACGGTGTTAGATGACGGTGTTATTAAGAAGGTGTTAAATGATGGTATTGGTAAGGTGGGGGCAATGCTGTGAGGTAGCCCACAGACAGCTCAGTCATATCTCAGGGATGTAACATCTAGCTCAGCCTTTGTCAGGACTATGCAGGATTGTGTTCATCTCAATGTTTGTCCCATGTTATCATTGGACTGAAGATTATTTTCTCCTTCTTGTTTTCATGCACTGTACAAGAATATATACTCAGTTTTGTCAGAGTGTAATCAAATCACTTGCACAGAAGATTACCTCTTATCAAGACAGAAATGTGACTCTTTTTTGATGCTTTAATATCCTAATGTCCACAGTCACTGAAATTATTAAAGAGATCTGAGATCAAAAACTAAATGTAACAATTTCCAACTCGAGCACTAAGGCCGTATGCAGTGCGGGTAGATTGAATCCAAGTGTGTGTGTCTCATAGCCATGGAGCGATAGGATGAATTAAGGAAAAAAGTGGCTTCCTTTAGTGCATTGTGGATCTGTTGACTCAGTGAGGAGACATGAAAGGAAAGAGATGAAAACCCAAACTAAAAAAAAACATTAAACCAAACATCTCAATGCTCCCTCTGTGAATTGGAGCCCCCTCCTTTGATGGCTGCCGCTTTCTTCTGGAGATCTCCGTGCCACTTGAAAAGGTCTGCTCCCACTCATGGACTCAGTGAGAGAATGTCTCCCAACTCATCCCTGTCTCTCCCTCCCCCAGCCCCCCCCCCCACACACACACACACTCTCTCTGTCTCTCACTTTCTCTCTATTCCTCTCTGTCTTGCTCGTTTCATATTTGTTTTGTTGGAGCGTTCCCCGTTGAATGTCAGCATGTAGGCCTCTCATCCAGGCGAGATTCTGTTCCCTCCTGTCGCAAGATGATGGCCCTTTTGAGCGACAGTGGCGCATTTTAGTTCCCACGCACTCGAGGTGGCGCACCACGGTACATTAATTAATAAAAACAAAAGTGTATCTACCATAACAGTGCAAGTTGTTTTGTGAAGTGTTACTACTCTTGCGGCTTAATACTTCATGACAGGTGCAGAGCTACAGAGAACTGTGGGCAAAGGTTTCATTGAATGCATCTTTAGAATTAAGCATCTCTTTCATTTCTGCATGTTACAAATAAAATTGTGTCACTAGGTTCCTTTTCTTGTCCTTTCAAAAAGACTCGAGAGTCGATACCTTAGGTGACCTGCGTCGGTGAATGTTTGAAAGCCCTTTATTATGTTGTTAACGGATTTATTTGCTTAGTTATTTGTTAACTAAGGGCACTAGACTCGGTGCTCAAGTGTGCGTTCAAACCTTGGATGGCTTTGAATCGTTTGCAAGATGTTGTCATCTATTAAATCAGAAATGTCTTTTTTAGAACTACGTTGTATCAAAATAAAAACACTTGCATTCTGTTGTGTCAGTTACAGTTTCTAATTGCTGTTATATTTCATGTGGTGTGTGATTCTGTAAAATTTAACTAAGCAAATTTTGTCATCCAATAGACATAGATGATTTTTCCCTGTGTGTGTGTTTGTGTGTGTGTGTGTGCGCGCGCGAGTGTGTCTATAGCATAGAACTCCTACATGTCTCCACTCTCCTATTCTCTTATTAACTGTCATGTTAGGTTTTGTCAAAATTACACATATGACCATTACATACATAGAAAGAGAGCATCGAAATACATAAGTCTACGGTATGAAGCGTGATAATTAAGCTAAGGCTAGCTGGTTACGGGCATGCCAATCAGTCTCATTGGCCTGAAACAGTCTGATCATGGAGCTTCAGCATTTTATAGATCGATAGATAGAGTACTTTATTTATCCCCAAAGAGAAATTTCAGATTCACTGATATATCACTGATTGAAGTTTGTTTCCCATAAACTTCAGATATTTGCCAGGGTGTTGAACCCATGCCAACTGTAAGCTTTGAGAGATTATATTTCTAATTGTTAAAAAAGGAAATGTTGTCCCTTGTCATAGCAGGGATAGGAAGGAACATGGGCATATGTAACAGGGTCTTTAGAGGAGTGATTGATTCACCCAGAGAAACCGTGAGAATTGCTCTGTATTCCAGATAACTGGGGTCATCAGTCAACTTGTCTCTTCTGAAGCACTTGAATGCTCTGTGATCATCTACTGTCCCCTGGATTCAATCAAAACTGGAGAGTCAACCGCTAACAGAAAGTGCTACTCAGTCCAAAAAAAAAAAAGAAAAAAACAACGATCAAATTTTGTTTATGTATATCAATTGAATTGCATCGTACATTATTTCTGGTTTGTATATTGTGAAGTCCTAAATTTAGGCCTGAATAGATTATTAGATAGTTCCACAGTGAGGATAGTAATTGATTTTTTTATACTTGCATTCAAATGTTTATGTCTTTAAGAGGGAAATATCCCATCCTGTTCATTGAAGCAATTTTGGAGATTGACAGGAAGGTGGGATTTGGTATTGCTAACCGAATAAATGCCATGAAAGTTAAAGATGGCATCCTCACAGAAAAAAAAAGTTTTCTGAAAATAGTGGAGGCTTACATTGTCAAATGTGCAAGTGATTTATTGATTTTTCAATTTGGTGTGGATTAAGCAATTTTCAGAAATTATGTTATGCACATCCTCAATCCATAAATTAAATACTTTTCCTATTTAAAAGATACTAAAACTTATTTAAACGTTCTGCAGAAAGCATAGGATTAATCATGGTCATTTGGTCATTCAGAAGGCATAGAGGCTGTCAAGTATATATTCAAAGCCTGTTAGCGGTCTCTTGGATTATTTTGCTGTTGTGCAGTAATTCATTAGCGCTAATCAAATACGGATTAGCTGATACAACAGAGTAGGTGAGTAAAATGAGCCATCCAAGTGATGTAAAGATGTGTGCAAAAAACTGTCCGGGTTGAGATATGTGTCTATACACTGATCCTCATTGAGTAGTGGATTGTCTGAAGTAGGCACCGTGAATGGGACAAGCCAGTTGGATGGAATTAACATCACTGAATCCATGCAGTGTTCAACAAATGACAGTAAACCCCCCCTCTGTGTGAGGAACCGGTCTGGATACAGGATGTGGCCTGTTTTTTGTACTTCAGGCTGGTGATAGGATGGGGAGGCTCTCCAACATGGGCGGATCTAGCAGGTGCTGTCAATAAGTGACTCCTGCTGACCAATCAAGAGACTTTGCTCTTTATCGAAGAACACCATGATTCGTTCACCTCAGTGAGTCATTAATAATACTCGATAGCTACACCCATTCGGGGGTTCATTATGAAGCCTAAGCCTCTTATCAGTACTTGAGGCTCCCATGAGATTGCAGAGCCCCCTCTAAACGATCTGATTCATTTGTACTCCTGGGGACTTGATCCCTCAGTGGCTAAAAGAATCAATCAACAATAATTAAACCTTGGCGTCATTTTCGATAGTATATACCGTCAAAATAAGCCATGGCTTTGCCTCGATATGCGGTGGATAGCCTACCTTTTTTTAATAAAATCTCCAGCCATGATCATGTTTATGGAAATGTGCCATACTTGAGTGGGGGGCAGGAACACACGTGTGCCACCACACAAAAGAATGGCTAAGCTCTAGCTAATAACTTACTGTATTTATTAAGGTCTTAACTAGTGTGATGAATTCCTGTGGCCGTGTGGCCATCAAAATGCTTCTCTTATCAGGTGTGCACTTAAGTGGAATTAAGATGGCCCAGCATGGAACTTATTCATCCCAGGGTTTAATTAATATTAAAGAGGTGGCTGGCACAGTAGCCCCTCTGCTTCTGAAATCTTAACCCCCCTGAAACCCTCATTAGGGATGCTCTTCGTATCTCTCGGGCTGCGTCGGGACTTATCTGAGGAGTGAGGATGCGACCGGGAGAAACACGGTTTTAATTCGGTGCTCGGGGTGGGTCACACGTCAGGCTGGAGAGGCTGGAGATGGCCCATCACCTGGGAGGGGCAGGGACCCGTCGGTGTTTGGGGGGGGGGTTCCCTCAGAGCGCGCACTGGTGTGCCGCATGTTCTTCCTCCCTGATAAATCACTGTGTTTGTCTAAAGAAGGACTTTTAAGGTGTCAAGGACAGCCTTGGTCCTTCATATTCTTTATTTGCATTGAATGTATCACGTTTGCCTTTTCACAACATTGAGGCCTTTGTAAATTTGGAGTAAACCTTAGCAGCCTTCTCTGTGTTTAATAAATGAGCCAGTGAGATTAAGCAGGGACTGGGGTTATGGGGTGGAATTTAGTTGCGTTTTAGATGGGCTGGAGGATGCAACTCTCTCAGCTACCAGAGAGCAAGGTATTTGAGTAATCCAGCCCAGAGGAGCCAATAGCTTACATCAGATTTTAGAGCACCTTTAAATGTTAAGGAATGATGTCATTTAGCAATGTATAGGAGGCCAAGATAGCTTCTGTTGAGATGCTTTTTACATGATCTCCTATGTAGAGGTCTGTGTCATAAGTCACTGTATGTAAGTCCCTCTGGGTAAGCATTCTCTGCTAAATGACAACAATGTAATGTCTTGTAATCATGGTGTAATCTTGTCAGCATAGTTTTTCAGTCTAGAAATAACTGTCACTCTTCAGTGCTGTTTATCATTGGGAATGACAGGGTCAAAAAGAAAGGCATTCAGGGGTATCCTCCTAACAGGTGAAGTCGTTCCTGGCCCAGCCCTCTCTAGCTTGTCGTCTTCTCCGATTATCTCATACCCTGTTGTGATAGCCTTCTTGGCCAGGAGGCTGGCCTGTAGAACTCCCGGAACTCAACTGAATACTCTTGGTGATTTATCCTTCACTAACCAGGTCACATTCATTCGAAAGTCTTTACTGAGGTCAGTCAGAGACTAACACTTTATATGCTATTCTCAATCAGTCAAGGCTCACCTGAACTTTGAGCCGGCATTTGATAATAGGTGTCTGTTGAGCCATCAGATACACCAGGGGCTAAAGGTGGTTGTGGGTAAATCTGTGTGGGATGGTATGGTGTATTTTAGCCCAGTAAGACCCTGTGCTTTACCACAGAGTGATTCTCATATCACAGTCTACAGTTATCCTGGCCCTTTGACTCCAAGGTGTTCATGTCCCAATCGCCATATGTTCTCATGGCATTATTGTCCAGTAGTCTGTTCTGGTACATTAGCTGTCTTCATAATATATTCACATGATTGGAAGGTGATTGGAAATATACACTGGGTAGGTGTATGGCAAGCCCTTGTAATCTCTTGCAGAGAATACTGGGATAAATCTAAGAGTAAATGCTGAACGGATGCATGTGGAGAGGCAGGTGTGTTGCACATTGAAATCCGGCGTGCTGAAATTGCACACAAGGTAAGAGGAATGGCAGCCAAAATATTCCCAGCATTGTCTCTCTTCAGCCTACGCTGTGCCCAAGCGGCTTGTCCTGTTTGCTTCCTGTTTATCTTGCCTTGTGAAAAAGACGTTTTCACAATAGTAGCATCTCTGCGCGTCCGTTTGAAAACACACAGACCATTCTCCAGTACAGGAGAGAGGGGGAGAAAAAACGCTCTTCCCTTTAGAATACGCACAACCTTCAATTTAACCTCACAGCCATTACGCTCAATGGGAAAGGCCTCTCTTTTGTCAAAGATGCAGCGTCCTGTTTTTTTTTCCCCCCCTCTAGCAAAAAGGATTTAATTAAAACCAATGTATTCCAAAAGCAACGGTAATTTTAGGATACAATCATTCCAAATGTGGCTAGAAAAGATAATTTTACTTAATGGAGGCATTTAAATCTCTTGCTTGCAGCCTGCTCAGGACCTTGAAAAATATACTATTTGCGCAAGTACACTGTAATAAATTGGCTTTATAGATACGACCAAATGAATGAATAAAAGTATTAAAGCTTTTTATTCTCAACGTGAACATTTATTGAAATTGCTCTGCATTATATTGTGGATGAATCACAAAACTGTAATTAAGCTGAAAACCCAATATCCTTCAAGGAGCTGCAAGCTATAGAATAACTTGAAAATATGCATCCATTCATATATTTTTTTTCCAACGTGACTAAACAAGATGGTTAACTACAATTGATAACAAAAGTGGACATGAGTACTGTCGCTATGAACACAGTATCTGTGGGATGTGAACTGAGAAGGCTATGCTGGTTTTAAAAGCACAGAAGTCATGATTACGCCAGGCGTTAAAGTGTGTGGCTAGCTTGCAAGGACAGTGTTTTTGTGTGCATTGTTTTCTCTGTGTTTGGTGCCTTTGTTGTTATTGTTATTGTGTATAGTTCAAGGCTTGTCATATATGCTAATGTGCTTCTTGTAACAACGGGCAAAACAAATGCTTTTGAAAACACGGCTGATGGCGTTACCCAAAAACAGACCAGCGTGCATAGCATCGGATTCTGTGGCGCGGAACGGCAATCCGAGCTGTCAAGTTGGCTGGTGATGTCTTCATCAGCAGTGTTGGGGGACGGGGGACCCCATAAAGGCCAGGGGTGGGCGTGTGCATGTGTGCGTGTAGCCGGGGCCGTTGGGACCGCCACGGGAAGGAGGGGGGGTTGAGTTCGGTCACCCTGAACAGCGCAGAGAGACTCGCAGGGGCTGACTTCATCGTGACCCTGCTGCAGAGACATAATGAATTATATTATAATTACAATACAAGTTTGGTAGAAAGAGACAAAAACAGGATTGGTGATCGGGGGCCGGGGAGCGGGGAGGAGAGTGGTGCCCCCACCTCCTACTCGAGGAGGGCAGTGTTCGCCTCTGTTGAGGTTGCCGAGGCCCAATGCAAACATACAGCAGATATTTCTGATTGGCGGTGACTCACTCCCTCTCAGACTGAGCCAGTGTTCTGCTCGCCCAACAGTGCGACAGCGTCTGCTTTTGTTTTTAAACAGTTGTCTGGAAGCACTCTGGGATGAATAAGCAGTAAAGTGGGTTGCAGTAGCACGTGTCTGGAAAGCACATTCGCGCTGAATCTTTCTCCCGATCGTTGTCTGTTCTCTGTTTCAGAGGTGGTGTACGCACTAAGCCAAGGACATAACATCCTCAGTCACGCCCTCGTCCCACGTACACCCCACAGAAAACTGCTCTGGCCCTCTCCCTCAGCTCATACTCACACTGACGAACGGGGGAGGGAATGAATAAACCAGAGAGGAAATCTGCAGAAAATGTTAAAAAATCACCAAGAGTACACAGACTACCGGGTGGCGAGGATTAAAAAGGCGGGGGAGGGTAGGGGGGTTGCAGTGGGGGAAGCCTATGAACATCCTGAAGAAGAGGGTGGGGAGAGAGGGAGAGAGAAAGGAAGAAAACAGAGGGGAGGGGAGGAGCGTAGCTGGCAGTGAGTGAGAAGCCTGAGGTTTGACAGCGAGGTGACGGAGAGCTCAAACAAAATGAGGCGTGTAGATTAGCGAAGCCCCCCCGTGACAGGTGTCATCTCCGGGGGCAGTCTGTCACTTTGCCTGCTGCCACTCTTTATATAATACTGGGGGGGGGAGGCGGCGCCAGGATCACCTCGCCGGGCATGTCCTTCTGGAGCCTTCCTGCCAGTCACCCAGATTAAAGCCCCACTGACCGAGGACAGGGCCGAGGGGCACGCCAGCCAGGCAGAATGAAAACATACAATTAAGTAATGATCTGCCTGCAGTTTGCTAGTGTCAAACATTTCTACTGGACTGTTATTTTTTGTATTTTTTTTTAAATAACATGTTACCAATAGTAGGAAGTTACTCAAGCTACTCTGTGTCTTGCAAGAAACACCAAAGACACTGAATTAGCCTGTGTGTGTGTGTGTGTGTGTGTGAATTTATAATGTGCCTAATTTTTTTTTAATGATGTTATTTCTTGATGTAAGTTTACTGCGAACATCATTGTGAAGTAAAAACATTGATAACACTAAGGAGAAGAAGCTGGGGTGCTAGACACATCCTCCAGACTCTTCCTGGTGTGTTTCGAAGCCTACAGCAGAGTGCTGGTGGAACATTCTGGAGCCCCTGGTTTTTGTGGCGCTATTCCTGTGTCTCCTTGACAGTCAGAGAGCTACCTGCCTAAGACTCAGGCCACCTGGGGCACAGATTGCTCAAGACCCAAGCAGCATTTGCCTCTGCTGTTTTTCTGAGTTACTCAGTCAGAACAGGGGCTCATTTTGGATTTATGTATTTATTAATGTTCTAGCTGTAGGAAAGGCCTGGGGACAAACCTGACAAAGGTATAGGCTTGAATGTCAAAGGTGTGAAGCAGGACTACAAAACAATTATATTTAGTCTTTGTGTGTGTGTGTGTGTGTGTGTGTGTGTGTGTGTGTGTGTGTGGTGAATGCATACAAGTAATAAGGAAGGAATAAAATGCTTAATTTACTGTGGACACATACAATGTGAAATTAAAAAATATATATAACTAACAACAAAAATCAAGGGCATTTCAGGAAAATAATGAACTGTTCCAGTTTGCAGAGAAGAAAAAAGGGGAGCTGAGTGTATCCGTCGCGAGGGACGATCCGCGCTGACGAACACAAGCCTAATTAGCATGCCGCTGTTTTTCCCGCAGACAGAGGAGGGCTGCCCCCTATTGACATCACCAGGAAAGCCAGTGCGAGGAGGAATGCAGAGACGGGGGAGTCAAACCAGTGCCCCGCAAATTACATTGCCAGTCCCCCCCTGCATACCTGAAATTGCATGTATAATGACCGTACAGCAGAGACATGGCACTCTAACTGTATGGAAAATAGAGGTCCAGTAATGCATCTCCAGTGGCCAGCATACATTACAGCTGTAAAATATTCATGGGGTTCAGGGGAAGAGCAGAGGGTTTGCTATGTTTTGGGGTCTCGGTCAGCTGGGAAACTCACTCAGCATAATAATGTGGTGGGATGCTATCAGAGAATCAGTGGGGATAGTGGAAGGTGGGGGGGGATGTCGTGAGCTAAATGATAATAGTGATAGCAATCATCATAATTATTGTTATTACAATGAATCAGTATCACAATAGTCATAATAATCAGAATAATAATATGCTATACAACTGCTTTTACAGTTAGGATCGCTACTGCAGTTGTTAGTAGAAGTGGTTTGGGCTGTAGTGTTCATGTGGTACTTCCACAGCTGAGCTGCTTACAGTATCATGTTGTGATGTGATGTAAACCTACAGTGTTAGTTGACCAGTGCAAGGCCCCCAGGGGCACGGTGTATTCATTTAAGGACTCAAGAAGAGTGGGACTTTGGGGGAAGATTCTGAGATCCATAGTAGATGTCTGCTGTCCCACTCATTGAAGGAGAAGAGTGTCACACCTGCGTCTCCCTCGCACCTGGGTCTCCCTCTCACCTGTGTCTCCCTCGCACCTGGGTCTCCCTCTCACCTGGTCTCCATCTCACCTGGGTCTCCCTCACACCTGGGTCTCCCTCACACCTGCGTCTCCCTCGCACCTGGGTCTCCCTCACACCTGCGTCTCCCTCGCACCTGGGTCTCCCTCACTCCTGCGTCTCCTCTCACCTCGTCTCCCTCGCACCTGGGTCTCCATCTCACCTGGGTCTCCCTCACACCTGGGTCTCCCTCACACCTGCATCTCCCTCTCACCTGCGTCTCCCTCACACCTGCATCTCCCTCTCACCTGCGTCTCCCTTGCACCTGGGTCTCCATCTCACCTGCGTCTCCATCTCACCTGCGTCTCCCTCGCACCTGCGTCTCCCTCGCACCTGGGTCTCCCTCACACCTGCGTCTCCCTCGCACCTGGGTCTCCCTCACCATCACCTCTACCTCACACACCAGCACCTGCCCTAACTTTTCCTGCCTCACAATCCCGCATCCCCCTCACACTGCTGTACTGTGTAACCCCCCCCCACTCCCACATGCACACGCACATTTGGGAAATGCATCACCTCAGGCTTGGCTCCGCTCTGCGGATAATGAGGCGGGTTGTCCGCCGTGCTGATAGGAGCTCCCGTTAAAGGACATGTCCTCCAGGGCACTGCGACTGTCTTCTGAGAGAGAGAGCGTGCTGTGATAATATGATCATCGTGTTCAATCTATAGCCACACCAAAGGTGCACTTGTTGGCTGCCTTCTCATTTTTGTTTTTTTCCATTTCATTTTTTGCACATAAAACTGAGGCAAAAATGTGGGGAAGGCCTGTTTCTGAAATTATGAAGGTGATATGCCGAGCAGGATTGTTTCATTTGAATTGCATCAGTTCAAACCCACGCTTCTGCCGTTTGCCTCAGCCCTCATGTGTAAAACCTGTCTTGATGTGAAATTAACTCTAATGAATTTCCGTCTGCACCTCTGAATGTTAATTATAAAGTTAACCTGGCTCACGCACAAAAAAAAAAATTTGAGGAAAAAATAAATAATTAATTGAGATGTGGTTAAACAGCCAGAATAATCTTTTGTGCTGTTCTCTTTTATGCCTGTCTGCGTTAACCCTTGGCACTTTTAGTTTAGTTTAGTTTGGCACTTTTAGTTTAGTTTAGTTTTAGTTAGCAGGGTGAGCTTTATAGCACGCTGCAATCATCATAAACCCACTGGCATTTGCAGTTTCCCTTTTTCTCTTTCTTCTTGGCTTCTCTGTGGGGAGGAAAGATGATGATGTCACAATTCGATTAGAACTGTGGGAGAGTGCATTAGTGTTGGCCTTACACTGACCACTTTTGCAGTGTTATTTTTCATATGAATAGTATTCATGCATATCTGTTTTTGAAATCATCATAGAGAATACTCATACATTTTAACAATTTTGTGTAAGATAGTAATGCACCTACACAATGGACCATAGAATGAATCATCAGGTTCAAATGTACATTGATGTAATTTAGATGTTTATCAAACTGTTGTCCAGTATTGCCTCTGTAGACATGAAAGTAAATAAATTTAACTTGAATGGATACACTTCTGTTCTGTTGTGCTGGAAGTTGCTCTAGATAAGAGCATCTGCTAAATGCTTGTTGTTATTATTTTATATTATTATTATGTTAATAATAATTATGTAATTGTATAATAATAATTATGTAACTATATTATGTTAATAATAATAATAATAATAATAATAATAATAAAACCAATAATTTAAGAATGTTATCTTATTAACTGCTTGAGTAAATGTCTTGAGTAAAAGTTACCAATAGACCAAAGGGACAAAACCTTATTCCATGTGGCTCACAGCCACCCTGAAGACGATTGTTCTGAACTTGTCAAAGAAATTCCTTTCATATCACTGACTTTGCTCTTGATACAACTAGAAGCCCACATGTCAGATGAGGAGATTTGTCTTCTCAGCACGTGCACAGTATCTAAATGTTATAGGGTACATATGCACTATGCAGGGCCACCAAGCTGTGTAATAGCTCCAAATTGTCTGGCACTGGGAGTGGGGGAAACCAGCAGATAGGAAAACTTTTACTGTAAATATTACTGTACGTTTCTGTTATTGTAAGCTTACAATATTTTTCAGGACAACTTGAGGCTATTATTTGTTTATTTATTAAGAATACGCATTCATAAGTAAATGTATTATAGGGAGTAAACTGCTAGGGACAATATGTTACTTCCTATACAGGAATCAGTATACACATTTATTGATAATCTAAATAGTTTTAAAATTAAATTTAAATTGTTTTAAATTTCAGAAAACAATATACCAATTGTACTTGCCTAAAGTAATGTCTGTGCACATGTGCACGCGCGAGCACACACACACACACACACGCAGAGAGGGGCAGATGTGGATCCTAAGCTGGGGTTATCCATCCTGGCCTCCACAGAAAGCTCCCAGCATCCCCTGCGGGTGTTTCCTGGCTGTCTGTACCCCGGTGCCACGGTGCACCTCAGCGGCTAACACCGTGGCATAATTGTGGCCCAACACCCCCATCCCTCCGCTGGTTACCTCACCACATTCCTATTCCGAATGCGCTGGGCCAGGGCAACAGTGCAGCAGACGCAGAAACCGCAATGCAACCCCCACTCCCCCATGCCGCAGCAGAGCGAGAAAAAGGGAAAGGCTGGTCTTTGGCTGAATAAATAGGAATTAAAAGCAACGCGGGTCTCATTTGCACTTGACCAATCCGTCCGGGAGCCCACGGGGAGGGTGCGAGGCGGTGGGGTCGAGGTGCGCTCTTTCACCTCTCTCTCTGTGCCTCGGGAAGCTCCATATTACACGCTGCCCCCCGGACTCAAGCTCAGACTTTCACAGCTCACTTCAGTGTGTGCTCACTCCCTCTCCTGTGAGAATCTGAACGTCAGCTGTTCTTACAGCCGCTACCTCCAGATAGTCGTAATTGCCGGGCTGTAGCTGAGACAGATATAAACCCTAGACAAGACTATTTCTAAAACTCTTGCAAATGCAGTGGCTTTGTTTACAAGGAGGTGACAGTCAATGCAGCTGATATACTTGACATGTTTTGAATTTTTTTAGTTCTCTCTACTAACAATGTTCACAGTATATTTATAATTGTATTACTGCATGATTGGTGCCAACAGTGCTGTAAGAGTTACAAATTATGGTAACCGTGATGCCATCTGCAGCACAAAAACAGAACAGAAACATTTACTTTTAAATAAAATGTGTTGAATTATATTAAGGTATATATTATTAAAGGTAGATTATACAAACAGAGAGGTACGTTGCAAAGGTGCACGGTTTTCTCGTTGAGTTGCTGATCGATTTCCGTGACTTTCTCTGATTGTATCTAAAGGCTGGCTCAGATCCACCATGGTGGTTTGTGTTTTAGACACTAGACCTTGGTCTGAAAAGAAGAAAAGTTCCAATTCAGTTCATATCGGACAAGATTATGGGGGCCATGCCTTGACCTTTGGCCAGCATATTGAGAGCTCCTTTAAATGGTAGAAGAAGAAAGAAGTTTGAAAAGACAAAACCCCACAGAGGCCGAATGGAGCCGGGAGGGGGCGGGGCACTGCCGCTCTGATGGGCGGGAGCCTGTCAGTCTGACAGCTTAATTTCATCGGCCAGACCCAGAGAGAGAGGAAGGGGCGTGCGTGCGTGAGTGTGTGTGGGTGGGGGGGGGTTGGGACAGTGTGTGTGTGTGTGGGTTGGGGGGCTGTGTGCATGTGTGTTTGGGTGTGGGTGTGTGTGTGTGTGTGCGCGTGTGCGTGTGCGTGTGTGTGTGTGTGTGTGTGTGTGTGTGTGTGTGTGTGTGTGTGTGTGTGTGAGGGGGTGGAAGGAGCCGGAGAGACTGCCCTGCTACAGCTCTGAGGTAGCCGCCTGACTGGCAGTTGAAGAGCTCTTCATTAGAGCACTGCTGCGCTCAGCCTTGGACCTGTAACCTTTGGATTTAATCAGGAGCTCAGACTGTACTCCCCCAGCGAGGGCTGACTCAGTCCCAGCGGGTGGGGAGGGCCTGTGAGACAAACGGCTTTAATATCAAACCAGGCTAATATCATCCCGCAGTCCTGAGAATACAGTGTCCAGCTTTGCAGCTTCACCAGGCAAAGAGCCTCATTCCTGTGCTGTTGCAAATACTGCGACTTCCTGCGATCTACCATTTGTCTTTCAAAATTACGGAAAGATGCACCTGATATTGTGGTTAATTTTAGCTGTGCTGTGAATCCTTTAAAAATATGTTTATGAACATATGTACATGCTGTATAATGTTTTTGTATGTATGTAAAAGAGTACATTGAACTTGAAAACGCGAAACAAAATAAGAGTTAGAAGCAGCGATCTCAAAAACAAATCATTCACCGGATCAAATCAATAGTCGACTTGCACCTGGCAACTTTTTTTTTTTTACTTTTCTGTCAAGCTTCCCTTTTCTTTTCATTGAAGCATTTCTGTGGTTAATGTCTTTGCATAAATTCATAATCTTCAAGCCAGATTCTCATAAACTTTTAAATCTTTTTTTCAGCTTGCTTGGAATTCACTCACTTTGTTTTTTTTCTGTCTGTAGTTAAAGAAGCTGTCAACAGCGTGTCAGTCTTGTGAGACAGCAAAGGCGAAACTCTCAAGTCAGGATTAATGTGCAAAATTTCAAAGATCTTTGGGAGGGCGTTTTGCTTAGTGGATTGTCAGTTCAGCATTAATTAATAAAACGTGATACTAAAACCTCTTGATCTTCCGCCATATTGAGCTCATTAAAGTATTTTACCCAAGCTTTCATTTGGATTCACTTTCATGTTGGATTTTTTCCGCTCGATTTTAAAGGCAACAGCAATGCTAATGCATAAATAGGTTTGGATAATTATGAAGAAATCTGCTTATTGCAAGTCCATTTTGTGAAGTTTTCTTGCTATTTAGCCAAAATAGTTTTACTGTGATATTGTAAGATGCAGAATTAAACAGAATCGGAGATTCTGAAGTTCAGCTTTCCGCCAGTGCTACATTTGTAAAACTTCTGAGGCACAGAGGAGTATACATGCGCTGGGCTTTTGTGCTCCTAAGATCCTCCATTAAAATGCAAATTTCCCTGTTTATAATTCACATCTCAGAACTTGTTTTTTTTCCAGAGAGTACAGAGAAGAGGGGGAACACTGTTGTGTAGAAACGACCACAGGGCTGTTCAATGTAGGAACACTTCAACTGTAGATTTATACAGCTCAAGGCCATTAGAGAGGATTGGAGGCCACAGACTAACTAGGCAGCACTTAGACATCAAAACCTGAAAGAGCACGTAAGAGGATAAAAAAATACACCAAACATAAATTTGTCCTCTTTAATATTAAAGAGGGTAGCTAGCAAAGTTTAATTAACTTGGGTGTATTCAAAAGTGGGTTTTTAAGGGTTGTAAAAGTACGGAAGGTTATTGTCTGTGTTTTTTATTCACAGCTACAGGTGAATGGAAATACAAACCAAGACTATAAGTGTCTCCCCAAAGTGTGAGTTAAAAAAAGGGTTATTACATGTGCTGAGAATGTACACGAGTAAGAAATGGAATGGCCTCACAGTACTCTAGTCCTTGTTGCACAGATCAAATCTTATTCTATGACACTGCACCCAAAGCTGTGCTTTGAGACTGGTGTTTCAGAACTCTCCAAAGCCCTAACCCCAAAGCATGTCACAAGGGCAGGAGAACTCCACGTTCTCCCAGCTATTGTGACATCACTCCTTCCACTTCCATACACCAATGAGATTGGCACTCTTTGGGGAATTTAAATTATGTTCATTCCACAGCTGGATCATGATGTTATTATTATTTTTTTAATAGAAGAGTCATATACACACCTCAGAAATGGATCATGGTTATTTCTGAAGCCCTCTGTGGAAGATTATTTATGGATTTGTCTTTTTTTGTAAATTAGAAATGCTATTTTTACTCTGAGACCATGTGTCCAATTGCACCTGCAGTTTCTAATGGTTTTAGCAGCTAATTAGCTCACAAATTCCCTTGTAGTCCTGTGCTATATAAATCAATGACATGATTCATTTACCATGGTAACCATTGCTATAAATATATTTGTATCCATTTCTGAAGTAAATGGCATCACCTGTGTGTTGTTGAGACTGGTATACATGTGAATGCATCACCTAAGAATAGTAATTTCTTTGGTAATTGATTGATTGGAAGTATGATGTCTTTATTTGCTGATCTGAAGAACTTTGGTAAACCTCATAGTCCAGCTGAGTACACACCACTCATGTGAGCGTCAGGCAATCATAAAATACATTTTTCGAGGAATAATAAATAAATGTAAGTTTATCCTTCCATAGAAAAACTTTCCTTGCTTACACTTCATGAAGTGCTTCCAAGTCATTTAGTTTCAAAGAAAAAAACAAAAATCCGTTCCACTCTCTCGATAATTTCTCTCTGTATGAAAGCAGATCGGGTGGGCTACACTCACCTAGTTCCCGTTCTTTCGAAACCGCCTGCCAGCTTTTCGCTGTTAATTAAACATGTTGAGGTACTTAGTCTTGCCAGTGTTCAGACCCCAGGTGAGTGCTAAGTTGGATAATTGGATAACAGAACCCGCTGCAGTGCCGGCAGACCGCGCTGAAGGCACCGGAGTGTGGTATGGGGGATATGAAAGCGCTCATTTTGCCTCATACCTTCACAGCAATGAGTGGGACCAGTCATCTGTCTCACGTTTACAGCCTCCAAATCTCTAAACACTGTAATTATAATCCATTGTAAACTCTCTTGTGCATAAATTGTTTATGAAAGATACGGCCAAATAATTATCTTGTATTTAACCCGCTATGGGTGTAGCAATTTTATAGTTTGTTCAAACAATCTTCAGACACAAGACAAACTAATACCTCACATAAAGTATTCATACACATACACATAATAATGTTCATGACAGTTAACATGGAGTGGCGCTGTAATTTAGCCAATGATGAATAATTATTCTTTTGATTGACATTATATAATGCTGAGATTATTCTTTTCAAGTGGCATTTTTGAATAATGGCAAGTCTTATGGAGGGACAACTATGGCTAAAAAGACTTAAAATGTACTCATTTGCAACATAATTATGAATACGTAATTTTATACATTAAATTTGTTAACAATATTGGAAACTACATTAGGTAAATTTTATGGAGCTTTCATAACACAACATAAGTGTGACTCAGTGCATAGTAGTGTTAAAAGCATGTATAAACGTTATAACCAACATGTGTTTTTCACAGAATGTGTCATAGCACTTTTTCAGTTGTGTGACAGTGCTTATCATTACTTGTGTTATAACCTTGTGTGCACTGGTCACAGTGTTTATGTGTGCTTGTGACAAGGGCTGTGGCTATTGTTTAGAGCCAATGAAACTGTTACAGATGCCTTCTAAGACCCACTCCAAGTAAAGTGTCACTGAAAGATTTTATCTCTACTTCCCAGAGAATAGGTTCATTTCCACGCTTAATTGTGGTATGCAAATGAGAGCAATTACTAAGCTTTTAGGTGAGGCAGTGGCAGCAAAGGTTGTTGGTGGTGCAGGCCTCACCCAAGTAGTTGTCATGGAAACAATGGGGAATAACCTTACTGTCAAACACTGATGATGTCTGTGTGTGTGTGTGTGTGTGTGTGTATGCGTGTGTGTGTGTTTGGGCAGGGGTTGTGAAAACATCAGACATATCACTTCAGCTGAGTTTAATCCTGCTCCCAGATCAGATCCAGCATGGTATTTAACAGAAAAAATACCTCTCCATAACTACATTTAACACATTTACGTCATAATCATTATACTCATCATCATCGTCATCATTGTATGACAAAGAATCTGATCGTCCGTGTTACTGAAAATCATACAAAAAAATGATTCCTGTTACATTTAAGCAGCTGCTTGTTACGATTGCTGTAGTATTGATCAGTCTTACTTGATTCAGACATTTGTTTTGTTAAATTGGTTAAAGGGCCATGAGGTGTGATGCTTTTCATAAATGTACCATTGGTAGTCAGGAACATTAGGCGTGCAGTGTAATTTTTTTTTTTTCATATTGAATGAGATGAGTGGCACATTTTGAATCTGACAGCTCTCCTTTATGTATCTTAGTAACAATACGTAGCAGAAAACTGTAGTAGAATTACCTGTGGCCTTGTGTTTGTAGAGAAACACACCTGTTTAATGTAATGAACAGAAATAATTAATCAATTAATTGGTTGTCAGTGCACCTGGGGTGTCTGTGAGGCAGGTGCTAGGCTTTCGTTATTAATTAACTGCCTCATGCTGGTGCTAGCCATTAAGCCCTGCCTCCTGACACACCCACCCATGACGGGCAAATGAGTCAGAGTAGTGTTAATGTCAATAATAGATAATGACCCCATTCCACACATACATTATTAAAGAATGATCAGATTTGCCATGTAAATTATACTACGACCGCTAAAAACAATCCTAATAATAATTCTGGGCTGCATTTCTGTAAAAAAGCTAGAGATTAACTGTAATTCAGGCAGAACAATTCTGTTGGTGCTGGTTGTTTTTTTGGTCAGGTGAAATATCACAGCAAGGCTGAAATATGCCCAATTAATCATAAAAAACAAAGCAAGAAATGTGCTAATTTGAACATAATTCTTTCCAAAGCAGTGCTAACTTCCCTCCCAAATGGTTTGCTGGTTTCTCTGACTCCCCATCCTCTTTGTTTACAGGAAATTAAGAGAGTGTGACACAGTGCTGAATGCCTCTGGCATACTAAATAAAAATTTTAGTCACAAATGGATATTTTCTATGGCAATTTATTTTACAATTACTGTTGCAGAGGCTTTCATGAATTAAATATGAGTTCTGTCTCAGAATTAAATGTTATAGAGCTAAATTACAAGAGGCAGCCTATAATTGAGGTGGTTGCAACATGGGTCTGCTGAAGTAATCCCTGGCTGGGTCACGTGACCGGCCGTCCTCCAATGGCGGGGCTCGGTTCCGCCACAAAGCGGGGGGCAGCTGAGAAAATTGATTTTTCATCTGAGCGGTATTTGATAGCTTTTGAAATCAGAAATTGAAATTAACTAACCCTACGCCCCATCATTACAAAAGAGCAAATTAAAACTGCATCATTGCTTCCCGTTGCCAGCACGAGGGGCCTGCCAAGATAAATTTGTAAATAGATTTTAAGATGCCTCGTCTCTCTCCCCACTCAGCTGGCTGCAGTGCCGACTGAAGTGCCGAAATAAATTATTTATCAAAAATCAAGCTCAAGATCTCCTTGTTCAGCTCAGGGTCCTTTCATTTACAACGAAGCACAGGACCACAAGACAGCAAATAACAGAGGACTGCATACAGGTTATTGTCCCAGGCAGATAATACATGGTATTATAACAGCACTCTGATATAGAAATGACGAATCCACTCTGGCATTGAAATGCAGTACACCCTGATTTGAATCTGATTTAAATGGTCTTTCAGCCTTCAGATGAATGCGGTATTAACAGTAGGTTGTAAAAGCCACTCACCAATGGGCTATTTTAAAATGCATGGGTGTGAGAGAGTGTGTGTGAATGTAGATAGATTGATACATAGATAGTACTTTATTCATATGGCACCAAACTCCATCGGGTACCTGATTAAGATCAAATATCATTAGAATGTCTCCGCTGCCAGTTTTCTTATGACTATTTAGCCTCTAAAGTGTATTGCCTGAAATTTAATAGCTGTGTTATATATGGGCAGTTACAATAAAACAATCAGATAGGCAATAAACCAATCTTCTTGTCTGAGTTCAGTATCATTTGTTTTCAACTGAATATGAACCACTCTTAAGAAATATGTATAATTAAGAGTACTTCATTCTCTCTCTCTCTCTCTCTCATATCTATATATACTCAAAATTACCTACCAACACCTTGGCAAATGTAGTTTGCAAAAAAAACTTGGACCACAATGAAATATCACTGTTATCATCACAGATAACAGCCACAGATATTGCATGAAATGTCCTCTCATATTTTTAAACAGATTTAAAAGAAATAAAATAAATTTCTTACTGCAGGGTTTTTAAACCATATCCTCAAGGTCTTTCTTGCAGTATGAACATAGAACTGAAATATGACTGAATCTCATATTCTTCCTATATGATAAGTGGGACAGATGGGAAATGTCCTCAGTATTTGTGACTCCATAGGTAATGCAGTAAGGATAGAGAAAGAGAAAAAACACGTCACTGAGCGGTAATACTCTCTTGCTACTGCTGCCAGTGTATAATGACTTCCATCATGTCGTCTCCGGCTGTCACAAAGCATATAAACTCCTCTGAAACGACTCTGAAGGATTATTCTCTCCAGCTCCGAAGACATAAAGAAATAGCTTTCTTCTTCTTCTTCTTTTTTTTCTTTTTTTTTCCTGTAACTGTATGCAACAATGCCAGAATAACTGAATAAACCCTGGGGCCAGAGAACAGGCTGCAAATTCAGCAGACAAAGGGGGACCGGGGGAACAGATGTTAAGGCAGGTGGACGTGCGGATCAATAGCAGTTGTGGTGGGAGGCAGAGCGGTAGCTACCTGAGACGGCAGCGCATGCAGCAGATGTGGCACAGGCCTGCGCCTGGGTAGGTGGATGAACGAGCCGGAGGCAGACAGTCATAGAGGCAGTAAGGGGCTACACAGCATTCCCGCAGACAGAGAGACTCCTGGAAGGGTATTTTCATTCAAGAAGCCTGCCACCAGTTCCGGCTCAGCAGAAATAAATAAACTCCGGGGCAAACAGCTGAAGACAAAACGGCTGTGACATAAGGAAAATTCTCAGTGAAGCTGGTCCCTTGCATGACTAACTGGGCAAAAGGCCAAATTGTACCAGGCCCTAACACTGCAGCGGCAGCTATTACACTTAGCCTGTCTGGCCGCTGGAGGGATCTTGTAAAATTACCGTCTGTCCCAATTTATTACCTCTCCCGTCAATCAAGCCTGGAACAGGGGTCATCATCACACCCCTGAGTTTCGGCTGTTCAGCACTTCCCGGCTCCGTGTTTAATGAGCGCTGATAACAGGTTTTGGCGTGGTCGCTCCCAGCTCTTATTAGCGGCTCACTGACCCCCCGGAAACCACACAAGTCCTGAAACAGTGCGTACGCCATTTTGGCTCTGAGCTTTGAGCCACTGTGATGTAACACCTGCGGTCTGACCAAAACGTTCACTGCCATGGAGGTAGGAGATAAAAGGAGGTGGAAGCTTTCGCAGGTCTGTGTATTCAGTAAAAAGAAACAGGTTTCATGGATAGACAGATCCTGAATAAAGTTGCCTGTCTGTTTTTCACAGCGTGGGTTGGATGACCTTTTGCTTCTTGAGATAGCTTCAGTCAGCTTTCCTCACAAAAGGAATGACAAGACAATGAACAAACCAGAATGGCAAAGTGACAGTGAGCCTACCAGAATGAAGGTATTAACTCCACAGTAAATTCATCATGAGCCATCTTCCCAGCAGAGAGACGATACCTTTCACATACATTTAACCAGCCCTTCTTTCTGTTTGGGAAGTGTTGATAAAAACACAGAGGCCAGTGCAACACACACACAACCATATTCACTCATGCATGTATGCATACACATGGATATACACAGACACACACGCGCACACACACACACGCGCACACACACACACACACTCGTACACACACACACACACCCCGTTGATGCGGTGGTTCTGCTGTCCCTGCGGCCCCGCTGTCTGTGCTGCGGCTTTCAGCAGCAGATAACCCAATGGACTCTATCTTGTCCTCCGCGCTTCTCCCAGAGGCCTGCAGACACTCAGGCTGTTAGGCATTTTACAGCCTCCCTGCCCCCCCCTCCCGTCCCCCCTCAGAGTCCTAACCTTCCCCTCTTCTCTGCTTGTCAGCTGGGATGTGGCAAAGCTGTCAGCGGCCTGTTGCTCATTGATGTCCCTGCATGTTTTATGTCTGAGCTATGACACTCCTGACAGACTACTGATTTCAATCAGTTCACCAAACCTCCGAGGACAGACAGAGGGAGAGACGGAGAAAGGGAGAGGGAGAGAAGGAGAGGGAGAGGGAGAGAGAGGAGAGAAATAAATAAACTAAGAAACACGGGAGCGCAAAACCTTTTCACTGCCTCGAACCTGGCCTTGCCTCATTGGTGTGCCCGTTCCTCTCTCCCTGCCTTTAATGAAAATGTTTCATTCGCATCTCAAATAAAAGGCCTCGCAGCCTGCCCGCTGATTGAATTGAGGGGAAGAAAGACCCCCCCTTTTTTATAAAGAAGTAAAAAGGGAGCAGAAGGGAGGGGGGTGGAGAAATTGTGCCTTTGTCGTAGCGGGTGGGTGGGGTGAGAAGCAAAGCTGACCCCCTGAGCCAAAGGTTCTGACACAGAATCAATCCCTTTGGGGCTGGGGCCTGCTGCATCAGGCCTGGGAGGAGATTACCTCATCGCTTTTAGGCCGCACATGCTATGCAGAGGGCAGGTTTGCCCCGTACCCCCGTGCCTGCCCGTTAAATTAAGTTTTAGCCCCCCCCCAACCCATCTATCGGAGGCTATCTCGCACAAAGCCGTGTGAAAGAACACCAGGAACACTCCAGAACACAGGAGCATCCCCCTCTCCCTGTTCCCCTTTTTTTCTCTCTCTGTCTCTCTCCCCTTCAGTCCTTTGCAGCATACATCTAAGTAAATTAAACTAAAAGTAATCCTAATAAAGCTTTTTTTGCTCACAAACTGAAGCCCACACTTGCCGGCAAGATTCTCACTCATATCTTGTCCCTTTGCTATCATGCTGTGTAGAAGTGAAAGATGAAAGTTCCGATAAATTATAGAGTATTTGTATCGCCATACTCTCTGCCTTTCTAAAACAAACTCTGTATTTGAAGTTTTTGGAAGTTCATAAGGAGGCTGTTAGCTGCTGTGAGCAGATTAAAAGTGTAATTATTGTTTGCTTTGGCAAGATTAGGGGAGCGTTACTTAATTAATGGACTTCATACAGCTGTTTTTACTTGAAACCCCATACTAAAACTGAAATGTCAGAATACCCTCCAGACATTGCCTCTGTAACAGCTAATAATCTTCAGCAGGAAGTGCGTTGTGTGCTCTCTGAAGTGTGGGTTTTATTTTCAGTGTTTATTAGACAACACAGTCGTGTCACAGTTAAAGGAAACATTAGCTGTCATCAGAGTAAACTCAATTTGGCCATTCTAATAGTGAAATTTGACAGGCATCTTAATTCAATCTCTGTTCGGTATCCAGATTTGCATCGCCCAAGAATGGGTAATTGATCCATCAAGGAAGTAAAAAAAGAGGCACATCAACAGGCAGCAGGCCTTTAAGAACTTCAGAGCATTCAGCATATCAGATTTTAACCCTGTGTTTGCCAGAGCCCCCAAACCCCCGTGTGTTGTCCGTCAAGTGTGTCCTCATTCTGACAGGAACCATCACCATGTTGTTAAATAATCTTGGGTGGAGAGAAAGAGGCAGGAGAGACTCAAAGACGGGTCTCAGAGGAACGGTCACAAAAAAAACACAGAATAGCAGAATGGGGGGATGATGCCTTCAGTGCGGCAGCTTTGAGGTTTTAATTTCTGCTGCATCCAACTCGCAGTGACTCAGAGGGCCTTGGAGTCAGAGCCCCCAGCCTGACCCTCCCATACACAGGCCGAGAGAGGTGTCACCCGAGAGCTCTCGAGGATCGGCGGGCTGCCAACCTCTCTGAAAGCCGCTGCCACTCTGGCCTAAGACTCCCCCTGAATGGCCGCCCGAGAGGAGGGCAATAAAAACAGGTTGCAGGGGAAAGGGAACTCGCTTTCAAAATGTATTTGACCTCCGACCCTGACTCTGCCTGACCTCACGCCCCATCTCTTTGAAGATGAGGGATGCTGAGAGAGACTGAAGTGGTGGCGATGGCTGGTTGGTGGGGGGGGGGCTGTCAGCGGAGATGTATTAATAATCTGACAGCTTCATCTGCTTTGGAAAGGCAGGAATGACAGCCTCACAATGCTACACACTGTCACGCCTCTCCGCCACGCATGGTTTCCTGTCCGAGCGCCACACAGAGCATATTAAGACATGACACGCCAGGGAGGGATCATGCAACGCGAGTCATCATCAGACCCATCCCGAAGAGGACGACCCGTCACACAGGGACAATGATCTAATGATAATTACAAGCATAAAGCAAATCAACCAGAAAAAAATGTAGATTCTTATGCCATCACAAAACATACTGTGCATCTCCTTCAGCTGTTTCTATCATCTTTCAAAATGTGACAGTGTTGTGTTGTGGTTAGGAGCAGTGCTCATAACCTGAAGGTTGGCAGTTTTGGGTCACTGTTGTCTTACCCTTGGCTAAGGTACTTAACCCACAACTGTCTCAGTAACTATCCAGCTGTATAAATAGATAACATTGTAAAAACCTGTAATTGATGTAAGTCTCTCTGGATAAGAGCATCTGATCTGCTAATGCCAATAATAAAAGGTCGCTCTGCAGACAAACATCTGCTAAATCACAATAAGGTCAACCCCCCACCCGGCACACTGTGTATTATAACATTGTCAAAAACATATACTTTTTAATGAAAAAAATGCACTTCATTAAACTGTGGTACTGTGATTGTGCCTTGTGTCACTGTATTAGGCTGAGATTGGGCACTGTGCTGAAATGGAAATGGACTGTTCAGATTGCAGGGATGCACTGTTTTTTAATTACATTTCCATTCTGTTCCTTTATAAATTCTAAATCCAGAGAGACTTGCAAAATAAGGGTGCAGGAGTATATCGAATAAGGTTATAAGAACAGCGGCGCAAGCATCAGCGAAGTTGCCATGGATAAGCAGGCCTCCTATGCTGGTGTATACAGATTTCCCCCTTTGCTGTATGTTCATTGAAAAACAAAGAAAAACGTGTTTACAATGAAGTAACGGGGATAGATAAAAGGAGGGTGAAGTGAAATTCTGAGCGGGTTTAGAGACTGAACAAGGCAGAGAGAAGCTACCCTTTCCTGCTTTAGCAGAGGCTGCTGTCAGTCCCAGAGCTTAAGGGTGGCTGTCCTTAAATGGATAAATTTGTGTGTTTCTCCTCCCATCATGTGGACATCTGTTTTTCTTCTTGAAAATAAGTTCATTTGTTTGAAACATTGTATTCTGTATGTTGTTGCTTATACACATTGCTTGGGTATACAAGTATACAGTTTTTGTTTGAAAAATATTTTCATAAAGAAATGCAATCATGAAACATCAGATTTCTACTTGGTTACATGCCGGCTTCAATTTTCAGCAATGTGTATTCATAAATGGTATAAATGGCTTTCTTTTAATCACTGCCATATGAAATTTATGTTTTGTAAAAATATAATCTTAATTTCACTATTTAATTTACAGCTGGAATCATGAGAGATGGAATGATTGTCTTGTAGTGCAGCCAGGTTAGTTATGTTGTTGTTATTATTATTATTATTATTATTATTATTCTTGTTGTTGTTGTTGTTATTATTGTTGTTATTTTTATTGTTATCATCTTCCCTCCCAAACACTCTGAGGTCTGAGTATTTACAATGACTCTGGCCCCCAGTCTGCTCCTCAATCCTGATAAGAAAGTCCCACCCCAATGACCCCCAAGTTATTACCTGAAATAATGCCATATGGTGCAGTGTAAACAGCATCTGCATATTCATGTCATCATATTGTCTGTTTAATTAGTTCCAGCAAAGCGGTTTACCCCTCGGAAGCCCCCTCTGCATTGGTGTACATCTGAGCCCTGCCGACTGACAGCCTTCCATCGCTGCCACCCTGCCAGGTACATGCAGGTACATGCCAGGTGTGTTTTTACCCGGGGGGGGACCAGGACTGGAGGTGGGTGGGGGGGGGTGTGGCTACATCAGACAGAATCACGGATTTTTCAGTGATGCAAATGGTTATCTGAATTCAAATAGAATTCCATGTTTTGTCTAGCGGCGCATGTGTTCCCTCTGTCTTATTCAGGAACTCACAGTGCATTGTCACATACTGAACCTCAGATAAATTTATAGCGATATTGGGAATATTTCCAAGGTCCTTCATTTATATTTATTAACAGTGGACTCCCACTCAAAGTACATGGGCCCAAATGTCTTCGAAGTATTCTAACAGCTGAAATTTGCACGCATCTTGCAGTTCTGCAGTAGTTTCTTCATCTGTCTGAGAAGCTTAGCTGAACAGATAAGTTGAATGTTATGGGTGAGTGGGTTTCTTTCAAAGCATCTCTGTTTTTGGGCATGGGGTGAGAACACTTACGACACAATATACAACAGCATGTATGTACAGTGCTGACTTGTACATCCCGGGATTGGTTGTGCACACAGTGCTAGCTTCTACGTAGAGTGCTGGCTGTCAGTGCAGTGCAGCCAGTATTTTTAAAATGTTTGGCATTGTTTCCTCTTAAAACCATTTTCATTCCAGCCAAGCTAGTAGCGATGTCTGCAAACATGAAGTTAGCGACACAGCTATTGAAGAGGCACGTTCTGTGTGATGTGTCTGGTGAGTGAGCAAGCTTGGTAATGTTTCTGTTGTGTAAGTGAGCAAATATTTTATTAATTTGTTTTTAATTACTGTGTTGATAACGAAGATTACAATAGATAACTTGAGCTGCATACAAAACTTCAGCTGTAAAGATTGAGTGATGACAGACATTTTAGTCAGTACCGATCTTCATTAAAAACTTTGTGGCAATGGCCCTTCTGTTATAACTACAGGTTGTTTTTGGGCAGGTGGTTAACAACACCAATGATTGGCTGGTGTGGAATGCCACAGTGGGGTAACACTGATGGCACTTTTTTTCTGAGGCCATGTCCATTCATAAGACAATCAGGAGCTCGCCCTTCACGATCGTTAATGCTTTTGACCCCCCATGGCTCTAGCATGAACAGGCCTTAAGGGGAGAAAAGGAGAAGAAGAAAGAAAAGCGGGGCCTAATTTATTATTAGGGGAGTCAGATATGATTTGGAACGCAGTTTCACCAGGGTTTCGGTGTCGAGACCCGCCGGCGTCAGGCTAATATGCTGGTGTGTGTACCGCCATTGTTCTCAATCAATAACTAATTATCAAAGTACCGGCTCTGGCGGGTAGCCGGCTCTCCGAGCCCCTCGTTTTGGAAGCAGGAAGGTGGGGGGCTGGGTTGGCTTTTGGCTGGACCGCAATGCTGTCGCCATCACACAATTGTAGGCCTTCCAGCCGTCCAACTCAATCACCGTCCCCTACTAACTGATCTGAACAGAGGAATGCCTGTTGCTGGCGAATGTCATAATGATATCCTCAAAGTTACCAGTACAGACAAAAAAAACCCCCACACTGTTTGGAAGAAAAGACAAAAAACTTACTCTAGCTGGGGCCTCAGCAAAAGAGACAAACAGGTTAGAGTTCCTCTGTATTACATCCTGGCAACAGAAGTTCTGAACGAAGATTCAGGAGTGGAATTGTCCAATTCTCATGCCGTTAACCAGACCTAAATAAACTGGTTCAAACTATGAGCATAATAATCCAATTTAGCACTTCCTTTCTGTGTTAGCTGCTCACAGCATCCCTCCTCCACCTCGTCTAATTGGGGGTTAATGTCCTTGGCCTCATACCCAGGTGAGATCCGTTCAGCATATACACATATACACTCATCACCAACAATTCCACGTTCTCCAAAAGACACATTCATTGCATGGAAATTCATATCTGCCAAATTCAAATTTACTCATTTTTTAATAGTTTATTTCCCCAGTGGTTAAGGGACGGCCTGTAGCCACAGTTACTTGGAACTGTTGTGTAGTTAAAGGACTGAGCTTCTTACCTGAAGCTTTCCAGCTTAAACTCCTCAGGCAAGGAATACCTCAGGAAAATACCTCACTTTATCGAAGGATAATGTGTGAAGGTGACATCGCAGTTTTTCCTGGATAACAACTACAGGTTATGACCCCTGTCTTGTGGGTGTCCCTGGATCCAGGTGGTGGACAGAGACCCCTTAAACTCAGGAAATGACTCCTCCCCCGCCGGGCAAAGAGGGCGTGGCCCCAATAAAGCAGGCCAGAAGAGTGGGCGTGACCAAGGTGAAACCGCCTGCCAGCCTGCTGTTCTCAGATCAGTTGCGGCGAGGCTGATATCTGACCTCATTAGCTGAGTTTAATTGCATTGTTACAGACTTTCTCCTCCTCAGCCACCCTGACCCCTTTCCCCATCTGACAGCCCGCCACTGGAATTCCTGCTCTGCTCCAAATTAATTACCTGCTGTATGTCTGTGGCCCTCAACTGCATCACACAATCACGGGAGGAAAATAAAAACTACATACTTCAGGACTGCATATATACACATAGTAATGTTTACTTTTTTAAATTTATTGACTTCATGTTACACATTTTCTTGGACACTGTCGAGGCAAAGGTAAGAACCCATTTTTCCCGTTCACTTCTTACCTATTTCCATTTATACTCATTTTTTAACTCATTCCACATTCTTTATAAAAGAAAAAAAAAAACAAAATCAAACAAAAAAATCAATAAAACAAATCAATAAATAACACTGCTAACTGTAGATAAAATATCTTTTACTTTATTCAGAAAAAGGTCTCTGATGGCCTGTATGCCCTTGTGAAACCATCCATAGGTCATGCATTCACCTGTAATGATCATTATGATAATGTAAAGTGATCTAAGCGGCTGAATTTATTCATAATTTAATTATACTGGTTTTTCATGTTGTGAGAGCTCTTTTGCCTCACTTTAACTATAACATGCATCCATGTGCTTCTCACTCGAAAACAAAGGCACTTGGGTTCGGTTTTATGAGTCTGTCATATAATTAAAATGGCATTATTACAAGTAATAGTATACTTGGTGAAATGGCTTTTTTAGTTTTCATGCTTGATTAATTTTTTGCGTACTCATACACTATTTCAATCACCAGTGAACTACCACAGCTCCAAACGCCAGAAGTTATTAAGCGGTTCAGATAAAATGATAGCGTGATGATGTGTATTTATATGGAGATGAATTGAGTCGGACAGCACGACAGTCATCAGGCAGTTTGTTAACACCTTTGAAGTCGGTAGTTCAGGTGACAGTCATTAAGCACCGCTGAGGGACACGTTTGTGAATTTGATGGAAATACAGATCTTAATGCTGCACTTCACACTTCTAATTAGATTTCAATTGGTGATGCTTATTCCACAATTGTATGAGCAGTTTAAATGTGTGTGTGTGTGTGTGTGTGTGTGTGTGTTTATACATATTTTATTCATACATTTTTTGTAATATCTAAACATATAAATGTTGCTGGAGAAATGGGACTAGGTTTAGCAAAACCTCTGCAGGATGTGTGCAGTCTGTCCTGATGAGCTGACCTCAGAAAGCCCCACTCCTGCAGTCGGGGGGCCTGTGTCCAGTCGTGCAGGGGGACCCTCTGCACCCTCTACACACTCTCCTCTCCACCGCAGAAACGCAGGGAGATGTCTCTCCGTCACGCGTTTATGATGCATCAAATATGTATGAAGCAGTGCCGGTCGAGCAGGGGCAGGGGAAGTTACCGGGGTCTGGCTGGACCCGCGTGACTCCACAGCTCTGAGGGTTAATGTCTTTGCCATTTCCCGCTCCACACCCGTCCTCACCCCTGCTGCCACCTGCGACCCTCAACCCTTACCATGGCGACACGGCGGTCATGGCAGTAAACGGGGTGACACTCGCCAAACATTAGCACAAGGGGACAGGAAGCAGTGTGCAGTAAAAGTCAGAGTAAATACTGTAGAAGACACCAAGGTGTGATGGAGTATCATCACTCAGTACGATGACCACATTCTTTCCTACTTTAAATATCAAATCCTTTCATGTTTCATCTGTGAAAGTCAATAATACGGGCTTGAACATGAATACCGAAGAGCTTCTTTTCATGTGTTACATTTTTATGATTTTATGATCTATTTTACCATACATTTAAAAATACGTCAGTAAAGGGAATGAATAACTCCAATACGCACACACGCGCGCGCCTCCACTCAGTGGTCCCAGACTGTCGTGACCAGCCCTGGACCCCACATGCAACTGGGAGAAAAATTCACATGTCCTTTGGTGTGGACCCCAGCAAAAAAAAAAAAAAAAAAAAAACATAATAAAAAAAGCTTGAAATGCTTTTGATTCAAACTGAAAGGAGCAGAACTCAAACCTCAGGGCTATTGCAGAGAGAGAGAGGCACAGAGACAGCTATGGGAATTAATGGACCATGGCAGGTACTGACCAGTGTTTAACCAAAAGGGCTGTCAGAGTATCCAACTCCAATCCCTGTGACATTACTGTCCGCAGTGGAACCAAAAATCCACTCCTCCCTAGTGCAGAGCAAAGAGGGGCCACTTAGATGGTGGTGTGGGGGGAGGATAAAAATGGAATAAGAAAGAAATATCAGGAGTAGAAGGATAGAGAAAAGAGCAGGGGATGGGGAGGACATTATTGCCTGGGATCTGAGGCAATACCGCAGCACAGAGCAAAGCTGTACAAATAGTCACGGGGCCGGCGCAGTCAATAAAATGCGCAATCTTCCGAGGCGGGAGCTATAATCAAGCCCAAATCCATGCGGAGGTGAGCCGCGGAGTTTTGAAAATGTCAGCGGCTGTGTTTGAGGAAGGGCGTGCTGTGGCAGATGAGGGGTGGGAGGAGGGCGGGCGGTCCCGGAGGGGTGGGAGTGGGGCGGCAGGGTGGGGGCGCTCTCGCCCCGTCGCGCCACGACCTGCCCTGATAAGACGCAGGGCAGCGATTCCAGCAGCGTCCTGGATCTCCGTCAGAGCCAATATGCCCAACATCAGAGGAAAATGCGCCGCGCGCTCGAAATTGAACCCGTACAAGCGGCACGTGGCTTTATCCTCCCCCGACATATACGCGCCAGTGTACTCTGTCTCATATTTTTCGCCTTGAAATATAGCAATAGCGCGATAAAATTGAGGTAGCCTTTTTCCCCCTTTTTCACTTTCATTCTTGTCCACCCTTTTAAAAAGCAAAGTCTATTTCTTCTCGAAGGTCTTTTAAGTCATTATGAATGATTTTTCCTTTTTCTTTTTTTGGCTCGGTCGTCTCGAATAAAATAAGCGCAGATTTGCTGGAAATCAGCGGCTTTTGTGCTCGGCTGCGGGGGTATGGTGAAATGTTTGGACACTAATACCCGTTCATCTCGGCGGCGCAGTAAATAAAAGCTGCCGGCTACGCTGCCACCGTGAAGTGGTATTCTCTCGCGCCCAGCGGGACGTCCTGTTCACATTAGCGCAGCGGGAGAAAACTGGCCGGAACAGCCAGACAACTAAATCAAGACGTTTTCAACTTCTGACAAAATTACTATAAGGGGAAAAACGAGGGGGGAGTTGGTCTACAGGAGGGGGGTGAAATCTTTTCAAAAGGCTGTATATTCCTAATAATACCTTTAAAGGAATCTCCATTTGGCTGACATGTTCCGGGAAGTAATGAAGAATACAATATTCTTTAAGATATTAAAACCGTTTCATTGCGGAGAAAGCGAGATGGGAAGAAACAAAACCTCAACATCCCTCTTTCTCTTGTGTTTCTTTTTAGACCCCAAACATATGTGGGATGTGGAAGTGAACATGTTAAAGAGACAAAGAGATTATTGTTTCCTCCGCCTGAGAATCCAAATGAAATTGGGAATCCAAGGAGTAGCCAATTTTGGTATCGTTGATAAAACGAAACGAAGCAGTTCCCTACGCTGGCTCATATTTTGTGAGGTGTGAGATTTTAAGATAATTTCTCTAAGGTCTGTCCAAAATATGTTTCAGAGCAAATAAATGCAATGATATTTTAAAAGCTAATTGAAGTAGTTTCATCAATGAAGCAATTGCCACTGGAATATTGCTTTCATTTTTTTTTGTTCTCACATGGGTCTGAAACTGTATTTCCTTCATGACCTCTGATTACTAAGATGCCCCCAGTGCTGTGAAAAGGAGCCCAGATACATGTTGCTCTGAAGCCCTTCAGCTAAAGGAGCCCAGATACATGTTGCTCTGAGGCCCTTCAGCTAAAGGAGCCCATACAGACCATTACTGGACTAGCAACAGAGCTAGCTCATTCATCCAAAAACTGCGGAAAACACGGATTATGAGCCAAATTTGGGGGAGGGGGGTCTAACTGGATTGCCCTGAAATGGCAAAGATAGGGGGTGCGGTGAGACCAAATCGAAGGATTTAGCAGGGCATGACCCCTAACATTACAGGAGCGCCTCCATGAATCGTGACACCAGCCTGGCTGGAGGTCAGAGGTGAGGGCGGCGCTGATCTGTGTCGGGGTGGGCGGTGACGGGCGAGGGCCGCGGTAGGCCTCAGCCAGGACTCACTGTGCTGAGGAGGCGGCCATCTTGGGCAAGGTACTTAACCCACAAATGCCGCAGTAAATTTCCAGCTGTATAAATGAATAACTGTAAGTCACTCCTGGGTAAGAGCGTCTGCTAAATGTAATGTAATGTTACATTTAGATCACATATTGATGCAGGCTTGTTTTTTTTTCTTTTCTTTTCTTTTTTTTACACCTGGGCTCAATCAACATTGGTCCTCAATTTTGACTCATTTTGACATATTTTTTTCTCATTCATTGTGATGATCTCCGCACTCACCTGTTACTATGTAGAAAAAAAAACATTTACATTTAATTGAGTCAAGGTTATGAGTCAGATATGTTTCGGCTGCTGCTGTACCTACTAAATCGAGAAATCCCTCAGTAAATATCCAGCTGTGGAAGAAATTGTAACCTATATAAGTCACTCTGGATAAGAGAGTCTATTCAGTGACAATAATGTAATGTAAAATAATGTAACCATAACACAAGACTTTTCTCCTTGTGTCTCCTGCACCAATGTTCCAAACTTCATCATTTCCCAGAAAAAACACAACAGAAAAAAATATGAGCCAATGTGACTGCCTGTGCCCCCCCCATTGTTGGGAACAAAAAGAGTAGAGAGCAAGGTTTGGCACAGCCACCAGGAGGTTACTGGATCACGTCCAGCCTCCGGCTCCTCCCCGAGCCGTGAGCAGGCGATTCTCAGATTCTCCAGTGGATCTTGAGGTCACACTGTCATGCCCAGTCACAGCGGGTCCCGGCGGGAAAAGAGGGCCGGTCATCTCTGACGCTCTGCTGTCACCCGGCCTGAACCCTGTCCCTCTCCTGCCCGAACCCTGCTCCTCTTCTGCCCCCTCTGCATGCGGTCACCCAGACCCCAGGCCAGGGGAAACTGCACACTAACAGAGGAGCCTCTGAAAACAGAAACCTGGGCCTCCACTCTTCTGATTCAGATACACAGAACTCCCCACCCCCTCAGAAACAAAGGAGATTGTGCTTAACTCATGAAAGAGAGCACCTCTGTTTCCCTTCTAATACAGTTTAAGTGATGACAGATAGCGATTCGACCTGTTTAAGCGATGAATCATTTAGTGTCTAAGGATCACTTCCATTGCTGCTGGAGATACAGATGGGTTTTCTCTCTCTCTCTTTGTTTGTTTTGAAATCGAGGATGTTGTGTGGAATTATCCACACAGAGGCTTTCTACAGCTCACTGTCCTGCAGGATCAGGTGGCTTGGAAGTGGAAGGGTATAAGTGCTGAGCCCTGTGGAGAGAGGGGCAAGAACAGGAGGAACACACACACACACACACACACTCACACAGACACACACTCACACTCACACAGTCACACGCACACACAGACACACATGCACACACATGCACTCACACAGACACACACTTTCACACAGACACACACACACACTCACACTCACACAGTCACACGCACACACAGACACACATGCACACACACGCACTCACACAGACACACACGCGCACACACTCACACACACACACACACACACACACACACACACACACACACACCTGCCAAACATACAGTGGTCGAATTCATTTTGTCACCTGTACTTGTACACTTGTCTTTGAAGTTCAGGTTGGTAAGAGGAGGTTGCAGGGCTGAGTGCACTGTTACACTGGCTATGAAAGTTCTGTTCAAAGCTACGCACCTTCAAGAATATTCATAAGGACCATAGCAAACCACTTACAGCCTCAACAGGGGCAGAGACAGAACTCTCAGCTGTCTGTTCTGTATGTAGAATATCAGCACCCTCGTAATGCAGTTTCCCCTCCGTGCCTGTGCTCCACAGTAAATCAGCCTGGAACACAGGTGGTTAATACGACGCCTCCGGTCTGACAGCCGTTTAAACAAGCAAGCCTATGGCTGTTGGGAGGAGGGCCCTTCACTGCTGCAGATCCATGGAGATATTATCCCTAAGAGCAAGGGCTGGGATGAGTCTGTGTCAAACCGTAACACCCAAGAGGGGCAAGACCACCATCAAATCACACCAGCCCAGCACAGGGTCCCGTTATTAATGACACAGAATGGCTGCTCTCGGTCAAAGGTGCCTCCCGCCACTAAAAGTTCAGGTGTTACTAGATTCATTAGAGCGTCGCTTTTCAGGAGACGTGATGTCATTCCCCTTGTCTGGGGGGGGCAGGGAACCAGGATGTCTTTACCCCTGTCAACACCCTGTCGTCTTAATTTCTTTTTATGGCGGTACAGTCCGGACCACCTGGGGAAGGCTGCAGGGGCGCCATGCAAGGGTTCATGGGAGGCTCTGATTTAACGAGAGTGGGCGGGGCAACAGGGCTGAGGAGAGTCAACATTCACTCCCCCATTTTTTGTTTTTTTTTTTGGCAGCTGAACTCCTTGTTAAATACGAACATGTCATGTTAAACCCCCATATTCGTTACATTGCTCAAAAAAACAAGCACAGATAACGATCAGCCATGCTTCACCGCTCTTTTACAACGTAGTTGGGGCTGATACTATCACCTGCACGTACACAGCGATCACAGACTGCTCTGGGTGGGGGGTGTGGTGGGGGTGTACCATTTCAATATTAAAACAGTCCAAAAATAATTAAAATTAAAGATCTAATCTCATGTAATTTAACACGCCTCAACACCAAGACAGTATTCTTTGATGATAAATGTTGTGATAAATACCAAAGGAAAACCTCACAGAATTGCAGAGTTAGGATTGCATACTTCTGATACATTTACACGCTGTGTACTTTAATGGGTGCTCAGACACACGCACACCAGCTGAATGGCCATGCTGGGGTTAATAATGTAATTGGGGTCCCCCTGTGGGGGCCAGACTGCCCCCGGGGACCATGCAGGCTGAGAGGGTTGGAGGTGCGCCGTAAATTTAACACGGGTCCCCGGGCCCCCGCCCCCCCCGGGCTTCGGGCCAGAGCACTAATGGATGACCCCTTGGCTGGAGAGCTCCAGACTTGTGGGGATCATGTCTCCTCTCCGTGCTGTGTCTCCTCTCTCACGGCCTCAACCTTTAACTCGCTGATCTTTGTCCAGATTATTAAACAGACACCTGCTTCCGGTGTGTGGCTTGGGGGAATTAGAGTGCAGGGATTGGGGGGGGGCGTTAGTGTTGACCACCCCATGCAAACGTATTTTGATCTGAAATGTTTGCCACACAATGGAGCTGTCAGCATCTCTCCAGAAGGATCCGTCAGCATGACTATTCAAATTGCTGCCTTTGTCATCTTTACAAAAACACCTTGCTATGGTAAGTGATATATTTGACATTACGGAGCAGAGATTTGATTTACAAATAGCTGTATTCTTGTATGCAGTCATTGTAAATTGTAAAACGTTAGCATGCTGGATGTGATTAGAGGTAACATCTCTCCCCTGGCTCTCAAGGAATACCCTAACCCCTCGCCCCCACCCACCAGCAGCCGGAGTACCTCTGTGCAGTGCGGGTTTATTTATTTGGACAGGTGGGCCGCGGAAGGGACAGGTAGTTATCAGAGATAAACGGTGGTAGGGCTCGGAGGACTTAATTCGCTGTCCTGTGTAATGCTCCGTGAGAGGGGAACGAGCTGGGGGGGTAGGGCTCAGGTGCATATCCCGGAGACCAGAGAGAGTGCTCTGTGTCAGAGCAGCGCCTAGTGGCTGACACAGGTGGGCCAGCTCTGCGGGGGGTACTTTTCCTGTCAAAGCCACGAGTTTCTGGTCAAATCAGGACCCGTGAGCCACTGCGCATGTCGTGTTAAAGGCCTGGCCGTCCTTCCCAGGCCTCAGCTTTGAAAAGCAGGACGAGCACAGCTTCAGCACCGAGTGCACCAATCATCCCTGCTCCCTCTCTCCACTGCGCTGAGAGATAGGAGAGCTTCCAAAACCACTGTCTATGGAGGTCAAAGCAGGAAAGTCTTTTTTTTTGTAGAAATAAATTAGGTCCCCCTTTCAATGCTCTTGAACTGAATCCTGTCTCTAATGTTACTCAGTAGTATGCTTCTGCCATTTATACTGTAAATATGGGGTTAAAGATTTTTAAGTTACTAATTTCGGGTTAGTAAATGGGGTTTTTTTGCAGAGCTAATTAATCTTGTGACTTGCCCAAGTGCACCATTGCTGAAACCAGAATAGGTTTTAGCTGGTCAAAGTAGATGCGATGCTGTGAGAGAAAGTTGGTAATTGGTGTCATGTTATCCCATGGAAACGTGGTGTTCAGGCAAGGGCAGGGACCTTAGAAACTCAGGCTCCCGGAGGGCTTGTAGGTCCCTTGAGGGGGAAACGCATACACCAAGACTTATAAAAAATCAGGGGGGGTGGGAAGCCCTAGCCATTAAGGTATGGCCTGAGAGTGACACAGACCTAGGTCTGCCATCCTGCATTGCCCCCACCATCTGCCCAAAACGTGAACTTTGCCTCGGCGACCTGGCTTCTCAATTAACGTGTCCAGCTGGGCGGAGAATTCCATCAGCTCCCTAACATCATTACCTCCCTGCCGGAGCAGAATATTAATATAAAACAATGCCCTGAGGTCTTTTACTAGCCGTGGGAGAGCCTCTGTCCCATGTGCTGTAATGAGGCTCATGCAGACGGGGGACGTAATTCGAGATCCTCAGACCGTCACCGGGTTCTGTTTGTGAGAAAGAAAAAACACACCTCTCCTCACACCGTCTCTGTGTTTGCGTACTGTGAGTGGTCAAAGGAAGTACCAACAGGGTGCCTGAGTTTCTAACGCGCCTGTTTGTCTGACACCAGGCTGGTCCTGAAGGTGGTTTCATTGGCCAGAAAACGTTGCAAAGATGTCTTTTGAAGCAACGTCCTGCTTTCCCAAAGACCGGCACTGAGGTCTGAGTCTCAACCC